>BROE01000021.1:10780133-11044489 GCA_036571765.1 Plecoglossus altivelis | reverse complement strand
GGGGGCCATAACATACTGTTGTTACTAGCTGTGGTGGGGGCCATAACATACTGTTGTTACTAGCTGTGGTGGGGGGCTGTTTCTGTTCAGTGCCTGGTATTGCTCAGTCCTGCACATGGGCAAATGTCAGCGAGGCTTACATTGATTCCAAGTAAGGTATGGCACAGTATGGTCCATATGGACAAACACAGATGGTAACTGGGATAGAAACCATTTCTCACTCACACTTTTCTGACAGGCCTTCAGAAAGCCCTTGTAGAGAATATGTGCAAGCCCAGCACGATCTCTCTCTGTCCCTTGCACACCAATCTAAAAATAACCATCTTTTTACTTGTCTTAGAGAGAGGGAGAAGAGAGAGGATGATTGGGAGGGAAAGGGAGAAGGAGAGAGAAAGGAGTGAGTGAGCGTTGAGGAGCTGGGAATAGAGAGGGGTGACTGATAGAGGGAGGGTTACCAGAGAAGAGCGAGAGAAGAGAGAAGAGAGATGATCCAGGAGGAGCTATGGGGAGGAGAGCGAAGGGCAGCATGGGAGGGAGGGAGGGAGGGAGAGAGGGAGGGAGGGAGGGAGGGAGAGGGAACACTGGGCCTCAGAAAGGGAGGAGCCATCAATAATTTACCAGAGACTGTGGATGTGGTGTGACCTTTAGCTGGTCGCTAGTGCTCAGACACATTCACACACATTCACACCTCCAACACCTGGCTGCTCCCTATCACATGTGATTGCAGAGACATCCTCAACGCTCACATGGAATGTGTATTATGTGCTGTCTCACTCTGTCTTACCCACTTGAGAAGTTTGCTTTGTGTGATATGTCACCTGAACAGTACAAAAGGTTGTATGCGTGCGTGTTCTTTTTGTTTTTTAGGAAGGGAGCTCACGTGTGTGTGTGTGCGTGCGTGTGTACACACATACACAGTTTATTGGACCCTTACTAGTCACCCCTAATTGATGTGTGTTCTGTATTTGACCTTTGCCATGACTCTGCTAAGCAGCACAAAAACATGGATAACTGCAGCCAAGTCCTCAGGTCAAACACACCGTGGTGGTAGGTGGTAACAACAAGTGAAACGGTGTAGCTTGACCTGTGTCTGAGGGTGGCTCTTTGTGTCTGTCAGGATGTGTTCAGGACCTCAATAATCGAAGTCATTGCAGAAGGGAAGCAAAGGAGGAGGAGAGCATAAAGAGGAGTGTGGGGGGGTTCCTGGGTTTACGTCCCAAAGGGGGTTGTGGGTGCAGGGTTTTGAAGGGAGGGAAGAATGGGTGTTACAGTTGACATTGTTAAAATGCAAGTGTTTTTCTAACAGACCATTTACTATGTAACCAGAGCCCAGAGGAAACCTTAGCCCTGGCTCTCCCAGGGGAGGGGTGGACACCTCGCTGTTTTGGCAGTTTAAGGGAGGGAGGGAGTTGGGGGGGGCTGCTCAGGCATGTCTGTCAATGAAGCCCTCAGATTTCTCAAGTGTGTGTGGTGCGCTCAAACACACTCAAAGGAAATATGTGTTAGTTCTTAAGAATGTGCCAAATGATTTTGTATTTGTGTGTGTGTGTGTGTGTGTGTGTGTGTGATTTCCACTTTTCGTGTCTGAATCTGTCTCTCTCATGGTATCTGAGGGGGGCCCAGGTAAACTGTGGGCGGTCCCTCCCTCCTTCCCCGCTGAACACAACACCTGCACCAAACATCCCCCAGATCCTTCGAGTGACCCCAGCTCAGGGCAAAGGCTGTCCTCCGTCCTCTACCTGAGAGAGGAAAGAAGAACGGGAAGAGAGTGGGAGCAGAGGTGATGGGGGCCCCTCTCTCTAAAGGGCCCCTCAGTGAGTGACAGGCAGCAGTAAGGTGATACATGTGTGGAGCTGGACTAGGCTGTCACCGGTCACTAGTGTTCATGGCAGACATAGAGGGAACCATCCAGCTGACTGTGAAAAGGGGGGTTGTATGTTGGTCCCTCATATTGCTTATTTTCTGACTTTGCTACTCACTTGGGACAACACACTGTACTTTACTGTATTCCGTGTGCGTGACAAAGGAGGGGGGGGGGGGGGGTGCTGTTGATGTTAACAGGCTGAATTGACAGAAAGCTCTTTCAAGAACCCGGGTTTGTTAATTAACCACACATTCATGAGAGAGAAAGCGTCGCTTCTCCTCTCCACTCTTCCCAAGGCTGGGAGGCATTGTGCTCTTTCGTCCAGCCATTCCTGGCTCTTCAGACTGCTCCCCTCTCCGCTCCCTCTGTTTGCCAAGCTGCCCCTCCCCTTCTGTAGCTGAAGCTATGATCTAACTGCAGCCTCCTCCCCCCTCACACGCGCACGCACACACGTACACACACACACGTACACACACACACACACACAAACATTCAGCGGTGACTGCTCTGCATAGAGATATGGGCGTGCCTCTGCAGTTGTTGTGTGTGTGTATATGTGTGTGTGTGTGTGTGTGTGTGTGTGTGTATGTATGTGTGTGTGTGTATGTGTGTGGAACAACAACCAAAAGAGGAACGTGTACTGTGGACTCTAGCTATGTCAATACCATGGTATGCATTGTTTTTCTCTAGGAGGACTGTTGATCTTGTGGTTCTGGTCCTCCCCCCTCCCCTGCTGCCTCTGCCCCTCTCATCAGTCCCAACGCAGTCATGTTGGTGGAGAGCAGGAGACCAAAATAACGGAGGGAAAATCCTCCATCGTTTCTCTGTCTCGCTGATCAGGGAGTCGCAAATAAACAACAGAGACAAGGAGCTTCTGAGAGGAGGTAGAGAATAGAGCAGGTGGGAAAGTATGGAGAAACGGTGGAGATGAACATTCAGATCTTTACAGGCACATTCTCGGAGTGGGTCAAAGTTCCCCAGCAGCCGTCGCTGTGTTCCGATTGGCTGTGGAAAGGTGAAATTAAAACCACGGTAAACTTTTGACCCTGCAGGAGCCGGGGAGGAACGCCCATTGCTGGAGCGGGAGCGCGCCTCTTGCACTCTTTTTCCATCTCCCTCTCGCTCCCTCTTGCTCTGTCTCTCTTCGTCTCTCTGCTCCCTTTAAGCCCTCCCCGGTTCTCTCATTCGCCTGTTTCTCTGTCTCCCTCTCTCTGCTTTTTCTCCCCCTGTCCTTTTCTCTGCCGTGAATTTGTGCACCGCCGCATATAGCCTGATGAGAGGGGAGGGGGAGGGAGGGCTAGGCACAGCACGCAGGAAAGGACTGGGGGAGGGGTGGAGAGGGAGGAGACAGCAGGAGAGGGGGGATGGGGAGGGAGACGGAGAAGCAGAGAGAGAGAGAGAGAGAGAGAGAGCAGGAGAAAAGGACAGAGCAAGAGGGAGAGAGGAGGAATGCAGCCTATTTGACTGTGTGCCATAATTGCACAAACTGTTCCCTGTTAAAAGGGAGAGGATGTAGAAGGAAGAAGAAAATGTATAAATAGATATGTAACTGTGGGTCTGGGCTCCAGTGAACGCCAGGGCGGGGGATCCCATTTTTACTGCTAATGTTTTCTCTCATTACACATCAAACGGTTAAGGGGGTCTCGAGTCGGGCGATTTAACAAGATTTCATGAGCTAACTAGAAGAGCAGCTCTCTCCCTCTCACTGCCTGCTTTGATTCAACTCACACTCACACATTCGCAGGCAGAGGGCTGCACTGTCTAGTCTACTGTTCCGCACTAGCCTAGCCAGTGCTAATTGTTTTTTTCCCTCCCCTGTTCTCTTTCTCCTTCTTTATCTGTAAGCTGGCAGCTCCAGCACCACCCTTCAGGGAATAGTTAGCCACTCCACACGCACGCGCGCACGCACACACACACACACAACACACACACACAACGCATGCAGGTGTAAGAGTGAACCACTAATGTTTCAGCTGCAGTGATGGCACATTGACAGTTCTGTCAGTTTCTCTGTTTTAATGTGATTGAATTAATCCCTTTTGATTTGGATTAAGCTGTGTGAGCGAAAGATTGTTATGGTATATGATATGATGTTGTTCTCCTGGGTAATGCTCCAATACAGGTGGAGGAGGGGGGGGGGTAGATGGTTGAGGGTTTGTGGAGGGAGGTCAGAATACACAGGTGAGAGAAAACAGGAGAGGTGTTGAATATTGAGTTAAACAGAGGGAGAGAGAGACGGACGGAGGGACAACAGTGTCAAGAAGGGAGAAAGAGGATGGCTGGAGTGATGGGAGGAGAAGAGAGCCGTTCCCTGGCTCCGTGCCTGCTCCCCCTGCACAATGGGCACCATATGGCCTCATAATGTATGGAGCTCACATCAGCTCTCTTCCCAAACAGTTTTCCTCTCCACTTCTCCACCACACCCCCTCTCCCAGCCAATTACCTCACCCTTAAGAGACAGCCCATTAGATAAGCAACACGCACGCACGCACGCACGCCTGTGTACACACACACCATTAGGTAAGGAGCACCCTCACTGACGCACACGTGCACTGTCCCTGCGATAGAGCTCCGCCACAAATATGTGCGCGCACACACACACACACACACACACACACAGTTAGATAAGGTTCCCATCCCCCCTAATAGGAAAGGAGATTGATACAGCCAGAAAAGAAAGATTTCTCAAGATGTCGCCCTCCCCCAAGCTTGTCTTAATTTAAATATTTAAAGCGAAGATTTTATATTTATTTCCAAAGTGAAGTCATGGAAATTTGTATTTTCTCTAATGCAAACTGGAAGTTAGCTGAGACTTGAGAACGGAAAAAGGGAGGCTGGTCCATTTGCAGGCAGGTACAGTATCTGTTAGGGTCTAATAGAATGAGTGTGTTTATAGTATTTTCATTGTGTAGTGGTTTCTTTAAGGCTTCAATGTTTATGTGGCCATTCTGCATGTTGCCAAGCAGTATGCCTGGTCCTCCACTGCTTTGTCTGGGGGAGTGATGAATGGCAGGTACAGAGCTAATGTGATTTGGACGCTCCACCAGGAGGGAGAGATGAAACGAGAGAGGGACGAATGGAAGGGAAAGAGAGGGGGGAGGGCGAAACAAGCGAGATAGGGGGAGAGGGAGGTCAGAAAGGAGGGAAGGGATGGAGGAGGAAAGAGGGACTTGAGGGATGTGAATGCAGCCTATGCAAGGAACTTGGTTCTGCAGGTAACCAGTGTGGATGCTATCAGGTCTACAGGTCTATTGGTACAGTAAGCTTGTCTGTCCATCTGACTGACTGGCTACGACTCTCCGGCTGCTTGTATTTCTGTCTGACTGGCTACAAGTCTGGCTGCATGTCTTTCTCTCTGACTGGTTATGTACGACTGACTCTCTCTCTCTCTCTCTCCCTCTCCCTCTCCCTCTCCCCATCTGCCTGTCTCCCTGTCAGTATATTTTAAGATAATACAAATATATGCAGACATATATGCATATATTCTCTTCTCTCTTTGGAAAATGTATCTGCCTGACTCTCTGCCTACCTGTATCTCTGTCTGCCTGTCTCTCTGCCTGCCTGTCTCTCTGCCTGCCGTTGGATGCCTGTCAGCCCACCTTTCAGGTGTGATGTGGTCGATGCTCATCAGATCCAGTTTCAAATAGAACCTGTCCATGCATTTTTGATTTTATTTGATAAAAATGGTATTAATTAATTTAGCTGATGCTTTTATCCAAAGTAAGAGAGCACAGAGGGGATTTAAACCTGTGACCTCTTGATCAGCGGTCAAATGGTACCTTACTTTAAAGAAATCTTCATCCTTGATGATGGAGTGCACTTGGTGGCTTTTTGTCATGTGTTTTGGTCATAGTTGTGTTGAGGTTGTGTTGAGGTTGTGTTGAAGTTGTGTCCATGATGGAAGGTGGATGTCACTGCAAGGCGCCAGGACTGGGAGCAGAAATGAGTCAGACATTGCTGTTCTCCTCTGTTGCCGTGGCAGCAGATTGACCATGGGGGGGAGGGGGGGGAGGGCTCATTTATTGACCTATTACACTAATGTGAAATCTCTCATGTGTCTCTCCTACAAACTCTCATCTCTCCTCTAAGGCTCCCACACAGTGTTGGTGGCACTATACTCCAGCGAGGAAGGGTATTGGTCAACAATCAGCATCTCGCGATGTTGTCTTCCATTTCAAATGTGCGGACGCTTTAAACTAGGATGGATTCTGATTGGCTGTCATTTTTATTCATCAGCTGGGAAAAATGGTTTTGAAAGTGATCCCAACAATACCATTCTGCTATATAGTTGTCGTTATCACTGTGTTGTGGACCCTGATATAGTTGTATTTATAGAATGATTCCTAAAACGGTCTCATTATAGTTATGGTTATCATCCTTGGTGTGAATAGGCCTTTACTCTAAGTCTGCTACGGAGTCGCACTTATTGGCTCTTTAAATAAACATGACTTAACTACCACATTACTCTGCTCACTTTTAATTTTCTCCTTGATATGATGAACTTATGTATGATTCATGAGGTTCAAAGTGGTGTTTTATAAAGGCCAGTTCTTCTTTTCATGATCCTATCTGGGATTCAGTTCTGGCTGCGTGCTCGTTCAGCGTATGCCTCCTGCTGTATAGAGTTTCTCACCAAGGGAACAATATGATGGGTGTTTGATCGGGTTCTGTCCCTGATATTTACACACACACACAGCTTACACAGTCTCCTGCTTTTCTGCTGGGTTCAGCTGAAGGTGACAGATGAGGACGTGTGTTTTTTCCGTCTCTTATCTTATCTTGCTTGTGCTTGTAGCTTCTGCACAACTTTACGGCCCCAACACATAGGAACCTGGCCCTTTTCTCTGTCCCCTTTAGACTCTCTCTCTCTGTCTCTCTCTCTGTCTCTCTCTCTCTCTTTGTCTTTTTCTCTCTCGCTTTCTCTCTCTCTCGCTTTCTCTCTCTCTCGCTTTCTCTCTCTCTCGCTTTCTCTCTCTCTCTCGCTTTCTCTCTCTCTCGCTTTCTCTCTCTCTCTCTCTCTCTCTCTCTCTCTCTCTCTCTCTCTCTCTCTCTCACACACACGCACACGCACCCGCACCCTAAGCTTCTGGCTTTAACTGTTTGGCATTTTTCCATTAGAAGCAGCAAAGGATTGTGGAAAAGTATTTTTCTCCCATACACTCACTCTCTTGCTCACACAGCATCACCCTCTCTCTGTCTACCGCTCCCCTGTTCTTCTAGGCCTCCAGGCATGAGGGAAGTGAGCATACACAGTGCACACATGTTCAACACATGGCTGGTCCAGGTCCCCTTTAGTAAAGTCAAGCCTATTGTTGATGTCCACACATTCAACATGATGATGCCAGAGAGCTGTGGGAGACAGAGCATGCATGGCAGTTTCTTCCCTTCCTGCAACTCTCATCTTTGAATATTCTAAAACAGGGTAAGAATATAGTTGGTTTTTGTGGGGGCGTGTTGTCCCGAACAAAGTTGTTCTCAGAGACTGCAAGCCTTTCGTTTCTCTGTCCTGGGTGTAAATCACCTGATAGTTGTGCTCTCTTGGTGATTGGCGTGGTTCTTGGAAGGATGACTCATGTAAAGGTCTGTTTCCTCTTTTGAATATGTAAATGTTTGCGTGATGACACACCTTGAACCACTGTTTAAGCAGGGCTGCAGGGCTGCCTACGGGAGCTCTCTCCTCCTCCTCCTCCTCCTCCTCCTCCTCCTCCTCCAGGGAGAACAAGGCTGCTGCCGCTCTTCCTCAGTACCATGGCCACTTGGAGCATGGGCCTTCCATTGACAGGACGTAACAACATCTCCACTGCTGGTCTTTATTGAGGTCAAAGGCTGGGATGATGGGTGCAGTGGAGACTGTCACTGTTGTCTTGTGGCTGAATAGGAAGTCAGCGGAGCATTTTCTTTGGGGTTCTTTTTTTTCAAGGATAGGGGAGTTAAGAATGCCTTCCCCTCTCCGGTCCCCCTCATCTGTGGAGCTTCGCCTCTGGACCGGGGGTTTATTAGCCTCTGTGGTCTGATTTGTTTAAGGCGAGGCAAGGTGCCAAGATGTGGCTTGGCTCAACCTCTGCTCCAGTGTAAGTGCTGGTTTCGTTGCTGGGACTGGACTAAGCTCAGCTAAGCAGAGTCACCCAGAGTTTGTCCCTGCGCACACATACACCCACCCCCCCTCCTTTTCTCTCCTTCTCTATAGCTTTACTGTTGGTGTAACTGCAGTGTTTGTGTGAGCTGGCTGACACACACTGTTTCCTGTATTATAAGCCAGAAGTTGGCAGGAAAACACAGAATAGAGAAAGAGAAAAGTGCAGAGAATATGTGTACTGAGGGAGTCCACAAATGAGGGAGACAAATGCTTATCATTTTTGTGCTCCGGGTGCACTTTTGCATGCAGCAGATTTAGTTGTTGGAAGGCAGCGTTGGCCCAGGCCTGCAGTACTTTATGCAAGTCTTATGAAAGAGGGTGTTGGTTATACTAGTTATGCAATGAACTGCCATTACCTCTAAAATAGCTTTCAACACACGGTCTAGCCATCTTCCTCTCCTTTTCTGCCCACCTGTTGGTTAGAGGAGGGGGAAGACAGAGATTGACCACACCCTGGAACAGTTCAGGCTTTCACAGATGGAAGCAGACCATTGTTTTGTTCACTCAATGGAAATGAAGATCCAAACACAAACACAGACCCCCTTTTATATCTTCAGAGCCATAGTTCAATGGTCATTGTTAAATGCTAGAGTGATGAGAGGATGAATAATGTATTAATTGTTTGCCTGAACAGAAGTGCTCACGCACATATGCATATTATAATGACATCAGTGACTGTATAAACAGGATGTAATGAGCAGATTTGAGTTCAGTTAATGAGCACCGAGTAACATTTATCCAGTGCTGCGCTGTAACACTTGACATGAGCCCAAGGTAGTAACAGCGGCTGAACACCCTCGACTCGTCTACATTTCATGCTAGACGTCACTTTACTTTTTTAACCTTCAGCCAACATTGAGTCAGTTTCCCTTTGTCACAGACACTACATTCTCTCTGCTTAGGCAGTCATTCGCAGTTTTCTTGCCTCAGTTTTTCTCACCTCTCAATTAATAGGCTGAAGGAGAACCTTTGTTGGTTTGTGAGGGGCCATACATCACCCAGACCAGAGCCCCCCTGACAGCCCCCATCTGGTCTCAATTGGGGGGGGGGGGCAAACGGTCAGGTCACTGGTGGTGTATAGCACACTCATACAGACACACTTGTACGGACACACTCATACGGACACACTCGTACGGACACACTCGTACGGACACACTCGTACAGACACACTCATACAGACACACTCATACAGACACACTCATACAGACACACTTGTACGGACACACTTGTACGGACACACTCATACAGACACACTCATACAGACACACTTGTACGGACACACTCATACAGACACACTCGTACGGACACACTCGTACGGACACACTCGTACGGACACACTTGAACAGATGCACTCGTACCCACATACGCGCACACACTCATACACACCAACACACACTTGCAGATGTGCAAGAAGACACACAAGCATGGGCTTGTACACACACAGGAGTATGCTCATGGACACATTTGGTATTTCCTTGGTTTGTTTTCACTGATAACAGGGTGTCATGGAAACGCCTACCTCTCACCATGGTTACTCACTCTACACCCTTAGAGGATCCAGTCCTGTGAATGACCAGACCAACCACTTCAATGTTTACATGCACACACACACAAACATGTTATTTTGTGTTACTCCTGGCATGGATTTTACAGAGCAACCGAGTGCGTTTGGTAAGGTTGTGCTGTTGGAGGTATAGTTCCTACTAGTGGTCTGGTCCATAGCTGGCACATAGCTTTCTACCACCTTCTGAAGAATCTACACTTCCTGTGTAACTCATTTCTCAACATCCTTTTTTGGAAAAGGGAAGTTATGTTGTTGGGGGCGTTTGTGTGTCTGGACATACACGCTGCAAAAAGGTACATGTGTGTCTGGACATACACGCTGTAAAAAGGTACATGTGTGTCTGGACATACACGCCGGAAAAAGGTACATGTGTGTCTATACTAATAAGTCACGTATACCTCCAACGCCTAGTGACATATCACTCAGCACTCACTGCATCCCCTCATATTTCCTGCTCCTCATTAACATGTTAATTATGTTTCCTTTGCTGTCATCAAGATGTTGATTAAAACCGTTGGCTGTTATTCATTAATATAAGAATGATGAATGTGCAGCGTTGAACAGAAGTGCTTATTATCTCTCCCTTTCTCTCTCGTTATCTGTTTTCTATAGACTCCAGTATTAGTTCCTGCTCAGATCAGATCTCTCTCCAGAAGGTTCTATCTTCTCGTCCGTACCCAGCGGCTATCACAAGGTGAGCTACCTCACATCACACACCAGTTGGCATGGTTACCCACTGCAGCCCCGTGTTTTGAGAAGGTTACATTTGAGTTAGACTGACATCAAAATACTGAAGGATCCAGATATACCACTGTCTCTCCCTGCCAGCGTGTAGTAACACCAAGGAGGAGAAAAAGTGAGGTTATCCACAGTGATAACAAGAGGCAAGGGAGGAGAGATGATGGGTACGAACAGAGAGAGGACCAGAGGTAAAGAGAAGGGAGGAGGGAGAGGGGATACCTGCTATAGAGACGGGAGGAGAAATCAAATGATTCTCTCTGCTCTACCTGCCATGGACGCAGAAACAAAACATTAATCTTAACCCCAGTCTGCAGGTGACAGCACTGTGCCACACACACACACACACACACACACACACACACACACACACACACACACACACACACTGGTGCGCACACACATGCACCTAACAGCACCTATCACATGCACTCTCCCACCACTCTTCAAAACGGATAACCTGTGAATGTCTGTGTAGATGTAGGAGGAGAAGAGCAGCTCCTGGAGGAGGTGGAAGCTGGTTATAAAGAAGAGAGGGGATGATGTTGCTTAAGGGAGAGGAAGGGACAGGATAGTGGGAGAGGAGAGGAAGGAGGGGGGGTGAAGCTGGGATGTGCAGGTGACTCCAGGATTCTGCCGCATTGTGTCACACTGACTTATATCAGCAGGCTGACTCCTCCCTGTACCCAGCATGCCTCCCTCTGTTTACCAGTCCTACTCCAGCTCCAGAGGAGATATGGCTCCTGTGTAACCTATTGGACCCCTCCTCCATGGTCTAGGCTTGCTGGCTGGCTTGCTGGCTGGCTGGCTGGCTGGCTGGAGGTCAGAAACTGACCTGGGCGGTGTGCCTCTTATGTCAACAGACATTACGAAACACCCAAGCTGGCTGACTAGAGATTTGTCAACTACTAACTACGCACGTCACACTAACTCCTTTTCCATCATACTCTCTCCCTTTTACTCTCCCTACAGATAATGATATGGCTTAACGAATGGTGTCAGTCCAAGTGATCCAGAATCACTGTATTTTTCAGCGAAGATGATCATCACCAAAAGATACAAAATAAAAAAAGATTACAATGATTTAGTCCTAATCCAGCCTTTTCCACTCTTTCATTGACTGTAGACAACATGCGCTAAGGCTGACCTCCAGTCAGCGGGATCAGTGGAGTGTGATAATAAGGTTGTGTCTAGGGTCAGGACATATCTACATACGCCACTGTTTGCTTTCCACAGAGACCTATTTTCTTCCTGCCTCTGTTTGTTGCTGGGTGCCTCCTGCGCCCAGCATGTCTATGTCCTGTTTCTTGTTAGTTGCATTGTGGGATGTCTTTGCATGACTCATGTGATCGTAGGAGGGTTATCTGTGGACTTGCTAAACTGTTTGAATGATTGTTTTTTGACCAAAAGAGCCCTGAATCTGCTCATGATTTGGCACAAGGACACACACACACACACGTACACACACTTATCTGGGGGAATAAGAAATTAGAAAGGGATTCAACAAGACAGAAAAAGTCAAGTTCCAAAGTGGACTTTAGATTCAGAATGCTACCTAGTTCCAATTGTGTTTCTGAAGTCGTTTCAGACTCCCATATACTAAAAGATGTTCAACTTTCAGTTCAGTTACAGCCACAGAAACACACCACACCCCCTCCTTCTCCCACTTCCTGTACCAAACTCTGCCTCCCTGTCTCATTCGCCTCCTGCTCTTCCTGTCTGCCTTTCCTTCTCACTCCTCCTCATCTTTTTTTCGACTCCATCTCACATGATGCCCTTCGTTCCTCCCCCATCTGTTTGTCTCTCTCTCTCCCCCTCTCTATTTATTCCTGCTCTTCTCTCTTCATATGCGTTCCCTCCTGGCCTTCTCCCCCCATGCGGTGCGTCATGCTTGTAAACAGCTGCCTAATGGGTCTCAAACACACAAACATCATCAGTCATGAGAGAGGCGCTCGTCTGGGCTGGGTCCTCCTCCCCTAAATCATTCAGGCTCATTTTCTCAACAAACACAGTCGGCTGATTACCATGTTGGCATCTCTAGCCTCGTACTGGCTGCATCTTCAATACTGTCCCCTGGCACACCCACAGATGCACACACACACACACACACATGCCATGTTTCTCTGTCCTTCTCACACACACTGGCATGTGATCTAGAGAATGGATGTCCATATTTGATTTCATTGCTAATTTTCTGTTGTTCACTGCAGGATGTGAAGTTGAATGAAGTTGGATTCCATGGTTTCTACTCAGCGTTGAGAGGTGAGTGTGCGTCTGCGTGTCAATGCAGCATTCTGATGTCTAAATGGACTCCCAGACCAGTGCTGTTGATGGGCCTCCTCAGTCCACTGGCCCTGTGCTGCTCTGTTGGAGGGCTGAAGGCTGCTGTGTTGGAGTGGGGTTAAGGAGACTGCTTTGACATCAGGGAATTTCTATTGCAACGAGTCATCCTCTTCACTTCATCATGCGTGAACTTCAGTGGGTGGGATTCTAATGGAGAAATCAAACCAACTGTTAACCTTGAACCAGGTGTCAACCTTGTGCACACGCACATTATTACCAACCAGGATCATGTGGGATCAGCAGTATGGAGCCTCTCTAGTTAAAGCTGCCAGACAGAGACTACCCAATCAGAGAAGGCCCATCTGCTTATAAGCTTTGTGCTTAAGTAATGTACCACACATGTAACAATGTCAACATTGTTACAGGTCACGTAAGGAGATCTGTCTGTTGAAATCAATTAGTTATTGTGACTTTCATATGAGAATAATCATAGATATACTGTACATACACACAGTATTACTAACTTATCAGCTAAACTATCTGTTGGAATACAAGTTGGACAGTAGTGACCAGGTGCAGATGGGAGATGTAGTAACCTCGTGCTGAGAGAGGCTGATGGGAAATGTAGTAACCACCTGCTGAGAGAGGCTGATGGGAGATATAGTAACCACCTGCTGAGAGAAGCTGATGGGAGATGTAGTAACCACCGTAACCACCTGCTGAGAGAGGCTGATGGGAGATGTAGTAACCACCTGCTGAGAGAGGCTGATGGGAGATGTAGTAACCACCTGCTGAGAGAAGCTGATGGGAGATGTAGTAACCACCTGCTTAGAGAGGCTGATGGGAGATGTAGTAACCACCTACTGAGAGAGGCTGATAGGAGATGTAGTAACCACCTGCTGAGAGAGGCTGATGGGAGATGTAGTAACCACCTGCTGAGAGAGGCTGATGGGAGACGTAGTAACCACCTGCTGAGAGAGGCTGATGGGAGATGTAGTAACCACCTGCTGAGAGAGGCTGATGGGAGATGTAGTAACCTCGTGCTGAGAGAGGCTGATGGGAGATGTAGTAACCACATGCTGAGAGAAGCTGATGGGAGATGTAGTAACCACGTGCTGAGAGAGGCTGATGGGAGATGTAGTGTGTGATGGTCAGGGTGTAGCTTCTGCAGCAGTGTGCTGTGCGAGTGAGAACAGTGAATATCAGTCCGGACAGGTTTCGGTGTTTTTGCAAGAGTGGGTAGAGGGCCATGGCCCTCATCTCCTCACAAATGGTTTCTTAGTGCCTCTCTATCTCCCTCACTATTAGACCCACCCCATTGCTCTCCACCTCAGCCTATCTCTCCCTTACTCTCCTGCCCTCTTCTCTGAGTCTTCACATATCCCCATCCTCTCTCGCTCATCCCATCCCCTCCTCCCCAGCTCACTCTATCTCTCCCTTCCCTTCCCACCCCGGCCCACCCCAACTCTTTCCAGCCCCCTTGCCTCTGCCACCAGGGCCCGCTGCCTGTGGCGTGTAATTGACTTTCTCCCTGTGTTGCGCTGCAAAAGCAGGCGGCCCACCCCACACAGACCCAGCGCAGCACCAGACTGGAGGTGACCCATTTCCCTGGGGCATTCAGCAGCCTCCTAATCAACCATTCTCTGGGGCTGCCTCATTCACTCCACAATTAGAGCGTCCTCTCTGAGAAGTCCATCAGTAAGCAGGCATGAACAGAGCAGGGAAGAAGACAGCTTCAGTCAAACCTTGGCTTAAGCTCTGGAAGTTCCCCCGACTCCACTCCTCCTCCTCCACTCCTCCCCCTCCTCCACTCCTCCTCCCCCACTCCTCCACTCCTCCTCCTCCCTCCGACTCCACTCCTCCCCCTCCTCCACTCTTCGTCCTCCCCTCCTCCTCCACCCCTCCTTCCCCTTGAGAGGCAGGTTTCATCAGACTTTGGAGGGAGAGACCATCAAAAGGAAATTACAGACAGACAAGCTCACAAGACAGACATGGGGAGGTACTTAAGGGAGAGATGGTGGTAGAGAAGCAAACAAACAAAAGAGGGTGGGGGGTGGAGGGGGTGGTGTAGCGTTCCAGTCTACAAAGCATTGGTTCCTGTCTTCAAGTGTCTGCAGTGAAAATCAGATGCACCTCCCAACATGGGCCTGTTTAGAAAGGAAGGATCCCTCCTGTCTGCACTTTGACTTCATGATGTCGTTGACACGTTCAAGCTTCAGAGAATGCACAGGGTGCATTCAAGTCTTTATAAAGCGTTTTGTATTGTAACCTAGACCTTTATCCAACACCAGATGTAGTAAATAGACTTCTTCATGGCCTGCTCTGCCACCTTCCCTCCCAGCCACTGGCCTGCTTACCTATGCAGGAGAGGCAGTATGCTGGTCAGAGGATAACCATGTAATCAATAGAATCAAAATGATGCACTCGCTGTGAAGGTTAAGAGGGGCACTGGAGTCTTTATCCTCTTGGGTTGCAACACACATATTCAAAGCACATGAGACATCACACACAGAGCGCTTTCTCTCTTCTCCCTCACTGTTCTCCTCCTTCGCCTCTCTCTCTTTCCCTCCTCTCTCTCTCTCTTAGTCTTTTTTTCTCTCTCTCCCCCTCTTTACTATTCACCCCCGCCCCTTTCTCTGCCTATCCTTCTGCTATATTCAAACCTCTCTGTCCTATCCGTCTCCTACCTCATTCTTTCTATCTCTCTGAGCATTCTTTCCCTCCCCTCCCCCCGCTCTGCTTATCTTCCCTCCCTCGCTCGCTCGCTCCCTCCCTTCTTCTCCTACCTTTCCCCAGCGTCAGCTGCTGTCACTGTGGCAAAGAAAGGGACCAATCAGAGCAGACTTCATACCGCCAGCTTCTCCCCTCGCTCCCTCCCTCCCTCCCTCCCTCTCTCCACTCCTCCCTCCCCCTCTCCTCTCCTCCACCTTTGTCAGCCCACTTCCTGTAGACAGAATGTGATGCATTGTGGGAGACAGACGGCTGTCTAACAGGGTTAGTCGTGCAGCGTGGCTCACCGGCAGAGACACTGCTAATCCTAGGGGGAGTGTGTGTATACCATGTGAGGCAGCCATGGTACACACAAATACACACACAACAGCGGAGGGAGGCGAGGCGTGAATTACATAGACAGATAGTTAAATTTTTGTGGCAAGCGAATACGATTTGCATGGTAGATGCTTACATTACCACAGCTCATTTCTGTCTGCCCCACAGGTTTTGAACCTCCATATTCACCTAAGAATAAAGGTGGATTGCATTCCCATTCAAGTAGTCCCATTGTCTCTGTATTGACGAGCTTGTTTCCTGTGTCTTTGAGGTGCTGATATGTGTACACGATGAGCGGACTGGGGGACAACTCCATGGAGCCTCTGAGCTCAGAGAACCGAAAGCGCAAGCTCTCCACCTGCGACACACCTGGTCTGGGGTGAGTACTGGACCACTGATGGTGGACTGTGACGCAGGACGAGCAGATACGCTCTCCTCCGTGCTCATCTGTATTAAGATGTGTAGATGAGTCAGACAAAGAATAGTCCAGGTATTCTACATACCAGGTGATACTACATACCTGGATGGGTACATAGTAGTGGCAGTGACCTCCAGTTGACACGGCACCACACCGCCCCCTGCAGGTGCGAGAGGAGGCGCCGGGAACAGGAGAGTAAGTACATCGAGGAGCTGGCCGAGCTGATCTCTGCCAACCTCAGCGACATCGACAGCTTCAACGTGAAGCCTGACAAGTGTGCCATCCTCAAGGAGACGGTGCGGCAGATCAGACAGATCAAGGAGCAGGGTAAGTAAAGCCCACTTGCCCCCCGGGGACCAACACACCTCCCACATCACCACACCTCCCAACAGACCTCCCACCTCCCACATCACCACACCTCCCACCTCCCACATCACCACACCTCCCACCTCCCAGCACACCTCCCAACACACCTCCCACATCACCACACCTCCCACCTCCCAACACACCTCCCACCTCCCAGTACACCTCCCACCTCCCAGCACACCTCCCAGCACACCTCCCACCTCCCAGCACACCTCCCATCTCCCAGCACACCTCCCACCTCCCACCACACCTTTCACATCACCACACCTCCCACCTCCCAACACACCTCCCACATCACCTCACCTCCCACATCACCTCACCTCCCACATCACCACACCTTCCACATCACCACACCTCCTACATCACCCCACCTCCCACATCACCCCACCTCCCACATCACCACACCTCCGACATCACCACACATCCCAGCATAACCAGCTGTGTAACTGCTGCCACTAAGACACAGAGCACCTGCTGGAAATGCTTAGTTGGTCTTGCAGTTGTGAAGGACAGGGGGGAGAGGGAGGGAGGCGGGCTCTTTGGCCTAGTCTGTATGTTACCCTTAGTAGCTGGGTGTTGGTGCAGTGGACTGATACCAGGAGTACACACACACGCACGTGTGCACACACACACGCACATACTGAGCACAGGTGCAAGGACGGACTACTCATTCATCTCCACCAATTTCCCAGCTTTGGCTGTGTGTTTGTTGGGGGAAACTAAGACTTGACTGTGTGTGTGTTTGTGCAAGCAGCTGCATGGCTGCTTCCCTTGGGATTGATGAATTGCAGTTGCAATGCTCCAAAGGTGACAGCCTCAGCCTTCTTAGTGTGGTCTACATGCTATACTCTACATGCCTCTTCAGTGGGGTTTTATGGGTTTTGCATTCACATACACCATGTTGAAGTAGTACCCAGTACTTAGTAGCCGTGCGCCTATGCCCAAAGGAGTGGGTTTGCTGTTGTGCTGCCACACTCTCCTGCCCACCCCCCCCCCCCCCCCCCCTCCAAGGCTCAGTGCCTGGCTGCCACCTCCACAGGAAGGGGAAGAGGGTACAGCTGGCCCTGACTTGTCGGAGAGACAGGTTGCCATAGTTACAGGAAGTGAAAAACATTGCGATGACACAGGATTTACTCTTTCACCTTCTCCCCTCCTCCGGTCGTCACACTTCAACATTGTTACTACTTCTGGTTACTACACGCAGCTCGCTGTTGAGCACGGGCCATTTCTTTCCCTTCCCCTACGCTTCTTTCTTTCTGTTACTCTTCCACAATACTATCGTTTCTGTTTTCCATCCGTCTGTTTTCTCTTTCTTTCAGGGGGTCCCTTGCCATTCCACCCCCACCTGTATTGCAGCACAGTAACGTGCATCATCCTAAGGTTGCTCCCAGCATCCTGAGATGATGTGCAAACCAATGGAGCATCCTCTCCTCTGCTCGTGCGAGCAGTAGTGGCTATGTTTTCTCTTTGTCTTGCTATCTGTGCCCCGTGGGAGCTAATCAGATGGAATGATTCCTGTAGCCATCTCCTCTCCTCTCCCCTCTGCTCCAGACAGCCTCAGCCCTGCATTAGCACGGCTGCCTATGCCTCCGCCTCTGTCCCTCCGAGTCTCTCGCTGAATATAAAGCATGAGCAGAGCTGCTACCTGCTCCGCAGACAGCCAGCCCTCATACGGTGTCTGACAGGCTTCTCCGATGGAAGCTGCCTGCCCCCTGCCCCCCCCCCCCTGCCCCACCGCCCCTACCAGCTCACAGACAGACACGGGTCGAGAAGAAACACTGTCCCCTGGTGGTGAGAGGAGCTCGATGCGGGATTGACGGCGTCTGGAGGATCATTCTGGCTGTGTTTTGTTGTCAGCGTCTCTCGTACAGACAAATGGGAGGCTGCGTTTGCTAGTTGATGGTCAGTCAGGCTGCCGCTCTTTGACCCTACACGCTCTCTCCTCTTCCTGTCCAGGAAAAGCCTCATCCAATGACGACGATGTCCAGAAGTCTGACGTGTCCTCCACAGGCCAGGGGGTCATCGATAAAGACCACCTGGGGCCCCTCCTGCTGCAGGTAAGGCCTGGCTTCAGCTCCCGTCTGGGCCGTTCAATTTGCTGCGGGTGGTTCCTCTGCCCTGTGATTGGCTGCGTCTTGATTTGAGCCATCGATTGGGCCACCAGGCGCTGGATGGCTTCCTGTTTGTGGTGAATCGGGAGGGCAGCATCGTGTTTGTATCCGACAACGTGACCCAGTACCTGCAGTACAAACAGGAGGAGCTCATCAACACCAGCGTCTACAACATCCTCCACGAGGAGGACAGGGAGGAGTTCCACAAGAACCTGCCCAAGACCAAAGGTGAGACACACACACACTTACGTACTGTATATGGCTGGAATGTAACAAGGAAGAATACAGTAGCCAACAGAACAAACTTGAGAAGTTTTGTTTAAACATACAACATCAACATACAGTTCCATATTCATGCTTTCATTCTCCTCTCCTGCTGTCTCATTATAATGAGCGGGTCCTCAGGAACCTGTTCAAGTGCAGCAGTGTTTTTATTGTGTGTGTGTGTGTGTGTGTGTGTCTGTACACACACGTGGAGGCACCCAGGAGCACACAAACAGAGCAGAACAGGCGGAGCATAGCAGAGCTGTCAGTCACACTCAGTGGGCCAGACAGTGTAGAACAGGCCAGTGTTCTATTCAGATCCCACAGCAGCCATCTGGAAACTACTCACTACTGAATAATGCACCTACGCACTCTCCTCTCTTTAGTTCACTGTGCGCATGTGTCTGGGTGGAGGAGAAGACCTCATTTAGGTTCTTAGCTTGCCGATGGTGTATGTGTTCACGTGTGTCGTGTTCCCCTTTGTGAATTATGTGTGTGTCTGTGCGCACGTGTTTGTGTGTGCGCGCGCAAGTGTGTGTTTGCTTTGAAGAGCGCATGTGTGTGAGGGGAGCGCACACTATTTATAAAGCTGATTAATTATGGATATGTGTGCTCGGCTGAACTTGCTACCCGATTAACACCACAGCAGTGTTCCTAAGCAGCAGTCCTAATGTGTCATGGACACACTCTCTCTCCCCCCCTCTCTCCACCTCTCTACACACTCCTAAGCTCTCTCTCTCCCCCCTCTCTCCACCTCTCCACACACTCCTAAGCTCACTCTTCCCCGCCTCTTGCTCTCATGGCTCTTCTCGCTCTTTTTCTCAAGCTTATTCATTGTTAATATGAGGACTTACTATGCGGGAGACTGTGTAGGCTCAGCCTGTGTTTGTTTCACTGCTCCTGCTCCTCTCGGCTCCTGTCACCATCATTATCTCTGGGTGCGTGAATGAAATCCGCTCTCTCGGCACATTCCTGTGTGGTGACCGCTGACCATGGCAACCGGGACTGCAAACACACACAGACACACACACATCTTTTTTTTTTTAAATCTCGTTATCGCTCTCTGTCTCTCGCTTTTTTTTCCTCTCATCGCTGTTTCTCTCCATTTCACCACACACACACACACAGTCTCCCAGGCCAAAGGGAGATGCCTTTGTTCCCAGGTTGTTTCTATGTGTTTGCTTGTTGTCCTGCCTCTCTGGTGACTAATTGTGTCTGAGGGGAGATGTCAGGCCCAGCAGCCAGTTGGCTTGTTTCTGTCAGCTTGGAGAAGAGCGTCCTTCGGCCTTGTTAAATCACCTCTCAGTATCAGTTAGAACCCCCCCTGTGGCCCGGTACCCCTCCCTGCAGCCCAGACAGGCCCTCCCTCCCTAGACCCAGACATACCCTCCCTCCCTAGGCCCAGACACACTCAAGGCCTTGGGCAGTGTACGGCTCCAGACAGACCTTGGAGCAGAGTTGGTTTTCTCCAAAGTTTCCCTCCCCTCCCCCGGCCCTGTGAAGGTGACCCCCCCGTGAGCCTGTGTGCTGTGATGAGGAGTCAGGGCCTAAATGAGGATAGATGGCTGAGTGTCCTTGGCCTCCTACCCACTGCAGTTTCGAGGCGAGGGAGGGATGAAGGGATGGAGCTAGGAGTGGAGGGATATTGGAAATCGACACCTCTGCTACATTAATCCCATGGTCCATTTAGCCAGGAATCAGAATGGGAGGGGATTCTTCTGCCTTTGGATTGAAGAGGGAAAATACTAGAACATGTGTGACTGGTTCATCTTTCACCACTCTGTCTCTGTGTGTGTGTCTGTCTGTGTGTGTGTCTGTCTGTGTGTGTGTCTGTGTGTCTGTCTGTCTGTCTGTCTGTTTGTGTGTCTTGTGGAATACAACATTAGATGAAACCATTGGCGTTTTTCTTCTTCTTTTCTTGGTATAGTGAATAGGATTTAGAAATGTCCCAGGCCCTGATGGATGTGCTCCTGTGTGTTTCCCTCCTCAGTGAGTAGCGTGTCCTGGGGAGGCGAGGCTCCTCGTCAGAAGAGCCACACCTTTACCTGCCGCATGCTCGTCAAATTTGGACACGCCCACGGGCCCGTGGAGGAGGGGCCAGGCCGGCGCTACGAGACCATGCAATGTTTTGCACTGACCCAGCCCAAGGCCATGATAGAAGAGGGAGAAGGTATATATGTAACATGCACAGATATACACACACACACACGTGGCCCGGACTGTTCTGAATGTTGGTGTTGAGCTTTGGTCATCCTCCTTTGCAGATCTGCAGTCTTGTATGATCTGTGTGGCTCGCCGTGTGACAGCTGGAGAGAGAACAGAGAGCTTCAACACCAGACATGAGCTCTCAGGTGACAACTCTTACCCTGCTCATCTGGAGCTTGTCAACATAGAATTCAACATCATTTTCTACACACACACACCTTCTCTGTTTCTTCACTCATGTTGTTGTGTTCTCCAGGCAAGCTGATCCAGATAGACCAGAACTCTCTGAGAGCGTCCATGCGTCCTGGCTGGGAGGACCTGCTCAGACGCTGCATCCAGATGTTCCTGCAGCACAGCGATGGACAGCCCTGGTCCCACAAACGCCATTACCACGAGGGTATGCCACACACACACACACACACACACACACTCACCAGCACAAACGTTGGCAGATGATTGTCCTTGAAGTTACCGTGTTGTAACGGTGCTGTGGTGTTCAGCCTTTCTGCAGGGCCATGCGGAGACCCCGCTGTACCGTTTCTCTCTGTCAGACGGTACCCCGGTCACAGCCCAGACCAAGAGCAAGCTGTACCGCCACCCCATGAGCAACGAGCCGCAAGGCTTCATCTCCACTCACCTGCTCCAGAGGTGAGGCCCTGGAACACGCACACGTATTTACACTGCCAGGTCCTACTGAAGAAGAGGAATCTGGAGTTTCACTTTTTTCTCCTTTCTATCTCGTGGAGATGAATGTACAATTCTGGTGTTACTCATGCTGCACTTGAAAACAGGGCCAGAGAGTGAATAGTGGATTTCTGAATGATGAATTATGAATGGTGTGAATGGCAGTTTTGAAAGAATAATGGTCAGTGTCAAGTGTCTACAGTAGATTCCCTTGAGGCTCATATCCTGCTATTGCTCTTGCCTGCACAGGGAGCCAAATGGCTATCGCTCTGCCCAGGGAGGTGGCATGATGTCAGGACCCATGAGGCAGCAGAGCATGGGGGGCCCCAACCCCAACATCCAGATGAACATGCCCCCTGGTGGGGGAATGGGCATGGGGGGCATGAACCGTGGCTTTGGCATGAATGAGCAGAACCACATGGGCCACATGAACCAAATGGGTGGGGGCTCCATGTACGGAGGAGGAGGAGGAGGAGGCGGTGGTGGTGGTGGTGGTGGTGGTGGAGGAGGAGGAGGAGGAGGAGGAGGAGGAGGGAGTGGAATGGGCATGGGAAACAGGATGATGCAGATGAACCAGATGGCTCAAATGGGCCAGATGAACCAGATGGGTCAGATGAACCAGATGAGTCAAATGAATCAGATGAATCAGATGAGTCAGATGAGTCAGATGAATCAGATGAATCAGATGGGTCAGATGAATCAGATGAACAACCCTGGCCCTGGCATGCAGCAGCACCCGCAGCAGCCCCCCTTCCAGAGCAGTGGAGGATTCGGCCTGGGGGGCATGAACAGCCCTTCAGGAAGCCCCCGCATGAGTGGCCCCCAACAAGGGCTCCTGATGTCTCCTCGCAACCGAGGGAGCCCCAAGATGGGCAGCAGCCAGTTCTCACCTGGAGGTACGTCAACCGAGAGGATAAAACCTGTCTGCATCACATACACTGAGCTGTAAGAACTTGTTTGTGATCCAAGTGGTAATGGTCTCTGTTCTGACTGTGTTCTAGGCATGCACTCTCCAATGGGCCTTGCCAGTGGAGGAGGAGGGGGCTCCTCCTTCTCCAGCAGCTCCCTCAACGCCCTGCAGGCCATCAGTGAGGGGGTGGGCAGCTCCCTTCCTTCCACCCTCACCTCCCCGTCCCCTGCCCACAAACCAGACAGTTCCCCAAGTGTCCACTCCTCTTCATCCTCCTCCCAGTCCAACCAGCCAGCCAAGCAAGGTCAGGACGGCTCCAAAAGCCCAGCAGGAGGCCCAGGACCTGGGCACGGCGACCACCATCACTCCCTCCACCACCACCACCACCAGCACTCCCAGGCGGAAAGCTCTGCAGAAAGACCAGACAGCCAAGCCACCTCTGGCGGCAAGGAGCCTGCAGAGAGTGCAAGTGAGGCAGGGATGGCCAGCTCTGAATCCTCTCGCAGGGTAACAGACAGTAAAGGCCATAAGAAGCTGTTGCAGCTGCTAACTTCCCCCACCGAGGAGCTGGGGATTGGGGGCACGGGCCCAGCTGGAGCCCCTGTACCACCACCTCCAGCCAGCAGCAACACACCAGCAGGCTTGGACAGCAAGGACCCTGCTGGAGGTATGACAAGCCCCTCCTCAACCGGAGTCTCTTCCTCTTCCTCTGCTAATCAAGGCCAGGCAGCAGGTGTAGGGGGTGTGCCCGGTGGTCTCTCCTCCACCCAGTACACAGCCTCTCTGCAGGAGAAGCACAAGATCCTCCACAAGCTTTTGCAGAACGGCAACACACCCGACGAGGTGGCCAAGATCACGGCCGAGGCGACAGGGAAGGTGACCCTGGGGGGACAGGAGGGCGGAGAGACGGGGGCGGCAGCAGGACCAGCGGGCCTGGGCGGAGGGACTGAGCCCAAGCAAGAGCAGCAAAGCCCCAAGAAGGAGAAGACTCATGCTCTCCTCCACTACCTCCTCAACAACTCCTCAACTGACTCCAAAGAGCCCGCAGATGTGAAGCCCAAGCCCGAGGAGCTGGAGGGGAAGGGGCCAGCGGGAGCCCCAGGCGGGCCCCAGCGCAGCTGCCCTGGCTCGGGGCCCACGCCCGAACACCCTGAGAGCAAAATCAAGTCAGAACCACCCGATGAGGTAAAGGCGTTTATTCTTCAGCTTGTTCACTGAGGATCTCTGCCCTGTTCATGTTGGTTGTTGTTGTTGTGGGGGAGTTGTGCCCATGTGCTCAGCTAGCTGTCGCTGATGTCTGTCCTCAGCTGGATAACCTGGAGTCCATCCTGGGAGGACTGAGGGGCTCTGGGTCAGAGTTCTATCCAGACCAGGGCACAGGAGGAGGGGCCAGCGAAGGAGGAAACAAGCCCCAAGGTTGCCTTGATGACAGTCTGCAAGGTAGGGCTGTAAAATGAACCCATCAAACACAGTGTGTTCACACACATAGGACAAAGGACAGGAGGAAAGCATAGAAGCCCTCTTATGGGACTTATGTGTGCGCAGGGAGTCCAGGTATGGGTCCAGGGCCTCGTGGGCCCTTCCAGAGGGCCATGTCAGTGGACAGCAAGCCCCCTGGGGGGCCTGGAGGGCTGGGGAGACGCCCCATGCTCATCAAGCAGGAGAATGTAATGGGCAGCCCAGACAGCTACCCAGGGAACATGGGTGTGTGTCCCAGAGGCATCGGAACAAGTAACTGATTTAGTTTCTTTATTTTGTTCTTTCTCTTCGCCTCCTCAAGCTTTATTTCACTCTGTCCTCTGTCTTTGTCTGTAATGAACCAGGAAAAGTAGATGACCAAGACTTGAAACCCTGCTTAATGATAAAGCTTGTTTAAGCTCATTGCTGTGCCTCTGTCCCCCTCCAGGAACAATGAACAGGGGAGTGGGAGTTCCCCAGCGCTCCCCCATGGGGGGCTCTGGTGACTGGGGGATGCCTCGCTCCAGTGCCAGTCCTGTAGGCTCAGCAGGGCACCCCTCTATGATCCGTCCAGGAATGGACTACAACTCCAAGGGCATGATGGGAGGCCCCATAATGGGCAGGTCCAACAGCGTTCCTGGCACCAGATCAATGCTGCAACAGCAGCTGATGGACATGGGTATGTGTGGGTTACTGAGAAGTTGGTCAACTGGAATAAGATCTAATCAAGGCTGGCGTACCCATGTGTATTTTATGTTTGTGTGCAGGCTCCGGGGACATGGGGATGGGTATGAGCCCGTTCAGCCAGCAGGGCCAACCCAGCCAGTCTCCCTCCTGGCCAGACAGCATGATGGGGATGGAGGGTGGCCACAACAGGTAACAGACATGACTCTAACAGGAGCAGGCAAATGGTATCTACTGTGCTGGAAATGGTTTGTGCTGAGGGTGTGTGTGTGCGCGCGCGCGCGTGCGTTTCAGACGTCAGTTTGGGAATGCTCTGGACGAGCTCCTGGTGCCGCCCACCACCAGTGAGGGCCAGAGTGACGAGCGGGCTTTGCTGGATCAGCTGGACTCCCTACTGAACAACACAGACGGCATTGCCCTGGAGGAGATCGACCGGGCCCTTGGCATCCCAGACCTCGTCAGCCAGGTAGGGTGGACTGACAAGGAAGGACAGAAAGAACAGAGCAAGACCAAAATACATGTTACAGGCTGAGCAACAGGAAGGTCATTCATGCGGGACCAACTTTGAACTGCCCCCACATTTTCCATCCTCCATCCTAAATCTGTTCCTCTGTCATCTTCTGCCCCCCTCTTCCCCTCCCCCTCCCAGGGCCAAGGGCCAGCTGAGCACCATGTGGAGCCCTTCCCCGGTCAGGACACGTCCATGGTGCTAAAGCAGGAGCCCATGTATGGCCAGGGCTATCCCGGCCCCCCTTCTGCAGGCATGCAGTCTCCCTACGGGGGCAACCCCATGCCGGGCCAGCCCCAGCAGGGGGGCTTCGGCCCCATGCTGTCCCAGATGGGCCAGGGGGGCAGCTTCCCTGGGATGGGGGGGATGGGGGGCATGGGCCACCCCCGTGCCAACATGATGAGACCCAGGATGATGAGTGCTACCAAGCCCATGAGGCTGCAGCTGCAACAGAGACTACAGGGGCAACAGGTACACACACTAAATGAATATATAAACACTTTATGAATACAAAGCTGCCCATACAGTCCTATGCTTTTATACATGACATGTTATGCTCCATGTGCTGCTTAGAGGTGTCTTGTATTCCAATGTGAGGCTTGTTCTGTAAAGGATTTTGGTCTTATGGTCTTTTGCGTCCACAGTTTATGAGTCAGACCCGTCAGGGCATGGCCATTAAGATGGAGAACCCAGGAGGGGGCAACCCTGGCATGCGCCCGGGCATGCAGCCAGCCATGGGTGGACAGGTAGGCATCCAGGAACACAGGCCAATAGACACCGACACATGCCAACACACACTGACACATGCCAAGTGTTAAAGGGAGTGTGAGGGTAAAGTTAGTGTGGCCCTTATCTACACACGCTTCCAATATCCAACATGTGATGTATTTGTCCTGCCCAGCCCGGCTTCCTGAACGCCCAGATGATGGCTCAGCGGAGCCGGGAGATGGTCACTATGCAGATGAGGAGGCAGAGGATGATGATGCTGATGCAGCAGCAGCAAGCTGCAGCCGCAGGGGGCTTCAGCCCCCCTCCCAACGTTACTGCTCCCGCCGGTATGGAAGCCCCCATGGGAGGGCCTAACATGGGCCAGCCGGGCCCCCAGCAGTTTGGCTATGGAGGAAACTATGGTGAGTCTGTTTAGCTGGGCCACACAAACTGGTGCTGCCCCCTGGCGGTCAGTTTATGTATAGCACAAAGCTTTGAGGCAACTTGAAGTGCACTTGTAAGCAGTTGCACTGTCTACTCCTTGTCTCGTGCGTGTTTGTGTAGGGATGGCCCAGCAGGGGGACCCATCGTTCGGCCCTTCAGGGGGAAGTCCCCCCAGCGCTATGATGTCAGGACGCCTGGGCCCGCCTCAGAATCCCATGATGCAGCAGCACCACCAGGGTGGTGGCATGTATCAGGGCACAGACATGAAGGGCTGGTCACAGGGAGGCATGGGACGCAACAGGTATGACCAGTAACCCTCCACAATGACGCCATACTGTTGGAAAGCCGTGTGTTTCCTGCAGTGGGAGTCTGATGGAACCCTGTTCTCGTCTCCTCCCTCCAGCTCCTACCCCCAGCAGCAGTTTGGCCAGCAGGGCAACCCAGGCCAGTACGGGGGCATGATGATGAACGGGGGCATGCCTGCCAACGGAGGAGGGGGTCACATGGGCCAGATGGGGGGCCAGATGGGGGGTCAAATGGGGGGGCAGATGGGGGGGCAGATGGGCATGAACCCTATGGTGATGGGACGCATGCCTATGGGGCCTGACCAGGTACGTGTGTGTGAGGATGTGTATGTGGGGGGTGGGAGGCAGAGGGGGCAAGCGTGTACATGCTCTTTGTTTCCTTCTCACATGCATTACTGACCGTCTCTCTGTGTCTCTAACAGAAATATTGCTGAACACAAGATGGAGGCTAAGATGATGAAACAGACTCACTGTGATCCACCTTCAGAGACATGATGTCTGTGCGTGTGCTGGCGTGTGTGTGGTGTAACTCCAACCAGCTGGGGGTGCTGTTTCCCTCCCCGTAGGCTAGTGTTGACCGAACCACCGCCTTTGGAACATTGAGAGACACGTGGCCCCTGAGCACAGACTGGATCACCCCCAACCCTCCCCAACAAGTCAGATACACACTGTGACACACACTGTATTTCCCCCCCTATCAGACTCATGCAGTTCTTCTAGATTCCGCTTTTGTAAGTGTGTGTTTGTGTGAGCACACTCATGCATGCTCTTAACACCACTCACTGGACCAAAACCGTGTAAAGCTAACGCACTCGAGAATGACGTGGATCCAACAGTC
Organism: Plecoglossus altivelis; assembly: GCA_036571765.1. Taxonomy (NCBI): domain Eukaryota; kingdom Metazoa; phylum Chordata; class Actinopteri; order Osmeriformes; family Plecoglossidae; genus Plecoglossus; species Plecoglossus altivelis. The sequence continues at coordinate 11,016,953 of BROE01000021.1, read as the reverse complement.
AGGAAGGACAAACATGTCTGTGGTCGTACACGGCCCTGACGCTGACAGCTCAGCTCAGTGTTTCACGGACACTCTGGGTGCTGGTACGACAGATAATAGCTGGCTGTGGTTGCACTTTAATGAAGGCTGTCGGTAAAAGGATTGTGGCAATATTTCATGGTCATAGAGGCCTTCATCTAAGAATAATTGCATAACAGCAAATGTTGTTTATTCTTGTTTGTGTTCTGCTGTTCTTGACTGAGAATGGGGAACCAATATTGATTGGAAATAGGTGACTATGATGATCATTGTTATAAATGAGTAACCAATGGAGTGGCAGTAAGCACAGATTTTATACAACACTTTCTTCTGCAGTGTGTTGATTATGAGAGCGTACGCAGATTGGAAACTTTTTACAAAACACGACAAGTACACTAACTAGTCTCTTTTAGAGTGCACAAATTACAGATTTATTTATAAATATTCATAAGTGTCTGAATTTTAAAATCAAGGTGTATTGTATTTTTAAGGCACAAGTATTGAGATATTTTGATTACCTTTTAAATTGGTTGGCAATTGCTTAAGATGGTTGATTCCCATAGTAATTCACACTGGAGAAGAAAGTGTTCCCTAGATTTAAATGTATATATATGCAGATTTCTAGCAATAATCTTCCCTCCTTGCTTCCTTCTGAGGACGTAGTGATCATCATCTACTCAAAGCGAAGGTACTGCAGTATTAGATGCGATGTCGTTTGAAACTTTTCTTTTTGTCTGTGAATACAAATTGTAAATATGCTTCAAATGTACTATATATAAATATATATATGCTTTTGTAGGTCACATACTGTTTTTGCACAGATTGTAAGGCTTGATATTTAAAGTGTAATTTTCTTATTCTGTTGTAGGTCAATACAGCTTTTATTTCCAATATTTCATTTACGGTTGAAAAGCAGGGAGACCTTCTTTTTATCAGTGCTAATATACATCTAAAAAGGTTCCTCTGAAAGTTAAGACTGCCACATTCATTCTCTCTAAAAAGCACTTTTTAATTTGTGATCAAGTCATGAATTTCTCTTTTTCAAGGACATTCGCATAGATGTAGAGGTGCTAGTGTGATCCTGTATTTTCTTTTTTGATTGATTATAGAAAGAAAAAAACGACACAAAAGATGCCTATAAATAAGTTGCCACATGATTGTGTTTGGTGTCCTAGTGGCCCTGGTTTGTGCCAGTGTGTGGGTTGATAGTAGCTTTTAGACTGAGGCCCAGGCAAGCCCAGAGGCTGCAGCTCCATGTCCATTCCTTAGACTTTCAAACGTCCTTCCAGTTCAGATTCAAATCATCTTTTTGGTAGTGGGATTGTAGCCACAGAATTGTATTGACATGTTTACTGTTGGGCTGTGTTTGTGTGTTTTGATAGCTGCAGTAATGCCATGGCAACGCCTGGTGGGATGTACCTGCAAAGCAGCTGGTGATTTAGACTTCCTAAATGTAATTACTCTGCAGCTCTCTGACCGTGTTAAACATTAGACAGGATTTGTTGTTGAGATGTTTGTTTTGCCTTTATTTTTGTTGTATTTTCTGCTAAGCTTTTGAGAAAAAGAATCTACCTTCTACGACATGCTCAATCCAAAGATGTTTGTTTGTCATTCTGCAGTGTGTAGAGAAACCTCCCCTGAGACGGTGGGAGTACTTGTATGTGTGCTTCTCTTTGCACATAGTATACATTCATACACTTTCATAAACATCCATAGCAAATGCAGGCACCTGGGTCTGCTTATTTATACAATTATTTCTTAGAATCTTTATGGCCAGTTGAAATGTGGTGCTGGAATTCATTTCATTAAAGAATGTTTAAGTTTGTTGAAGTTGTTTTTATGGAACATGACTTAATGATACGCTTAATTACTTCATGGAATAGATTTTGAGTGGGTTTAATTTTCAGTCCTGATGAAGAAAAAGAAAAGTAATTATCCACCGGATATTCAAAAGAAGCATGGTCTGCTTTGCTGGATCTCTCTCAATGCATCTTTTGATCCAATGACAAGAGAGCTGATGAAAAGAACACATGGGGACAATATACTGTCATTGTCACCGGATGTAAATTACATTGCATTTTTCTTACTCGTACTTGATGTTAATATTGATGTAAATACAAATTTCTATTTAAACATTACATTGTGTGTTGTGTTTTTTTTATGTTGCGTGAGTGACAATGACGTAGAACTTTGTTCCTGTGTGTGATTGTGTCTGTCAGAGTGTTGTGGAGCATTGAACAAGCTATTGTGGGTGAGGGAAAGGACAGGAAGCAGGGGCACTCATCATGTGGGTATAAATGATGATTGAAGACTGAGGGTCTGCGTGACCCAAATTCTTGAAGTGAGGTGAGTGTGTGTTTGTTTCAGACATGCACCTGTGTCACAATCAATTGCATCTTGCCATCTTATTTGAGCACATCAGTCATATAACGTCTGTCTGTATGTATGGTATAAAGGTCTTACATGTATATCTGTCTGTAGACACACATCTAGATAGGGATCAAACATTCTGTGACCTGAGAATAACGGTGCAGTGGTCTCTAAGGTCAACGGTTTTTCTTGAATAAGTGTTGAGAGGCAGAGTGTGTTTCTCTTTCATGTTGACTTGGCCTCCCTGCCAAGACCAGAGAGACCAGTAAAAAAGGAAAACCCGCACACCTCTACATTACAATACAACCTTTCAACTGCCTTTCCTTTAACCGCCCTCCCCCCGCCGCTTGCGCGCCTTTGTCTTTTATCTCAATTTCCTGTCTCCTCGCTGCCCAATGTTTCACTGTGTCGCCAAATCACCGATTTGTTCTCGGCCTTGGAATGGACAACTCTTATACTTGAATAAACTGCCAACAGTTGCCAAACTGACATTCATGTCGAAATAAGGTAGTTAACCATTGGAACGAAGATCATTTTTGCAACGGTTTAGCGCTACAGTCTTTTCTCGGTGTATCTTAAGACAAAAACAGGTGTGGGGTAGCGGGGCGTGCGAAGTTCACTGAGGGTAGTCCTCTGCCAAAAGACGCTCCACTCATTTATTGGATAAAGAGGGAGTAGGCGTGCCGAAACGTCGTCTAGTATAAAACATTTTTTTTCGGCCATTCAAGGCGAGAGTATTCCTATCAAGACACCTGTCAAGAATCGATACGACATGGGTAATACAGGACATGGAGTAGATACAGTTTAAGAAACCGACAACGACGGGATTCATGAAGCTTCACCACGAATTTGGAAAACGCAACGTTGATGCAACTAAATCCTTATTTCACAGGCTTATCTGTCCTCAGCTGTGGTCGATTTCTGGTCTTCAAACAAGTACATTTTGACATCTAAACTTTACAGTCTGCAGCGCGTAGAAGACATTGCTCCACTAATGTTTCTGAGGCAATTTGGTGAAGGGTTAGAAATAATGCATCCTACTGTTCAGAAAGACACAACTTACACAAAGATATTTGTCGGTGGTTTGCCATATCACACCAACGATGTTTCTCTTCGGAAATATTTCGAAACATTCGGGGACATTGACGAAGCAGTTGTGATAACGGACAGACAGACTGGGAAATCAAGAGGATACGGCTTTGTAAGTTATATTTGACGACTTGTATATCCGTTTCAAACAATAATAGTCTCTTCTTGGTGATGTCTAAACAAGAGTTCTTTAGATGAAATATGCAAAAGCATGGGAAGCATAATTTCTCGGAAACAATGATGAAGCTAACGACTGTGACCTTGTCAAAGTTGATGGTTGGTCGAAGTAGGCTACTGTAATGACTCGTTTCTGGAAATGATGATGCAGGTGATCTTTTAAGATCGCTATAAAAATGGCAGATAGTGTAGTGATAGCTTATTAATATGATAATAAGTGTTTGACTCATACTTTTTACAATTAAATATATGAGGTTGTAAATAGTATGGCCTTATCTCAGAGTAAACATATTCCGACCCGTTCCAAGTTTGGTAACGAATGTGATGCCGATCAGTTTCAGTTGTAGGCCCCCGAGTACATTTCCTCCTTTCAACCTTTCAAGGCTGATTTAAACCTTTCCATTTCCTCACATAGTCTATGCCTTGTACTTTCACGGACAAGCATGCAAGGCTCACATTCCAGCCGGCATTGGACTGAAGGTGCAGTAGATAATCTGTAGAGAGCAGAAGTCCTGAAGGGTGTAACACTGCCACTTTGTTCAGCCAACAAGTGTGTGCAGTGTGTGGGTGGTGTTGGCAGTCACATGTTTTAGCATGAGTTGATTATTTCTTAAAATGCGTAACATCAATTAGCCTATCTCCTGAGCAACAAGCAGTCAACTCTCTCATCTCTCCTCTCTCTCTCTCTCTCTCTCTCTCACACACCTCTCTCTCTCTCACCTCTCTCTCTCTCTCTCTCTCTCTCTCTCTCTGTGGTTCTGTCTCTAACCCCCCTAACACATTAAAGTACACTATTTAGTACAACAAAGAACTGCTGAGGTGGGCATTCCAACTTGAACCCCCCTTGACTGCCTGCTCCTCCCATCTTTTTTCTCACTCTGCCTCTTTGGGGGGGGAGTTTGCATTGTGTGTTTGTGTCAGCAGAAGGCAAATCCCTGGTCACAGAGGTGTGACATGTCAGTTGGCATTGTGAGATAAGGCTGCATTTTCATTTCGACTTCCTCCCACACTAGCCCCTTCTGCTAAACTGTGCATGAGGAGGGGGAGGGGGAGGGGGAGGAGGAGAGAAAGGGGGAGGAGGAGAGGGCAGGCAAGACAGACTGTTTGAACCAGGCATATTTTCCCTGCCTCATGTTGGTGCACTGGGCCAGTCAGCCAGTGTGTTTTGGATTTGGTTTCTGCCCAGTCCTGTCTGCCCATTTCACTCCTGACTTCCCACAGCAGTCCATTTCCCAGAACAGCCTCTAGAAACACAGCAATCAAACCGGTCTCTGTGTATAGGTGCGTGTGACTGGAGCCTCTGCTGCTGTGGAACCATAGCAGCAGCATGTCTCTGTTCCATCACTGCTCTGTCATGTTTGGCTTTGTGGAGGAAAGCACATGGTGCTTCATGGATGTTCTGCCTGCTCACCTCACCGCCCCCTTCAGCTGCTCTAGCTCAGTGGTTAGAGCATACGACGGCAGATCAACAGGTCGTAGGTTCACTTTCTCCCCTGTACTGTAAGTCGCTGTTGACCAATGCCTTCGGCTAAATACATACATCGTATTACAGTGATCAGCTTGCAATTGCTATCATAGATATGTATGTGGGTGTTCCTTCATCAGAATCAATGAAACCAATGGAGTTTCTTAAGCAGCATCATGCTCCAGAGGAGGCTGTGCCCTGGTCTTGAGTAGCTGGCTGGCTGCAGTCAGGCTGATCCTGCTCATGCCCTGTTCCCTTCAGGTCACCATGATGGACCGGGGCGCAGCAGAAAGAGCCTGTAAGGACCCCAACCCCATCATTGATGGCAGGAAGGCAAATGTGAACCTAGCGTACCTGGGGGCCAAGCCACGCAGTCCACAGACAGGTGAGTTACACCCATCCACACAGCCAGCCGTTCCTTCAGCTGGTAGACATCCCACCCTCCTGCCCTGTCATCCTGTACACATCCCTCATTCTGCCCCCTCATCATCCTCATCATGGACCTTGGTGACACATAACCCCCACAACTGTGCAGTTGATGAGAATGTATGTGAGATGAGAGAATGAATGTGTCTGTGTGCGTCAGATAGCAAATGGGAGGGGCTGACTGAGGGGAGACAGAAAATGGCAGACGAGAGAGGGGACGGGACTGGAAGAAATAACAACGGAACTGTCTCTTCCTTGTTCTGTGTGACTCACGGTGTGTGTGTGAGTGTGTGAGTGTGTGTGAGTGTGTGAGTGTGTGAGTGTGTGTGAGTGAGTGTGTGTGAGTGTGTGAGTGTGTGTGAGTGTGTGAGTGTGTGAGTGTGTGAGTATGTGAGTATGTGAGTGAGTGTGTGTGTGTGTGTGTGTGTGTGTGTGTGTGTGTGTGTGTGTGTGAGTGAGACCGAGAGACCGAGAGACCGAGAGACCGAGAGACCGAGAGACAGATAGACAGAGAGACAGAGAGATCGTGTGTGAGCACAACAGGATTAGAGCTTGTGGGGGTTTTTTCCAGAAAGAAGGGAGGTTTGGTAAGAATGAGTGAAAAGCACATAGATAGGTAGAGGTAGTGAGTGATAGATACATAGAGATAGAAGGAGAGCATGATGGAGAGATGGCAGGAGAGAAAGACGGAGGTAGAGACAAGCAGAGGATGAGTGTTCCCTGTCTAACTCAGCTGATTCATGAGCAACTCAATAGGCAGTGTAGTCAGATGTGTGTGTGTGTGTGTGTGTGTGTGTGTGTGTGTGTGTGTTTACAGCACGATGTTGAATGAGAGACATTTGTTATCGGTGTCCGAAGGGTTTATTTGCCAGAAGCTTTTTGCCAGATTTTTTGCATAAGCAACAATGCCAAGCTCTGTATAGCTAATTAATAGAGGACGGAGGAAGGGAGGGAGGGAGACAGGAAATAGTAAGAAAGAGAAAGAGAAGATTGGGTATAGATGGTCATCTTCCTCCAGGGACATAATTGCCCCCTAAATAAAGCTGGAGTAGAAAAAGAGGGTAGACTAATGACATACTAACTGCCGTCTTCTACCTCCCTCCCTTTCTCTCTCTCTCCCTTTCTCTCTCTCTCTCTCTCTCTCTCTCTCTCTCTCTCTCTCTCTCTCTCTCTCTCCCTCTCTCTCTCCCTCACTCTCTCCTGCCTTCTCTCTCTCTCTCTCCCCCAGGTTTCTCAGTCGGCGTTCAGCAGGTACATCCAGCACTGATCCAGAGGCAGTATGGGTAAGAAGAAGTCTCCTCTTGTCTCCTGCCTACTCCCACTTTTGTCTCGTTGTGACGCCTCCACAGTTCCCAGAGTGTCTGTGTGCTTCCCAGTTATTCAGTCAGCTCAGTGCTGTTGTAACCCCAAGCTAGCCCCTGTAGGGGAAGCAGTCAGCCTCTCTCTCCTAATTACTGTACCCCCTCTTCACTGGTCTGCTTCACTCAACTGTTTCCTTAGGGTGGCCAGTTTTGGACATGGGTATATTATTAGCAGAAGTATGTTGGCCCCTTTCTGTATCTCTTCCATCTCTCCGCTGTTTTTCTTTCTGCGGTCCATTACATTACATCGAAGTCCCATTCAAACTGTCGGTCATAGTTGACCTGGACCCAGACACACACACAAACTGGCTTTTTCCCAGAGGTGGAGCTTGTGTTGTGTAAACAAAGTGAGCGTGTGACTCATGGTTTGATGGATAGGTGATCGCTATGTCTGTTAGTGAGTGTGTTTCTCTGTGAGTTCTGGTGGAACGTGATCTCACTTTCATCCCTAACAACTCGGATTTTGTCAGAAATGGGATAATGTAAAAAGGTTGTGACAGTCATTTTAGCAATCTCTAATTTGCCTGGAAACACAGAGCCTCTGAGTCCTTATTGGCCAAATGTAGAATAATATAATTATTTTATATGCATGTGTGTGCACGAGTATGTGCGTGAGAGCAATCATACTATGCCCGTGTCCTGTGGAGTGAGCAGTGCCCATGTGCTGTACTCTACGGCACTGGGGATGCTGGGAGCCCTGTTGAAATCTCCCTGGCACAGAGGGCTATTAATATTTCAGCCGCCGGCCCTCAATTATTGAATGATATATTGAGTGATAGGGGAGTAGAGACTGACCCAGATGAGCCCATGAATGAGTGATGCTAAGCTGATTGAGTGCATCCCTTAGAGAGGGAACGGACTATTAAAGCAGTAGAGTTCAATCTCTGCTGGCTCTGCCAAGCACTAGACTGCTCCCTCCTCTCAAAAAGCGACTGGACCTCTTCTGAAGACAGACATGAAGTCGAGACCAAGTCAAGTCAGAGTGAGCTAGTCAAGGTGAGGTTCACTGGAGCGAGTCTAGAATGAAACGCATAAAACATGCATGACACACATACGAGCCAAACAAGCACACAAAGACACGTGTCCTTATTATTCGTCACCTGATTGTTTGCTCAGGAAGCTTAGCATTGTCTGGCCCAGCTCTTCCGTAAACAGATAACGAATAAACTCCACTGAAATAACAGTGAAGAGGCCCCGCCTCTGCCTGCCAGCAATGTTGACACACTAAGCGAAGGCTGACTGGGGCTTGGAGAGACGGTGTTGGAGGGGGGGGGGGGAGAGGTTGTCTTCAGCTCCGAGCTGCTGTCATCTCTGCCTGGAGGAACAACCCCAAGCTAGTTGGCTCAGTGTTAGCTGGGGCTCCATCTGCTAGCTGGCAGGGCCAGATGTTGGGGTGTTGACTGAGAAGTAAGATTTGGCACTTTATCCAAATGTACTTCTCCTTTGTCAGAGAGGAGGAAGGATGTGTGGGGACTGTTTCCTGTTGAAACACTCAGGCGAGGAGGGGTTTTTTTCATTAAGCTGGGGGGGAGGAAGGATAAGGAGCCTAGTCAGAAACACACACACCTGTCTGTGGGTGTGTTTGGGGTTTAGGTGGGAGGGGGTCAGAACCACTGGGGCATGACGTGGGTGTGGCCATGAAGTGTCTCCCTGGTGTTTGCTTTGGGCTTCTTTCTCCTGCTCTCTGCCTAATTATCTGTCTATTATTTGTCTGTTATCTCGCCCCTGTCTCTGCTAGTTCCTCAGGTGTTTATCGGTACCACTCAGGGGAGTAATTAGAGGAAACTCCACCATAAAACACCCAATTAAAAGAGGCTCATTTTCATTCTGTTTCTTTAACAACTAGAGTTAATGTTTAATGTCAGTATATCTTTACATCACTATGTTATTGGCATCTTGGTAGGCAGAGACCACAGATGCTAATCTCCACCTCAGGCATTGGTACATTTTGGCAAAACATTTTGGACTGAACTGATCTGTCACAAAGCTGTCTCTCCTACTGTATTCCTCTGCCGTCTAATCCTCCTTCAAGGAGTGACCTTTTGTGTGTTTGTGACTGCATGAGTGGGTTAGAGTGTGTGTATAGCAGAGTATGTGTAAGTGTGTGTACAGCAGAGTATGTGTAAGTGTGTGTACAGCAGAGTATGTGTAAGTGTGTGTACAGCAGAGTATGTGTAAGTGTGTGTATAGCAGAGTACGTGTGAGTGTGTGTACAGCAGTACGTGTGTGTAAGTGTGTTTGTGTGTGAGTGGGTATCTGTCCCTTTCCCCTGACTCACCCCGCATGTCCCTCATAGGAACTATTAAAAGCATCACTGTTCCAAGGCACCATAAATATGACTGATGATTCTTCACTACACACTATCCTTCGTCCTCTGCACCTTTCTTTCTCTCTTTCTTTCTTTCTCTCTTTCTTTCTTTTTCTTTCTTTTTTTTCTTCTCTGTCTCTGTCTCTGTCTCTGTCCCTTCCTTATTCTCAGTTTTGCCACCCTAAGTTGTGGCTGTGGCTCTTGCGCTGTTACAGAGCTAGTATCTTGTCTCCCTGGACAGAAAGAAAGACTGAGTGTACAGACTGGAAGAGAGGGTTGCTCACTGGAGATTATTTAGCTCTTGTGAGTCTGCGAGTGAGTGTACACCCACGCAGCTGTGCCAATTACCCCTCCCTCCCTCCCTCCTTTCCTCTCTCCGTCTGTCTCTCTCTCTTGATATATCTCTCTTTATCTGTCTCACTGTCTATATATTTCCATCTACTGTATCTATCTATCTCCCTCCCTCCCATCCTTTGTCTGTGGTGACCGTGGGTGTAATTGTGCCTGTGCATCTGTGGCATGTGGTGTGTGTGTACAGTACTAAATATGCTTCTGTTTGCTAACTTATGTGACCATATGGTTTCTGAGCATGTTTGTTTGCACCTTTGTTTGTCTCTGCTTTTCCTTGTGTGTTTGTGTGGGGGTATGTTTGTTTGTGTGAGTGTGTGTGTGTGTGTGCATGCTGCTAGACCACTGATGAGTGTGGCCCAGGGAAGCCAACAGACAGTTCAGGCTTGAGCTCCCTCTCATACGATGTCACTGTCATATTAGATCCATCATGCCAGGCCCCGATGTTCAGAGCAGGGCAGCAGCCAAGAGTAGCATAGAGCAGTAAAGAGTCCCCACCAGAATGATGCTGCACTTTTGCTGTGGAGCGGAGAGATCAACCATTGTAGTATGTTCTTTGTGTCCTGCGTTTCTGTCCATGTCAGTATGTGGCACAGCTAGTGATGTTGTGAGTTGTTTGATTGTATTTGTTTGTTTGTGTGTGTTTGAGTTTGTAAGTGTGTGTGCAGCAGAGAGGAGGTAAACAGGTCGACATCACGCTGCATGTTAAGTCCTGTGTTTGTGGTGTCATCACAGCGAACCAGCTCCTGTGTTTGGGGGGTAAACACCTAAGGCCTCACTGTCCATGATGTGTTTCATGTGTTTCTGCGTGGGTGTTTCATGTGTTTCTGCTGGGAGGTTATTGTTAGGATGATGTCAGGCAGAGACAGACGCCCATGATGTTCAGTAGGTAGAAGTAGGAGAGGTACAATCAGGACTCCGGATAAATGACATGGTCTGCTGCATCGGTTTGTTTTGTTGCGTAAGCTAGTTGCTCTGATGTCATCTCTGCTGTTGAACTGGACTGTGGCACTTCAGGTTAAATAGCAGCTAGAGGCAAGAGCACCATGGAGCTGTGGACAGTGCTGTATGTTTCACATAATTGCTATGTCTCAGAGTCTTACTGATAACGCCCCCATTGTTGGGTGTGGAGTGTGGCGTGTGTATTAATGCTGTGTGTGTGTGTGTGTGAGATGTGCGTATGTGGTGTGTGCATGTGTGTGCTTTCACTAGTGGCTGTGATAATTAGTCATGCACCAGGGAGAGCATGGGCTATTCCTAGCGTTTGTAGTGCTGGTGATAATTATGAAGTGTAAGGATGTGTTTCTGGGAGGTCACTGTGTGGGTGTGTGGGGGATGTTTGTGCTAGATTCTTGCAGTGCTACATGACCATCTACCCTGGCATGTGTCCGTGTACTTGTGTGTTTTCTAGTTTACGGACATGTGCGCTGTATTACATATGCTTATTTGTTCTGTTAAACGTCTCCAGTTGGTGGTGTGGTTGAGCGTGTGTACTGATGCTGTCCTGTGTTCCCTTGTGTGTCCAGGCTGGCCCAGCAGTATGTCTACCCCCAGGCCTTCCTGCAGCCCAGCCTGGTGCTCGGCTCCCAGCTCAGTCCCACAGCCGGCCTCAGCCCCCCCTACCTGGACTACTCTTCCGCCTACTCTCACTACACCACCCCCACCACAGGCTTAGAGCACTACCCCTACACCCCCTCTCCCTCGCCCTCTGCAGGGTACTTGGGCTACAGCTTCTCCCCTGCCACCCCTGGCCTCAGCGTCACTGGCCCCCCCACCCCGCCCACGCCAGCCCACCCTCCCCTTGGCCCCCTCTCTGGGTTCTCAGCGCCCCCAGCTGCCTTCCTGCAGTTCCCCCTCCACCAGCCAGATCGCCTGCAGTGAGAGAGCAGTCCTCTGGGAGAGAGAGGTGGGGGCCACTGCGACTACTCCAACTGCTCTGTAACACTGCTCTGTCTCACTGCTCTGAGATTTGAACATGGGGACCACTGAACTATTATGTGACATCATCAGTCCAAGACTGGATCATCTTATAACAGGAGTGTGGAATCCAAAGGGCTCTGTATAAGCACGCCTAAACTTCCTGTAGTTTTTCTATTACCATTGTTATTGCTATTGTAGTTCCCTTACTGAACAGAGATGGTGCTGTTGCTCCTGTCATTGTGATGATATGATTGTCTGTTGCTACTGCAAGTCAGATGCCCTATGGGATGGAGGGATGGAAAGAGGAGTGTAACCCAGAGGGGGAACAAAGCTTCCTTCCTCAGTCTTGTCTGTCTGCAGAAGCAGGGTGAAGCTGACGAGATAGAGCTGTGGGAAACCCTCGCACCATCCTGAGGTACTGAACACACCCAAGTCGAATGAACAGTTTGTCAGGAATGCCTTTCTGTATGTGGCCTTGAAATCACTCTGTCAGTTAGCTTTTCGCTTCCTTTTACAGTTTGTGTACTGGTTGACTTCAAGAATATCTTGATACTTCCTCTGTATGTTTGTCTGTCTGCCTTTTTTTACATCTGTTGTTGACAGGAATCTACAAGTGTAAATTATGACAGTTTAAATGAATATGCAATTGTTCTATTAGGCCAAGCATAGGAATTAATATGTATAGAGTAAGAGAACACTGTAACAAATAATAATAGCGATAATCATGTTGAGGCAGTTTTGTGGCATATTTACATGTTTTGGTTCATTATTTCCAAGTGTTGAGCAGTAAGTGATGGAGTGTGTGTCTAAACGCTGTCCTCCATTAGATCAGTGGTACCAGGGAGAGACAGGACTGACTGACTGACTGGCTGCTCATCATGTTGTTTATATGCAGTTTGTTGCTGTGTGTGGATGAATGTGTGTATATGTGTGTGTGGATGAATGTGTGTGTGTGTGTGTGTATCAACCCTATTCTAGTTGAGCATTGTGTGTCAGAGTTGTCCCCTGTGTTCCCAGCAAAGCAGCTCAGAGTGGTTCTGCATCATGTCCAATGAAGCCATACAACTAAAGACCAGAGAAATATGCAAAATAAACCTCCTGTGTCTAGAATAGAAAATACTCTAGTTTCATTATTAGAATGTCTTTCTTGGTGTGTAACATTGAATGACACTGTGTACTTGATCGTGAACTACCTGTATAGGGACACTAACTCTAGGCACTGATTCCATTCTGGATCAGCTGGTGTTCCAACAGTGCAACAAAAACCTGGCATCTTGGTTCTCACTACTCTCAACTGGCTTGAGTTCCGTATCTGCTTTTATTGTCTGGAAACAGACTGACTACATGATACTTCATTAATACTGTCTATGAAGCATGGTAGACAGGGGAAGGAAGTGACACGCTTGTTACCAGCTTCATTATCACAGATTCATGCCCCTCTCAGGGACCGACTCCACCCAGGAGAGCTGCCCCACCTCTCCCTCTTCCCTCACCCTCCATCTTTCCTCATCCTCCATCTTTCCTCATCCTCCCTCTTCTCTCATCCTCCATCTCTCCTCTCTTTGCCTCCAGTGTCAGCTGGTTTCTTTTGTTGTTTGAACTCTACACAGGTCAACAACAGTGAGCAGATTTCCTCTGTGTAGATTCACAGTGTGTGGCCAACATCCTGAACACTGCATTGAGTCAGCGCCAGAATGCCATTGTCCTGGAAGTGTTTTGCTGTGGCGCCACCCTGTGTCCACTTCTATGCATTGCAAAGTCTTGTAAGCATAGAATTGTGAAATCATGAATTAAACAAATGTGACATGTTTTCTATATCAACTTTTTGTGTTTATTATCATTTAAATATGATTTCAACTGCCTTGAGCTCCCTGTGAGCATCAAATGATAAGAGACTCTGTAGTGAACAGGTGTGGTTCAAAGTCTGGGGTAAAAACATTTCATGTAGATTGCGTTTTTTTTTTTTTTTTTTCAGAACAAAAAAGCAGATGGTTTATGTAAAAATGAATATCGTAGCAAATACCACAGTGAGGGGAGGAGAAATTATAATGTCTTAAAAATTGTTGACAAATGAAACAGTACGGTACAAAACAGGAGAGTTGTAATGAAAATTAAACAAAATGAAAAGTACTATATCTGTGATCACACATACACACACACACGCACACTCACACATACACACACACACTCACACATACACAAAAACGTAGGCACATTCACTTCACACTCATACATTCTAGCACACAAATACACACTCACTCATTCAATGTCACCCACACTCACACATGCACGCGCGCACACACACACACACACATACTATAGAAGCATGCACACTCACTCACACACTCACAAATACTCACAAACGCACACAGATAAAATGTGGTGATTTGAAAACTGAAACCCTGGTAAAATCGAATGGTATCATACATCCACGTCTTGTGTCTGAAGTGCAGAAAACAAAATGAAACTGAAAACTGAGAAATAAATTCAGATGAATAATGAAAAGCATGCCCATCTTCACTGGTCTAACTCAACCCTATACGACTACAGTCCCACCCCCAACCCCTTAACACTTCTACTGCCCCAATCTCCAACCCTCTAATACTACCCCTACCCTTGCCTATGCCCATGGCCCACCTGGATTCTCACCTTTTACCCCACCTATACCCACATCCTCTCTAAACCTCCCCCTCATCCCGCTTCTCTCCCCTAACCCCCCTGGCACCACTGCCGCTGCCCAGGTCCCTCTGCTAGACACAGCCTACTCTCAGACCTCCTCTGGCAGCGTGGCATTGAGACAGGTAGACTAGGGTTGGTTTAGAGAAGGTGGTGCTGGTGTGGTAAGTGGGAGGGGCAGGCACATAGAGCCAGCCCTGGTTGCTTCTACCTAACAGAAAGTCCAGTGCAGAATACAAAATGAGGTTTGAGGGAGAGTAGTCTTGTTGTGTCTTGAGGTTGAAGGTTGTGGACCTGTAAGTGTACAGTTGAATGTTTTGCGTACTGCATTTAAACCTGTATATTAGTTATGTTTCAATAGGAGTATCTGAGTGTTAGTCTGTGCAAGTGTTGTTGGGGTGAGGGGTTGGCAGTGTGGGGCTTAGTAGACCCAGGGCCCTGTTCCTCGTCCCAGATCCCAGGCTGAGGCAGGTTTATAGGGCTTGCGTCTTGAGCTCGATGGGCTCTCCACGGGTGTCCTGCTGGGTCTCCGTCTCGGGGGATCGGATGCCCTTCAGCGTAGCCAGGCGCTCAGAGAGACCACGCATGCGTGGGAACAGCATGAAGTCATACAGAAGAGCGCCCATGGCACCTCCTATCATGGGGCCCACCCAGTACACCTGCAACACAGGGTGTTTTTACTGCTGGTCAATATAAACACCTTTAAAGTTCATTGTTCTGTGTGACTGTGTGTGTGTCTGTCTTACCCAGTGGTTAAAGAAGTTCCTGAAGAGGACAGCAGGAGCGAAGGATCTAGCAGGGTTCATCCCAGCACCGGTGTAGTACATCTGTGGTACAAAGATTGAAAGGCGTCTCCAACTGTTTGAGACTTTATGATGTATGAGTGTGTGTGTGTGTATCTCTGTGTTCGCAAGTGTGCGCACAACTTACGCCCATAAGGTGTCCGATGGTGACAGAGAAGCCGATGGAGAGAGCAGCAGAGCCCATGCGTCCGTTCCTCCTCTCATCCGTCACAGCAAAGACACACACCACCAGCTGCATGGTGAGGAACACCTCCACTGTGGTCCCCATGCCCAGGCTGATGCCAGGCTGCAGCTGCGGAAGCCAAGCACAGTCGAAACACACTTCAGTGGGCTTGGTTCAGGACCCAGGATATTGATCATCCTCTGAACTTCTTGTCCCTGTTTTTCCTAAATGCTTCTTTGTAATCCAGTCAAATAGAATGTATAAAGCACGTTAATGATTTTAAAACACCCTTTTTTGAGAGTAATTGAATACTTCCACATCACCAACTGCTCTATTCCACAACCATGAGCTGATAAACTCTGGACAGCTATGACTGTTCTCCATAAGGGGCTCTATCCAAGCTCAACCCACCATATACTATTGCTGATGGTCTAGACATGATTAGGTCCTCCTAGCAGATCTTACAGCGGTCTGCTGGTTTGAGGGCTGGGGTTCCTTACCACATTCAGCGCCATGTTGCCTCTCATGTTGTTGGGTGTGACCCCGTAGAGCACGGCGGCGCCGGCAACAGCGCCCAGGCACTGAGCAGCTATGTAGAAGACAGCGCGGAAGAGGGACATCTGGGAGCCCACCAGGTAGGCGAAGGTCACCGCTGGGTTGATGTGGCCGCCGCTGATGTGGCCGATGGACTGGATGAGGGTGGCTGCCGCCAGGCCGAAGCAGAGGGCCACGTGGAGGATGTGGTGCGGCCCAGTGGTCCAGCGGAGGGCAGCGCCCATCCCGAAAAACACAAAGAACATGGTCCCGAAGAACTCGGCAAAGACTGCCCGCCAAAATGTCATAGACCGGAACTCCCACATGATGACAGCTCACAGGTTGCCTGCCCCACAACAGAAGATTCTCTGCAAAAATCTGTTGCCGTGAGTACAGAGGAGGTAGATGGCTACCCTCTCACTCGGAGTCTTCTTTCACAAGATTTAAAAATAAAAAAAATCGACTTCCCTTTTGCAGTCAGCTAGCTTGGCTGACCGAAATGCTAGACTAACAACAGTTCAGCCGGGTCAACAAAGGATCCACTCCAAAGATCTAGCTCGAAGCTATGGACGATCAGGACAATCAAACATCAAGCCGTGTACTGGGTCGGTAAAGTCAACTCAGCTGTGCTTGCTTGCCTCCCCTGTCGACCTGTCGTAAAGACATAGGTGTGTGTGTGTAAGCGTGTATAGAGAGATCAAGAGATGTGCATCAATACCGACTGGGTGGTTCTAGAGTAGAGACAGGGATAGACGGAGTGTCCTGTGGACGTTTTAGCCTCTCTGACGGAGGGGAGAGGGCCCACTGGGGGCTTTATAACACCCCCCAGGCAGCCTCCGATGACGTCACCATCCCCCCCCCCACAGGGCGGGGGGCGGCAACACAGGACGTCCCAAATGAAACAAACTTAACCCCTTTGTTCCCCCCTCACAACAGACTCTGAGTGAAAGAGTGGAGGCTGCAACTTGAGGACAAGAAGGGGGTATGAAGAGACATATTGGGAGGAGGAAGATGAGGGGCCACAAAAAGTCCATGTGATAGGTTAGAAAGGGCGGGGGATCAAGTTTAGGTGTGTTTGCACAGCCAAGCAAATCAATTGTCACATGGGATGTGTGTAATGTCAATAATCATAATCATATGGATCATGAAAACAAGTGCTGTTGGAACACACACACATTAACTCACAAACTCACACACACGTTTACACTGATAATAAAGGGAGCCATCGGAGGCCCCGGACGGATGAGGCCAAAGTCAACAGTGTTGAACTGACCCATACACTGAAATGCCTGACCTTGTGGAACTATTGTCTCAGTAACAAGCATGTTTGCATCATGTGAACAGGGCAACACTTTGTGATTTTAAAATAAGGCAGCCCTGGTTGTGTTGTAAAGTTACAAATCATAGATTTTTTGCGGGGAATAAATGTCATATTTTGCTGATTGTAAGATACTGTCTGATCAGGGGTTATGCTGTCCTTACTTTGCAGTTGGCAGCTGCTTGTGGATGTTGAAAGATGCGCACAGTATATGCAAAGTGATCAACGTGGGAGCTATACGATATGTCATTTAGTCCTCAGAAGCAGTTTGTGATGATTATGGATCGTCAAGCATCCTTTCTAATGTTAGACAGAGATCTCAGACGCAAGACTAATATAAGAAGTTATTTCCCCACAAAAAGGCATGGGGCATGGAAAAGATCTGGAACACTGAAAAAATCATGTGGAACCATCAAAGAACTCCATGGAACCATCAGAGAACTCCATGGAACCATCGGAGAACTCCATGGAACCATCAGAGAACTCCATGGAACCATCAGAGAACAGCATTGGTGGTAGCAGAGAACAGTATGGTGGTAGCAGAGAACAGCATGGTGGTAGCAGAGAACAGTATGGTGGTAGCAGAGAACAGCATGGTGGTAGCAGAAGTGGTAGCAGAGAACAGCATGGTGGTAGCAGAGAACAGTATGATGGTAGCAGAGAACAGTATGATGGTAGCAGAGAACAGTATGGTGGTGGCAGAGAACAGCATGGTGGTAGCAGAGAACAGTATGGTGGTAGCAGAGAACAGCATGGTGGTAGCAGAGAACAGTATGGTGGTAGAGGAGAACAGTATGGTGGTAGCAGAGAACAGTATGGTGGTAGCAGAGAACAGCATGGTGGAAGGCCTGTGGTCATGTGGCCTGTGGTCATGTGGCCTGTGCATGATGATGACCTGCATGGAGATGCTTTTCTGGGCTTTTCCGGAAGCTGCCAGTCTGCTCTACACATAATTAATTAACCATACATTTTTGCTGTGTGTGTTTGTGGATGGTTGCGTCTATGGGTCTGTGGGTTTGCGAGTGTGTGTTGTGAATAGGTGTGTGAGTGTCGGTGTGTCAGTCATGAGGGGAATGTGTCTGGTGGGAGGACCCAGGGTAATATGGCTCCCATCCACCTGAAACGCTGGAAATTCTCTTTTCTGTGGAAGGATGGGTTTGACAGAGGGACAGGGGAGGGGTGTGGGGCTATTGAGCTGCAAGCACTACTTTGACCAGATGGGAGCCATCATTGGGCAGAGGGGGTCCTGAATAGGGAATGCTGAGCTAGCTTTTTAAGTATCTATTCTAAATGTTAAGGGAAAGTAACAATACAAAATGCTGGCGATACAGGGCAGATCATTTGTATTGTGTGTGAGTGGGGGGGGGGCAGAGAGAGAGAGAGAGAGCGAAAGAGAACGAATGAGAGAGAGAGAGGGAGAGAGAGAGAGAGAGAGAGAGATAGAAAGAAAGAAAGAAAGAAAGAAAGAAAGAGAGAGAGAGAGGGAGTGTGAATTTGAGCATATCTAAGTAGAGAGGGTACAATATCTGGGGAGATTGTGAGGTGTGCGTGCGTTAGTTGCGGATGGGTGCGTTTTTTAAACTGAAATAGTTCAAGTAATATTTATAATGTTTAATTAATAAATATAACATTTTTTAATGAGTATGCATACACATTATTTATGAAGATGGCATAGATTTAAAGGATAAATGTATTGCTGCTCATTTACATCACAAAATATAAAGAGTGAAGAGTAGAATTATCTTCAGTATCTTGTCATTTCCCCGGCAAGAGGGAATGGCGATTGACTATAGAAGCCTCATTGTTGAAAAGTTTAATAAAAACAAATCAATTGGGGTTAAATTGGGGGTGTTTACTCGGCAACGGCAAGCACAACCCAATAAATACATGTGAGATTACAATAGGCTCCGCCAAAGGCAGGCACACCTAATTATGTTTGGGGGACAGGCATGTGTTTGGCAGACACATTAGAAGATGAGTGTTTTCAAGTGTGGTTGCACATATGAAAAAAACAAATATAACGTTGTAAATATTTATTCTGACATATAAGAAAAACTACACAACACAGAAAATATCTAATACCATATTTGTTCTTCACATAGATCAATGATTTTTAGTATTTTTTGGTAAAATTTGACATTTTACAAACACGAACAAATGAGATTGAGAGATCAGGTGTATTTTGTCATCTAAAAATGTACCTTCTGTCTTTGTCATTCAAAACCCAGTCTCTCTCTCTCACAACACACACACACACACACACAAACAAACAAACAGTAATTGCTCATTTCAAAGCTGTGTTACAAGGGCTAATGACAGCTTTCATTGATCCTTGTGACAGAAAGGTTTGTGCGGGTTACGAATGGGCAAGGATGGGCAGAAGTGTGATCCTGTTAGCATTTCAAAGCCTCCACAGGTGGAGACAGCAGCTGCAACAAACCTACAGATCGTACACCAATAATCAACAATCATACAGATATAGTTACATGTATAAAGTATACGCAGATAACTAGACAAATGACTGAGTCTGTGTAAACATAAACCAACGTGTCTGGTCATATATTGTGCTAGCTACTCATATAATAAGCTTAGGCTTAGGGTCAGTCAGTTCAGTTCCTGAACATCTCTGTTGAAACCCTTTCATTAAAAAAACGATTGGTAAATTGCTGCAAGTGTGTTTGTGTGTGGGTATGTGAGTGTGTGGGTGTGTGTGAGTAAGTGAGTGTGTGGGTGAGTGTGTGTGCATGAATGTGTGTGTGTGAGTGTGAGTGAGTGTATGTGTGTGTGTGAGTGTGTGTGTGTGTGTGTGAGTTTGTGGGTGAGTGTGTGTGTGTGTGTGTGAGTGTGTAAGTGTGTAAGTGTGTAAGTGTGTGGGCGAATGTGTGTGAGTGAGTATGTGTGTGAGTGAGTATGTGTGTGTGTCTGTGAGTGTGTGTGCATGAATGTGAGTGTGAGTGTATGGGCGAGTGTGTGTGCATGAATGTGAGTGAGTGAGTGTACATGCTCAGTTGTGCTCCTGCTTGTTGGTCTGCTTGGCTCTCATGGCAGTCTGGGTGACGGTAGACAGGGAGGAGCGAGACACACTGGCCGTCTCCACCATCTCAATGTCCTTACAGGTCAGACATGCCACCAGCTTCTGGCGTGAAGCCCCAGGTGCAAAGAAGAACTCGTGGGACCAGGCAGCCAGAACTGCCCCAAGGACGGGTCCGATCCAGTACAGCTGGGAGGGATGGCGGTGGTAGAATGGTTTGAGGGACAGACAGAAAGGATGAGCCAGTGAAACACAGCAGAAAGTGAAAGTGGAGACGGCATGTGCCCTGAGAAATGCTTTGGTGTGCAAATCACAGGGACAGTTGGACGCAGACACATGCAGGTCTTACCCAGTGGTTTTCCCAGAAGCCTGTGATGATGGCTGGGCCCAGGGAGCGGGCTGGGTTCATACTGCCACCAGAGAACCGACCCTGCAAACACCCCAGAACACACCCATGAGCCATGGTGACAGGTCTCATCACAGTTGTCTTCTATTAAGTGGTGCTCAAAGGGATTGGTAACTAAGCAACCAGTCAGTTTGAGAAGCTTCCTGACCGCCATGAGGACCCCAGCGCTGATGGAGAACCCAACAGCCAGGTTCCCTGGCTCCATGTTCTCCCGCCTCTTCTGGTCCTCCACAGAGAACACTGTGAAGACCAGCTGGAACGTCGACAGAACCTCCATCCCCAGAGCCTGGGCAGCATTCAGCTCCATAGGTACCTGAAAGAGAGAGAGAGAGAGAGGAGAGAGAGAGAGAGAGAGAGAGAGAGAGAGAGAGAGGGAAAGAGTGGGGGAAAGACAGAGGGACAGAGGGAGAGAGAAAATAAGAGAATGATATTAAGTGGTGGTGGAGGCAGAAAAATAAGAAAAGCCGTACTCTGAAAATGTCTACAAATTAGATTTTCTGCCCGCTGAATTCGTTATTTGAGTCTGACTCTTTTTGATGTTTTTTGATTTTTTACTTTTTCTGTCCCCCCTCCCGCACACACGTACACAAACACGCACACACACACACACACACACACACACACACACAAACAGGCACACACACACACATACACATGCACACACACTGACCTTGCTGACAAAGCATTCAGCAGTGGATTTTAGTGGGAGGGCAAGATAGAGGGCTCCAGCCCCTAGCGAGGCCCCCAGACATTGGGCTCCAATGTAGACCAGAGCCCTGAGCAGGTCTAGCTTCCGTGTGGCCAACAGGGACAAGGTCACGGCAGGATTGACCTAGGCCCAGAGACACACACAGAAGTACACACCGTCACATCCATGCTCCTACTCACTAGTACTTCACAAGGTCAATCTCAAGGTTCCACAGACACACAGGATGATAGGATGCACTAGCTTAACATCTCAAAGACTTCACCTGTGCCCCACTGATCTCTCCAAAGCAGTGACCCAGGGCAACAGCCACCATGCCAGCAGCCAGGGCTGGGTAGAGGGGGCCTGGTGGGGCCTCTCCAGAGCCGGGCACCGAGGAGCCCAAGACGGCACTCACAAACAGCAGGGAGCCCAGCAGCTCCGCAAGCATGGCTCGCCAAAACTGACGACTGCGCAACTAATGTTTGACAAGGGAGAGGTAAAAAATGTACTGGCCAAACAAAACTGACCATTTATATGTCATCTACATGAAATACAGTATTACAGAATCCAGCAGTAACATTGTAAGGTCAGCAATAAATATCCATACTAACAGCTCTTAAGGTTATGGCTGTAGTTTTTTTAATATGACCAGCAGAAGCCTATGAAATGGCCTGAACAAACAAATGTATTGATGGTGCAGACATTCAATTATTTTCTCCTGTAATGCTGGTAATGAAAGCAAGAATCAGACTCTTAAAGCCATCACACTTTCTATTACAATAAGAAGGTAGTTCCGAACTCACCTCACGCAGTGTCATTTTGAAATAAACCGAGAGTGGGTTTTCTTGCTTGTTTGTCCGTCAGTTTGTGTGGAAGAGGCCTTACGCTCTGAGGATGTTCACTCTGTGCCTGAGCTCAGTCACTCTCCTGAAGGGCCGACTGAGTGGTCCTTCCGCCAAACAAGAGAGCAACCCCTCCCTCCTTTTTCACATCTTTTCCTCTCCCCCACTTAAGTTAGACTGACTCACTTGAAACTGTCCAGTTTAACTGCTCTCCTGCAGAGCGTGTTGCTGTCCTGCTACCTGGTCAGGCACTAAGGAATGAGGTGGATGGATGGCTGGAGGTTTGGTCACCACTGTCTCCTCCACAGTCAGGCTCCAGTGGGCTCCAGTTGCAGTGTCCTCCTGTAAGGTTCAGCTCACTGTCCTGAACACCTGGCGCACAGCTCCTACTGCTGATTTTCATATCAATGACGCAAAGAGACGCCTGAAACTCAGAGTGGTGCCCTATGATCACCATAGATAGGGCATCACTACCCATACTAAGACAGAAGGATTTTGCTTGTAAATGAACATCTGTATTCCACTCTATGAATAGAGGTGCGAGAGTACATTGTGAAAGGTGATTGAGTACTTAAAGGACCATAATACAGTAGATTATCATTGTCAAATACAGGGTTTATGTTCCTCGAAATATTTAAAGAGCAAAGCATCGGGATGAGAAACAACTACATGAAAGGTGATAATCCAGAACTCATCTTCCATAATTGCACATCTAAACACCTATTTTCATGAGGAAATTCCCTCCTCCCATCCTCCCTGTTCCCTCTTCATCCACAGAGCTTGAGAGGTACCATTCAGATTGCCATGGAGACCGTCTCTTTCGTGATGCTGTTGCCATGGTGTCTATTGTGATGCTGCAAGGCGGATGGTTTTTTGCGTCCACTTTGATGTGAAACAAACATGGTGCTGTGAAGATGCTCCCCACAGAAACACGAAAAGAATCCATTTCATTTTACTGAACTAAATTATTGATCAATTGGTGACAAATTAATATTTGTATGCCTAATATGTAACATTTGTTTGCTGTGCACATATTTTCATAACCAAATAACAACTGGAGAAAAACCCCTCATGATCACTGTTTTTGCTCATATGTATATACTGAAACATGGTTCTGTGATCCATTCAAAGTTGGAAGCAGGAGGGCAGGTATGTGGTGGTCCAGGGACAGATGGAGATGTTTGGGGGGGTAAGCGTTGACGTGTCAGTACAGGGATCAGGGGTCCTCACTCAGGCATAACCGGTTCAGAAAAAACTGGTTAGGGTGAGTGTTAGCATGCCCCATTATGGCATGGATTACCCCCCTCCACGGCCACCCTTATCCCCCCTTTTGTGGAGCTAAGCCCCCTGTGTGAGAGAGTGGGGCAGGATGGGTGGGGGTCATAGTGGAACCTGCTGGCGTGGTGAGTTTTCTGCCCCCTACGCCCAGAGTGCTGACACTGACACAACCTCTCTAACCATCCTGTCACACACACATCAGCATCAGAACTCCTCTCAAAGTGCCAACTCAGGGATACGAGCTGACAGAAAGCAAGCAAGCACAGGGGAGAAGCTCTGTCGGAACATACTATCATTTAACAGTATAGAATTCCCTTTATTTTATTCTGCTTTACGCTGTGTACACACATTTTCATGTTCCCATTAAACAATGTAGGTTTTGAAAGAGTCTCTAACATGTTCAGTGAACTCTTCTTAGTTAAGGACTCGTTTTCTCCCTGCAGCCCCCTGAAGGGACCCAGGCCCAGCTGGACGTGACAGGACCTTCCCTGCAGCATGTGCTCCAGACACAAGCCAGCATGGCGCTCCTGCCTAGCTAGCTAGCTACTCCCACACAGTCTAGCAGCAGCTTCAGAAGACCTTCACACATTCCTCACTGTAGGACATAGTCACTAGATTGATTTTGATATTGATTCATTCTGGGTCAGTATATGCCTTTATATTTAGCTTTCCAAGCCCAAGTAAAAAAACAACATGTAGAATCAAGGAATGATGTGTGGCTGCACTTACTAGAGAGAATGGTTCACACATTGACAAGAGGGTACTTTCTCTACTAGATGTGGTTTTTATTCAACTCACAGTACATTCTACAGATGCACACGTGTTACATCACCTTGATACAACATGGTCTTGTAATACCTCCTCTTAAAAATGATATATTGGTCCTAAAAATATAGAAAGGAACAAATTTAAGTCACAAAAACTGTACATTATTAAAAATTCACTTAACACCACATTTGGTTTTATTTTCATGTCTTTTTTTTTGTTTATTTAGAAAAAACAACTGTCCCTTTAGTGTAGCAAGGAACATAAAACTTCCTATCAACCGATTTTAAGTTCAGTGTAAGAAACTACATTTAAATAAAAGCCAGAGGGTGGAAAACTGGTGGCCTGCCGCCTTCATGCCCTTCACCTCACTTCCTGTGCCAGCGCTGGCAGCCCTGGCAGACAGCGGCGAACCTCCGGACTCAGAACATTGGATTAAAAAAAGGAATGTGAAATAAGCAATAATTCACACATATGTACAATGTGAGGGTTGTTTTACCAGCCGGGGTCTACAACAAGGAAGAGCGCTTTAACTGTAACACCAGAAACAGTCCTATCTTCTATACCTATGACTGCCTGCTTACTACTGGCTAATTGAAACTGACACCAAAACCAATTTAAAGGGACATATACCGTTACTCCACCTTACACAGTAGTTCATGGAATCTGATGGAATTCAAGACTTTTCTGTTCATTTAGAGAACTTTAACAGCTGCTAAAATACAATTGTCTGAAGTTATTCAATTTCTGATATGTGTTTTGGAGACGATATTAGCCGTATCATCCATTTGAATGTTACAGGAGAAGCTATGACGCGAAGCCAAGGGTAAACGGTGGTTCATATGGCAGTAGAGACATTTCAGTCAGGGACAAACTTCATTTCAATAGTCCAGCTACTAAACTAGCAGATCTGTTTGTGATTATGACAGGGTAACCAGGACAACACAAAAACAAGACAGAAATAAGCAAACACCTAATCCTCCAGTTTCAGTAACCAGTGTCCTTTGCAAAGCAGCAGGAGAGGTGTTTGGAGTGCACGTGTGTGAGGGAGCGTGTGTGTGTGTTAGAGACGGAGCGTGTGTGTGTGTGTGTGCGCGTGTGTGTGGGTGAGGGAAGTTGAGCTAATGAGATTACACTATGCTGGAGATTCTAAATACTTAAGAAAACATTTCCATTTGTTTTACTGGCCTTTTCATAAATCTTCTTGACATCTCTACTATGTAGTCTGTACACATTCACTACAAGCTATTGCTATTAAATAATCCCAGCTATTGTCATCTTTATATATGTATATATATATATATAATATATATAATAAAAATATATTGAGAAAATTGCTTCTAGGTAGAAGACCACACTACGTTACATCTCCACTGAACAGGTAAGACATGGTGTAAGAGAGGCCCCGAGTGTGGAAGGAGGTTTTGATCCATTTGTGATGGAGGAGCGCTTAGAGCAGGTCACACATGCAGCTCAGTTGAGATGGGCTCTGAGCCTCCCTCTTTCTGCCACCCGAGCACTAAGCACTTGGCCTCAGCATGAGACAGGAGCTGGTCTGTGAAAGGTGAGGAGAGTTCAGGTGTCGTGAGGAGCTCAGAAACGCCATCCTTCAAATGGGACAAGGTAGGTAGAGGCTCAACCCAACAGTGGCTGGGTTTTTAGAAAAGGTGACGCAGAGAAAGAAAACAGACATATAACCAACTATCTACATATATATATGTACATATATGTATACAGTGGGCTGGAGGAGTCTCCAAACAGTCTTGGTAGCATCAGAGAGCATCCTCGTCAGCAGATGGGAGGGGCTTTTGTGGCCCCGCCCCGAGTCAGTGTTCCAGGCTTCATTTGTCCTTGTTCTCATAGAACTCCGCCCAGCGGTTTTCAAAGAACCGTCTCATGGAGTGTCCGGCCATGCCCACCTCAGACGTGTCCTCATTAAAGAGCTCACAGTTGTTAAACACCAGCTGGGCGTCCGCTGCAAATTCCTCACAGCTGCAGTACCTGGGAACGGGAGAAAGGCCAAAGGTCAACAATAAAACACAGAGCCTCTTGGGAAGCACCTGCCACGGTCCTCGATAGTCCCAGTCCCCAGACA
The DNA here is from genome assembly GCA_036571765.1 of Plecoglossus altivelis. NCBI lineage: Eukaryota > Metazoa > Chordata > Actinopteri > Osmeriformes > Plecoglossidae > Plecoglossus > Plecoglossus altivelis. The sequence goes on along the minus strand of BROE01000021.1, from coordinate 10,990,872 downwards.
CGTACCCTCCCTGCAGCAGCCGCTCCCTCATGGTGAGGAAGTCCATGGGGGTCTTGATGATGCGGCGGTAGCCAGGCACCAGGCGAGGGTTGACAGGCTCCAGGAAGGGCCAGGCGTCTGCGTGAGCTTCCATTTCCATCAGGATGATCCTAAAAGGCACAACAGTGATGCGTTCAACCAAGATAACGGACCACCTAAGTTCCCATCATCATCATGAAAAGATGGCAGGTCACATTAGCAGGTGTGTTGGTTTGCAGTCTTCCTATGGTCAGTCATGTGCGGACAGACTCACTCGCAGTAGGTGAGGTCGGGCTGGTTACGGGTAGTCATGCGACGGCGTTTGGCGGGGGAGTATCCGCTGCCTCCGTCTCCTGAGTAACGGGAGGAGGAGGAGGAGGAGGCTGGGAAGCCGTCCTTGTGCCGCGTTGTCATGCCGGCACCGCGCCTGGGCAGCGGCTCTTCGTCAGAGCTGCCGTCTTCGTACCTCCTCTTCTTCACCCGGGTCCTCTGCTTGGAGCGCTGGGTCTGCTGTGACTCATCGTCATCCTGCCAATCACAGACGACGGAGGTTAAGGAGAACAAATTGGGAGCCATTAGGTCTAAGAGTATAGAAGTAGACAAAGTGGCTTTGAGAGTGAAGAACTAAGAGGAGAGAAAGAGGATGGAGGGGAAAAAAGCATTTAGCTTTTACCCTCAGGAGACCAAGCATACAAAAGGTCTAAATGAAAGACTGTCATGCCAATTCCAGACCAGTCCTCCAGAGGCTAGTGTGTGTGTGAGGACGAACCTTAGAGCTGCAAGTGGGACAGAACCAGTCTCCCTCAGGGACCTGGGTGACCTTGGGTCTGAGGCAGTACATGTGGCAGCCGCGGTCACAGCCGTCACACAGCAGAAGGTACTCATCATTGTCTCCCTTCCGGCACACCAGACACGTCTGGGGACGTCACACAACATGAGCTTCACCAGGAGCTCACATGGAGCATGGGTACAGCAGGGAAACAACACGTCTCCATAGTGTGGTTCTTACCACTTTGACCACAGATCTCTCCCAGGCGATGGCCTTCTCCAGCTGCAGTAGACACAAGCACATCTGGGGGGCGCTGCGGCAGCGGTCCAGGGCCTGCCTCCACGTCCTAAGTCTGGGGGTGATCTCACTTTCCAGACTGGAGGGGGAATGAGAGGACACAGGGGCTCCATAACACTTTTATGTTGTATTTAACTTAGAAGGCGCAATAAATTACCCTGAAATCGTCCTTTACCTCATGACATCCATGTGTGACTCTTCCCCAGGGGAGGGTGTGAGGGGAGCCAGTCGCACCACCTCAGCCAGATTCCAGAGGGGCTCCTTCAGGTAGCGTCTGTCGATGTTCCTCTCCAGGTTGGCCAGCCGCAGCACGGCCAGGTCCAGAGGATGGGTGGCGATGCGAGGAAGGTCTGACCACTCCTTCTTGGTCCGCACTATCCAATCGTCGCGAGGATCGGTGTCGTGCTCGTAGTAGTGAAGGTCGTCACGGGTGGAATCTGGTTCCGGAGCCGTGTAGGGCTGAAAAGATTTATGTGTGACGAGAAGAAGTTTGACAAATGTTTATGAATGAAAACAATCAAACAGGAAGTAACCAGTGCAGCTTGAACAAATGAAGTTGCCTCTGCCCACCCAGAAGGAGCACAGAGGTCTGGTCATACCTGGAATCCTGCCACTGGTGCTTCAGTGTTTCCATCTGTGCCACTCTGAGGAGCCACCTTTACAACCAACACAACAATGTTACATGGGGTCAGCTGTTCATGCCAGCCACAGCCTCAACACAGAACACCGCTGCCCCCCTGTGGTCATCATGATGTACTATGGTATCACAGCACTTCTGACTGATTTCCTGCCTCACTCTTGCAGGGAGTCCAATCCAACAACTAGACAATCTCCTACTGTGATGAAGCAGGCTGCCCTTGCCATCTTACTTTGAGGTGGAGGTCTGCAGTGATGACCCTCTGTTCCAAGTCCTCCACCCAGCGGAGGGCGCTGATGTCTGTCTCCAGCGTACGTTCCTGCACCTGCCACGGCTGCTGCAAGGCCTCCAGCAGAGCGTCCCCCTCCTCCACCTTCACCTGGAAGACAGGATCTGAGCAAACAGACAGGAGCTCACATTAAACACAGGAGATGAGGCGTCAAAGACCAAGTAGAGGAGTAAACTCTGGAACAAGAGGTCAAGGAGCCGAAATATTGACTAGCTGTTTCCTTCACATGTCCTGACAGTGGTACGAGTGGTTGGTTTGGCGTCTGCCCTCACCGTTGACTGTGCGCGTGCACATGTCGGTCAGGTAGTCCATGTGCTTGGCCATGTGTTTGTGGAGCACCTTCTCCCTGATACCCCGGGGGTGCAGGGCTCGTAAGGTGAGAGCCAGCTCTTCTGTGTCCCTGATCCACCACCAGCCTCGCACCAGCGCTGATCACACACACACAAACACACACACAAACACACACACACACACACACATTAAACATTGCTAACACACCTAACATCTAAGGTGACATCCAGACACCTGGGCTCTGGTGCATCAGCTTACATGTAGGGATGGGTTTGACCACCAGCTGGGTGAAATACTGCTGCTCGATCTCCTGGAAGACTGTGGAGGGAGGCCGGCCCCGGCGTTTGGCAGCTCCCCCTCTAGCTCCTCGAGCACCCCCTCTCCTGGCGGGACTGCTGCCCCTTCTCCTCCTGCGGATCTGGCGGGCAGGAGTGGGGGTGGCAGTGGGGGGTGGAGTGGTATCCACCTGGGGGGCGGGGATGGTGTCTGACTGAGGGGTGTGTGGGGGGTCTGAGTTTAGCCCTGTCAGCTGGGGACCAGACTGGAAAGAAGGACAAAGCTTGATTATAACAGTTATAATAAAACAATCTAACCTGTCTTTCCATTAAGCTCCATGATGGAGTAGACGTGTGATGGAGTGGAGCACACCTGCAGGAGAGGAGCAGCCAGGGCAGGCAGGTTGCTGGGCAGCTGAGGCGGGCCTTTGGGGGGGCTGCTGGTGGAGATTGGCGTCTGAGGTTCGGTCAGGGAGTTGGGGTCACACGGCTCTTTGGGCAGCAGGTTAAACCACTGTCCTTGTTTCTGGGCCATGTCTTTCACGCTGTCTTCAGCTTGGCGTCCTTCCACAGGCTGACCTGCCGCTGGGCTCGTTCCGTTGGTCACTGCCCCTTGTGATTGGCTAAGCCAGTTTTGGAAGGCAGCCTGCGTGAGGTCATGTGTTCCGTTGGTGTCCTTGGTTACGGCCGGCCCCTCCTCGCCTCCAGACTTGCTGCTACGGCGACGGCGACGGATCTTGGCAGTTCTGAGGTGCAGCTCCACCTCTGGCTTGATTTTGCGGGGGCGCCCACGGCCCCGTGGGCTGCTCATGAGGGAGGCTGTGCCGGGGAGGGGGTCCTCATCTGGGGAGGCGGTCTTGGACTGAGCAGGAGGGGGAGGGGAGGAGGAGAGGGGTGGAGGAGTGATGGGAGTGGGTTTCTCCTCCACCTTGGGTTCCTTCTTCACCAGAGTGATGGGCACATCTGCAACTACGATGTCTTCTGAAGCTGGCATTGAAAATTGGAGGCGGAGTGAGTTTGCACTGCATAGAAGCCCTGTAGATGACGTACATCTAACAGGAAAACAAAACTTGCCCAAACCACAGAACAGAAAAATGGCCTCCTTACCCAGGATCTCCTCAGGGCCCTCAACCAGCACCCCTCCCAGGTAGGGCAGGGCCCAGTACCTGCGCCTGAAGCGGTCCTGGCCCAGAGAAACAGCTCGGAGAGAATGGGATGACTGGAGCAGCTTCTTGCGGAAAAACACCTGCCGCTGTGGGTTATAAACACATGGACGAGTTTATATGAGAACTTCATGACATCAACAATGACCAGAGAGTTAGTGTTTTTCACTGTGTCTGGTTTCACCTTGGTTAGCTTATCGATCTGCCTCTCCAGCTCTGGGATGGTGGCATTAGAAGGGCTGTCGCTCTGATGGGAAAGATGTGGCAGTTATGCTACATTGTCAGCATTAGCACGCTTCTTTTGAGAATCTCAATAGGGCCAGACACATACGTCGCTGAGTTTGGGCTCCTCCTTGCGTGCCCGGCGACTGCCTCGCTCCAGAGGAGTCCCCTCCTCCACACTGAGGTTCTCGTCCTCAGCCACCCGGGCGCTACGTCTCCGCTCCTCCAGACACAGCTCCTCCTCAGAGCGGCCTGTCCGCCGTGCTAGCGCCGCCTTCAGCCTGGGGGAACACACACACACACACACACAATCAGACAGCGTACACGGACAAGTCTCAAGTTCTTCATTACACGCTGACCACTTTGCACTGCCAGTGAGACGTCATCCTCAAACAGAAAAGACATTCAGGGGGAAACAGGACATCTTACTTGCGCAGCTTCCCTTCGATGATCCACTTGTTTTTCCTGTAGGTGGCCATGTTTTCCAGTGTGTTGTCAATCTCACTGCAATGGAAAGCAAATTCTGAATGAGAGCAATTGTTTATATTTTCTGCTGTAGTTACATTAGTCCAGACCTAAACTAAATAGACGTAATCTAGGATGAAACAAAGCTTGAATTTCAGATCCTGACACAAACGAAAAACACGAGTACACAGAATTTAAAAAGAATTTAAATAGAGAGTGTTGCAAGTAAATGGTCTGATCTGAGACTTCCTTCTCACCTTATAACAATGTTGCTGCCGTTAAGCTCTTCCACCAGGAAGCCCAGGATGGCAGCCTTGGTGTCAGGAGACAGGGTGTGGAAGGGTTTGGTGCGCAGGCTGGTGCACACCTCAGTGTCAAAGCCATGCGCTTCCAGGAAGACCCGAGCACCCTCTGACACGGTGCTACGAGTCAGCTCCAGGTCAACAAGCTTCTCACCCAGGATCTTCACAGACTGAACAAGAAGACGGAGGGGAAAAGGGGGTGAACAGAAACCAGTATACAAGCCACTGAAAAATATGACATGCGACAACTAAATCAATCCCCTTAGAGTTTTCTTAACTGACCTGGTAGTAGGGCGGTAGGCCTGGGTCATGGAGGGCTGCTTCCACCAGCTTCAGCAGAAGGTCCTGCACTTCCGCCTGGCTGTCTCCCAAGCCCAGAAGGCCCTCCTGCAGCGTGCTGAGGCTGGGAACGTCATTGGGGATGTTTAGACCCAGCACCTTCCCATAGCTGTGCAGGAATTCCACCACCGTCTGACAGTGGGAGAAGGCTGGGCCAGAGAGAACCAAACCAGGGATCCGAGAGAGCTCAGGAAGGGGCTGGAGATAACCAAAGGGAAAAGGTCATCTTCTAGCATGCAGAGACTACTGCGAGGTCACTGTGATGAGAATCTGATTGGAGCATGGTGGGTTCTGAGTTCACTGACCTGGTGGTCTGTCAAACACATGTCCTCAACAGGCTTCTTCAGTTCCTCCAGGATCATCTGCTGCCTCTTCCTTTCCTCCAGCCGTCTCTGGGCCTGCGCCCTCCTTTCTGCCTGCCTCTTCGCTGTGAGGGCAGCCTGAGCTGCAGCCTCTGCCTCTGCCTGGGCCTTAGCCAGGGCTTTGGCCTTGCTCCGGGCCCCCAGCACCCTCTTCCCCTGGGCCAGCCTCTCCTGGTCAGTCTCAGGCACCGGCACTGGCACCTGAGCCTTCACCCTCTTCTTGCGCCCAGGTTTCTTGGGCTCTGGAGCAGGCTGTGGGGTCGGCTGAGGGGCCTGGGGGGCCTCCTGGTCTACAAGCTCTGCCTTTCCCTCGGGCTCCGGAGTCTCTTTCTCTTTCTCGAGCTGCAAATGAGCAGACAGCAGACGAGGATTAGGTAGGAAAGACAGATCAGTGTTTTGGTAGAGCTCTGGCAACCGTTTCAAATAGCTGTCTTCTTACTTTGGCCTTCTTCTTCTCTTGTTTTATTTTCTTGTTCTTTGCATCTTCGTTCCTTTTCATCCTTGCCTACACAGAGAGCAGAACGTCAAAGAATCGGCAAACACTATAAATATGTCACATAATACATCAGTTCCGGATGTTGATATCATACCTTTCTCTTCAATTTCTTCTTGATTTTTACAAGTTTTTCTTTGTCCTCGTCGGTAAGTGCTTCTACAAAGAGTCATAACACACAACCTTTAGTTACACACTGTGGAAGAAAAATGCTCAGTAAAGAGCATGAACTCATCTTAGTCCAGTGCAGTTCCACTCACCCTTTGCCTCCAGTTTCTTCAGCATCCGGGCATCTACCTTGCTGAGCAGGTCAACCATCTTGGGCTTGGGGGGCCTGCCTGGACGTCGCACCTGTCCAACCTTGGTGCGTCGAACTCGAGATCTGGGCTTCTCCTTGTCAGGGTTGGGAGGCCGCCCGCGGCGCCCAGTGATGGCCATGATCATGGAAGGCACCTCCTCATTGGCCAGCAGAACCCACTGCACTCCCTGGGAAGACAGCAACACCATACGTAAGAGGGATTGAGAAAGTCCTTTTAAAACCAGGCCGCTTAAGTCCAGTGAGCAACACACGGTCACACACCTCTGGCGTGTCTTTCTCCTCGTAGAAGTCTCCTACGGGCATGCGAGGGCTGAAGCTGAAGTGTTCCCTCGTGACCAGGCTGTCCTGATGCCTGTTCAGGTACTGAGGACAAACCGAATGCTTTCAAGGTATGTTGATTTCACGTCAGGCAGTTAATTCCACTCAATAATAATGACCTTCACGGCGAGTCCAACTAATCTTTTTTGTAACGTTTTTTACCTTAATGACTTCAGGAAACTGCTTCATCCTCCTTCCACAGGGACTGTAGTACCAGGTCTCCCCCTTCAGCCTGTCCTCAGCCTTCTTCACCCGGATCTCCCTCCTCCAGCTAGGGATCAGAGGGGAGTCTGTTAGAAACTACAGGCACAGCACGTGTCATTATAGCTGGCCAGGAACATAATGGCCTTGGATTTATTGGTAGAAACTAACCTTGCGCACTTGGAACACATTAAACGTTTTTGGCATTTAAACTTTCAATTAAGGGGACCTGGACCAGAGAGTGTGTATAAATCAGAGGTTTCATTACCCATGGAGCAAAGGGAAGTGGACCTGCTCTTCTGTAGCTATCCTCCTCCTGGGAGTGTCACCTGTGTCAGTGGGTACACACAACCATGGCGTTAACACCAACATGCTCACTATACTTCTCAGGTTCCCGTTCCCAAGCAGCACCATATATTGAACTGCTACTTTTAAACTGTTTATTCATGCTGATTCATGCCAAGTCATGTTAACCTGCAGTGGAACTCTCGTCTCCATCATTGTCCTCTTCATTAGTTTTAGCGTCCGTCTCCATCTTCTGTATCTTGGCTGGTTTTGGCTCCAGCTTCTTGGCCTTTTTGACCTTCTTGGGCTTAATAGTAGGTGGGGTTTCACCACTGGCAGCATCCATTGTTTTGATTGGCTCTTGACCAGGAAATGACCCATCAACCGCCTCCCCTGAGATGCCTCCTGGTGGCTGTGTAACTTCTGCTTTAATGCTTTTCTTTCGTTTTCGACCAGTTCCTTTCTCCTTCTCAGTTGACCCTTCTTTGTCCACCTTCTTCTTGCTTTTCTCCACCTTGGGAGTTTTGGGTTTGGGTTTTTTCTGGGCTTGTTCAGGAACCTTAGGAACTGGACAGAGAAGACATTGTTAAACCAGGAAACCTTGTTTGGCTTATCAATCTCTTAACGTTATCAAAGTATCAAAAAGACAGAATAAAAGTCTACTTGGAGTGGACGAGGACGGAGCTCGGGGCTTCCGGGGTTTCCCAGGAGTTTTTGTCTTTCTCCCTGAAGGAGGCAGAGCATCAGCAGGTGTTGGCAGAGGTAGGGGACCCACAGGGCTCTCCACAAGCGGGGCTACAAGAGCCTCCTTCTTCACCGTGGATGAGGGAGTCCCAGTCGCAGCATCGGTAATGCCATTCCTGTTGATGGTTCCAGCAGAGTCTGGTGTGTCCCTACCCTCTGGCTCCACATCTGCTTTTCAAGAGACCAAGATGTTAACAGAAGGGTGATTAAGTGCAGTAATAGTATGGCCATAACAGATCCTTTAATGCGCTCCTTCTCTTTGTGTGTAAAGACTTAATGGTAAAAATCACTCGCCACCCCACATGATCAAGAAAGGATATGAATGTTCATCTACAGCAGATTATTCAGACAGCAAAATGACCCTGCTACAGCTTGTACATCAACCATAACCAAGAGTCTAACCTCTGCAGCCTGGGGCAGGCTTGAACCTGCTGAAGGAGCTCGACTGTGGGGCCTCATTCTGGGAGGAGTCATTCTGGGAGTCTTCTGTCTGGGAGGTGGTGTTCACAGAGGACTCCAGCATGGACTCCTTAGGGCTCAGGCAGCTGTCCATGGTCTCCTCGGTCCGAGAGCTGTCCTCCGGCCGAGTATCATTTAGAACATCATCTTTGGAGTCAACCATAGAAGAACTGTTATACATTGTGGTATCACATATTCGTGACCGACTCTCCGCAAAAGAAGTATCATCCATTTGAGAGACACTGTCCATGCAAGAGGTGTCATCCATGCGAGAGGTGTCATCCAAGCGAGAGGTGCTATCGTCCAAACGAGACGAGTCGTCGTCATCTAATCTAGAAGAATCGTCGAATCGAGAGTAATCCATACATAGGTTGTCATCTAAACCAGAGGTGTCATTCATGCCAGAAGGGTCATCGAGTCTCGAGGTGTCATTGTATCGTGAGGTGTCATCCAGTGATGAGTAATTAAAAGTTGTTTCCTTCTCAGTAAAATTGCTGTCTTCCATTGTGGTGTTATTCAGACTTGTGGACAACGCCAAGAAGGACTGGTCCACAGACTTCCCAGACACACAGGAGTCATCTAAGCATTGTTTCCGATCTGCATCCGTCTCTGTGAAGGCTGTGGGGGGGTTTCTGTCAGCATATCCTGTGCTTCTGGGAGGGCTCTTTGACTGCTGGGGAGTCATGGGATAATACTGATTTGAGTGAATCTTAGTCTGAGCCTCAGTAGCATCAACGTTTGATGGCTCATTGCGAGCCATTCTTTCCCCTGGACCTCCAAAAGGTCCTATAGAAAAATCCCCTTTATTCCTGATGTCATGATGCTCCGTCTCAAGGAGAGACATTTTGGGGCATTGTTGGGGTGTGGAGACTGAGACAGGAGGCGCAGAAGAAGCAGAAATATGGGCCTGAAGAGGAGCCGTTACTGCAGGAGGAAGAGCAGACATCAAGGCAGGAGGCCCAGAGCCAGGAGACACCCTGGCAGGAGATGTAAGAGGAGGAGGCCCAGACACAGGCATGGTTCTAGGCCCATAGGCTGTTGAAGGAGGGAAGGGCACTGCCTTAGGAGACGAGGTTAGTGAGGCGTTTGGCGAAGAGACTAACGGAGGAGAGGGAGCCTGAGGAGGTGTGGGCACCGAGTCAAAAGGTGCTCTGACAGCCAACGGAGACATGGACGCTGCTATGGGAGGTAAAGGTCCTGTCGTGTGAGTGGCAGACATGGATGAGGGAGATGCAGAACCTGTTGAAGAAGGGCCGCAACTTGTTGCCGTCAGCGATGACAGAGGCCCGCATACTGATGGAGGTCCGAGCCTTTCTGGAGAAGACCCAGAGACAGCAGGAGGGCACGGTGTCAGAGGAGGAGGTCTGGACCCCTGGACCATCTGCTGAAGAGCAGAGATCGGAGCAGAAACGGAAAGGGAGGGAACTGACGTTGTGGTGAAGCTAGAGACCGCTGCAGACGGTGATTGCCTTGAGGTCACTGATGAAAGGGCTGCGAGAGAATGAGGTGGAGATAATGTGGAAGTTCGACTGGCTTTTTCCATCAAGGGTGGAGGGGCAGAAGACTTAGGAGGGGACGCACACACTGAAGAGGGGGGAGACACTACAGATGGATAAGTGGATCCAGTAGGGGACATCTGAGACCCAGACACAGGGGAAGGCCTAAGGCCTTGGACCACCAATGGAGGAGAGGACAGCCTGTGTGGAGCAGACGGAGAGGGAGCAGAGGACACTGCAGGAGGTGTTGAGTTCCGTGGAGGAGTGGATACAGCCACGGGGGACAAAACAACTGGGGGTCCTGGTGAAGGCTGAGGAGGACCGGAGGCAGTAGAAGCTGACACCCTAGGAGGTGTTGTTGCCTTTGCCACAGACGATGTGACAAGTACAGGAGGAGCAGACACGGCCGAGGGAGGGGAAGACATCGAGCGGGGAGGTGCGCTCATTACAGGATCCCGGACTGGGGGCGCCACTTCAAGGCGCTGGGTCACAGGCTGGCAGTAGTCACTGGTGGGCCCAATTAAGGGTCCAGGGGGCTTGGCGGGGTAATTGTCGCAGTTGGGCAGGCGCTGGGGTACAGACGACCTCTCCATCCCGTTGTAGCTTTTATCTGACTCTTTATACTCGCTTATCCTCCCTGAGGAAAAGGAATACAACACAATCAGAAAGCTGTCAAACACCTTGAGTAACAAATTAGTACATCAAAAAAGATGGAGCTCTTTAAAAATGTGTCTGAGGACCTGCTACATCACCACCCCCAGTAAAACACCACCCTAATTGGTTTTTCAATAATGGGATTATTTTGATTTGAAATGTCCTTAATCTTGTGCAGCACCCTCTATTTGTTGCCTTGGATTAAAAAAAACACCTCAATAAATAAAACGTTGAACAATCACTAAATGGAGTAAGGCTAAACACAGACATACTATATTATGTGGAGCAACAAAAAAGCAAAAAAAACAACTGAGAAAAGAAAAACTGTGAAATAAATAGAAAGAAAGAAAAGCATGCAAATGAAACTATGGTGACAAGGACACATCTGTATCCTCTGTGAAATCAGACAAGGCGAAGTTACACAGGGTTTTGTCAAATCAGGTGTAAAATAGTCACCTTGCATGACAGGAGGCATCCCCACATTGGTGCCATGAGGACTCCTCTCACTGGTCTGGCTCTGGGGTGACCCACCATCCGGAACTGCTGAGGGGGACATCATTGGTACAGAGGTTACCCCCATAGGGAGAGGGCTGCCGGTGCCCCCTCTCCCCAAATTGTGGTGCTGGGGGCTGCCACGTGGGGGAGTGAAATTCTGGGAGGTTGGAGGCATCATTTGAGATTGCGTCTGGGGTTGCGATGGGGGTGGGGCCTGGGGTTGGGGGGCAGGCAGGGGGGGGTGCTGAGACTGATGCTGGTAGTAGGGCATCCCATTGGGCACCATGCCATAATGCTGAGGTTGCTGCTGGTGCTGCTGGTGATGATGATGAGGATGGTGGTGAGGGTGAAGGTGCTGCTGTGTCTGTTGGTGAGGGGAAGGCTGTAGGGACTGTTGCTGGTGGTGCTGTGAGGGTGCAATCCCAGGGTGCACCTGACTCTGGTAGGACCCATACACACCGTGAGAGTTATACCCCATCTGCTGTTGCCCTGGGTTACCTCTGTTCCAGTACTGATTCCCTGACAGAGTCACATTAGGTGGGGCCGCCACAGGAGGCTGACGGGACCCTCCCATGCCACCATTTAGTTGGTACTGTCCATGACCTTGGAAGTGGTGCTGGGTCTGTTGTTGCATCACTCCAGGAGGAGACTGCTTCGGATGCATTCCATGCCCAGATGGAGAGCCCATGGCTGGGCTGTACTGTGGCTGTCCTGCCCACAGTCCATAGTCATAGCCCATGCTGCCCTGATGGTGGTGGTTGCTCATGTGAGGGTAAGGAGCCGTTGGTGGGTGGGAGCCAGGCACACTGGACCCAATTACAGTAGTGACACCATTCACATTCATTTCACCGTTGATATCTATAAGAGAGAAAACAAGACAGAGATTAGAAAAATGTCAACGAACAGCCAAGTTTCAACTGGGCACACGTTGTCCAAGAGGTTTCATTTAGTGTAATAGGCAAGTGATAACATGATGTTACATCTGTTCATACAATTAGAACAAATAGAACACAGTATGTGTGAGGGATTTTCAAAAGATGTTGTTCGTACTTACTTTTCCCTTGCTGAGAGAAGCTCATGGAGGACCCGTTAGTGTAGGGAGAATCCCCTGAGGAGAGTTTCAGTCCTGAGTTTGATGATACAGAGTGGCTGCCATAGTTGAAATGGTTATTTGCCTCCATCTAGCAAAAGTGCATCGGAAAAAAATGTCTGGATTCACATCACACAGGTTCAACAGTTTTTACACAATTCCACATGATAGCACAAATATTGATTACAAAATGACGCAATACACGTGGTAATTTGACCATTTGTGGGGTATTCTGTAACTGTCTTAACGTCACAGCAGAAGCTTCATAAACACTGTAATCAATTCCACAACTCAAAATGTCGCAGTTACAGCAGTAGTCCGTAGCCCGATGGGCCAGGCCCGCACAACTAGCGTGTCTTTCCTCAACGGACAATGAGATTGTTAGTGAGGAGGCACAGCGGGACACTTGACAACGGAAAATGCCGTATTAGTAAATAAGTTGGCAAATCATAACCGATGGCGACATCAAACGAAATGTTTACGCTCGTTTAGTGATTGCATTCATTGGGACACGCGGTGATTCTAGCTGACATTTGCATTTCCAGCTATACAAAATAATAAACCTCGAGGTTGCTACTAAACCATGCGCTGTCTGTATAGCACTGGCTACCTAGCTAGTATAATACTACTACGACACGGTACGCATAAACCCACCCACACGTTATCATTGAACTCCATAGTAGCCAGGCAGTCAGCTAGTAACGTTATAATAACACTTTTCCTAGATTTGTCTGCTAAATCATCCATGGCCTGCCAGTAAATAGTGCAACACAACATACCAATACTGGCTAATCATGTATGCTAGAATACATAGAATAGACTAGCAAATGAGGTGCAGCTAGGCTAACGTTTTCCTAAACATCGTCTTTCAATAAAAACGGATAAAATTGAAGTAGAAGGTCGCTTTCTAACTAACGGATGCACGTGTAAATAGTTAGGACATAACGTGAATTCAGTATAAATGTTTTTTTTATATGTTTTATTCGCGGTAGTAGCTAGATAGGTAGCCAAATATTGTGTAAATTCACTTTCATGGGAAAGGGCAGAACGCATCATCACCTAACGTAATTTGCAACACCACGGCCTATTCAACAGCAGCGCCGCTCACGAGAGCATCCTATTAATGTTAATGCTGCTAGCTAGCTCTACCTACTATGGTTAGCGAGGTAGCTTTCCTATCAATAACAAACCACTCCAGCTAATGTTTCCACCGTTTTCAGCAGCTAGCTAACTATAAAAGCTGCCAGCTACAAGTGCTTGTAATAATTGTACGGTTTAAGCACGCAATAACAAGGCCTGAGCTGAAGTGTTGGATTAGCTAGGTATATTTTAGCTTGCTCACATTCAAGGTTATTTTTTTTTCAATAAAACTATAACTTAAAATACTTATTGCGAGTAATGTTCATTAAATGCTGAGAGTTGGCTACTAATGCAAAACACCTACATAGGTTCATTTGTCAAAGCTGCATAAATTACGCTGAAATCCATGAATTGGCTGACTAACACTAGTGTCGTGCTAACTTGCTCGGCTGGGTTAGTTAATAGTAGTATGTGCTACCTAGACTTGCCAAAAAAAGACTCAATTTGGCTGTGTTTTTGTTTACGTTCTAGTAAACCACCTATCTATGTAAGACAATGGGGATGTGACTCCTTTGTTCCCAGCAAACAGTTAGCTGCTATCCTAAAAACTATCTCGACGCTGTTTTCGTGAGAATAACCTAGCAGATAGCTACTGTAGCTAGTGTCAATTTGCTAGCTAGCTAGCCAACCAACGTCGTTGGAGAAGAGTCAGACAGCATCTTTCCTCATTCAGAAATACACTGTCCAAACTTTCCCCGACAAGATTAAATTAAATCCACCAACCTTGAAATCCGTGGATTTCAGGAGGTACCGGTGCTATTGTGCCTTCGACCGAACACGTATACGGTAAATAGATGGGCCTGACGATATAATTAATAAACAGGTAATCGCTAACCTCTGGGTTTCGAATTAGCAAACATGGCTGGTGTGATCGAGCGCAGCCATGACCACAGAAGATAGAAAGAAATCGAGTCGAAAGAGGAAGTGCTTAGGTTACATATTAAGCCCTGGGTCCTAGCGCCAAGTCATTATACGAACTGGACACTGGTAAATTAACTGTAGCTTAATGTATACAGAAAGTTTCGAATAGAGTCAACGCTGGTGTGTGTAGGGAAGTGTTGACACGTTTTAGGTTTATCTTACTAGCTAATGATTTCGCTAAATTTAAAGCCAAAGCGAGACACAGTAGGCATGACTGGTCTGGTCAGAAGATGCTGTTCAGCACAAATCATTTTCAAAATAAAAGTACCGCCAAGTACTCCCTTGCCCCGCGTAAAGAATGAGGTGAGAAATTCGTTAAACCATATTTTAAGGCGGCAGGGGATAAACACATTTCAGTACCTACAACGGTTTCACGTAATAGCATTTTGTTTAATCTTAAAACTAATACTTTGAACCGAATTGACGATTATCCACTTAAATGTATTAGTTTATAGGTTCCTTTAGGCAAACTAGAGAGAAGAGAATAAACCAACTCAAAATATAATGTTGGCTTACGACCTGGTCAGATACATTTCAGTCGATCAGTTCTTGTCGATAAATGTAATACTGTTGAATCATAGCATAACAGAAAGTCCTGTTCAAATAATCATGCGAAATTACATCCATAGTCACAAACGGATTAATAGAAACATCCATAGTTATAAACGGATTGATAGAAACACCCAAGTTTTAGACAGTTTATTAGAAAGATGTAGACAATAAAAAAAGAATTTCCACTGTAATTCAACATCAAATTGAAGTTATTCAGCCTGGGATAATCTGTCAGGTTGAAATACAGAACAAGAACTCATCTCACATTTCCTTGACAGTGCAAATATAATTTGGTCATTATACATGTTAACCTTATCTTCCCTGACACCACTAGACTAAGTCTCTTAATTATCTACTGAACCTTTGAATAGAAGGCAATATTTTTGAGGACAAACAAAATGTTTGTACATGGATATTTGGACCTGAAAACATTCAAGCCCTCCTTTCATTTCATCGGTTATTGAAAGGGGTGATATTTTCTTTAAGTACGATGTAATGTGAATGCTTGTTTGGACACATTTAAAAGTGTGGAAAAAAAACCTAGACCAGGGATAGTCAGAAAATTGGGTTGTGAGGAAATACAGGGTGAGATGTCTAATCGGCAGAAATTCCAGATTTGATATTATGAACATTGATACGAGCACATTTAGAATTTAACAGATTTACAGGAAAAATGGGAAACATCTGAATTACAAAACAGTTAACTGTTTCTGAGATTACTATCCACACACACACCAGCTCAAGAGAACCCACTGCAAGATGCAACTGATTATTGGCTAGTGTCTTCAAAAATAATATTGATCAAACTTTTACCTTGAATTACACTGAAACCAACTTTTAAACACAGAAAATGTGGACGTGGGTGTAAACCAAATTTTTTTTCTTTCATATCAAGACATTTTTTGAATTTCTTCACATGTATTGCTAGGTTGAGGATGACTGTACAGTTGTTCCAAAACAAAATGTGCTTACTTGTAATTTATAGTAAAACAGAATACGCCAAAAGTGCAGCACTGCAAATGGAAGCGGAGATAGCTGCTTTGTACAACACTATGCATATTAATGTTCAGTGGACTGATTGGAGAGCACTCTGAACATGAGGCTATGGATTTAAATATGGCTACCAACTCATCTTTACAGTTTGTTTTTCACTGCTTCAACCAAGATCGTTTGATGAACGATCTTGCATTCCCTTTTCCAAACAGTATTTCATTCCAAATCTGGCATTTCTGAAAACAAAGGATAAAAATGTCAAATTATTTAATTCAGCATCAGTCATAAGGTAAGTGACATTCAGCAAAAATGTTTGAAAGATGTTGACTATTCACTCCTTTAAATTTTTTTAACCTGTAGTTTAGAGCAAAGTTACATGACTAACTAGTAGATTTGGTTGCTAGGGGCATGACCACAGTAATAGGATAAATGTACAAAAGGGATGGATCTCAATGGGTGGACCCTTGTTTATTAAAGGTTCAAGACTCAGTTTCCCAGACATGGATTTAGTCTAGTCCTAGACTAAAACCATCTTCAATGGGGGGATCTTCATTGAAACATTCTTTTAGTTATGTTACTTTGGAACTATACTTAATCCATGTCTGGGAAACTGGGCCTGGGTGTTCATATGCACAATTTGGTCATTCAAAATAAGTTCATTCTGAATGGACATTTCCAATCAAGTGTTTGTACATTCTTATGATTTATTGTGGGTATCGATCATATTACCTCAATAAAATATTCAGCAGTAAGAAGAAAGGTTACTTACTTTCATCGTCACTATCTGCAGATTCATCCTAAACATGGAATTAAGAAAAGCATTTAGTGAACCATCCTTTGTCAATGATGACTCAAGAAAAAGGTATGCAACTCTTTCTAAATGTTCTTACATCATCAGCTCCATCTAAATCCGGTAGGTCATCCTCCCCTCCCATGGTGTTCATCATCTGAAACAGATCGTCATATTGTCTTTGTGAAAGCAGTTTGCTTAAAGCCCCTTTTTCAAACATTTTATGAAGTCTTATGGTACACCATGGGACTTCTTGGCTCTGAAAAGGGCACTAAAGCTGTGGACACCAATGTGTCTTTACAGCCATCAGATGACATTTCCCACAGGTGCAAAGTCAGGGAGAATTGTGTGTTAGCTTTATTCTGAACCTGTGCGTCCAACAAAGACTGATTATGCAAATGTATCCAACACATTTTCAAACATAACAGTACCAAGATTAGTTTATTTTGCTTTACAAATTAAACAATAATTGTTCTACATCCTGCGTACCTCTGAGAAACGGTCAAAGTTGCCAAGCTCCTCATCTGAATCATCCTCCCAGTCTTTCCAGTTGTTGAAGTCCACACTCAGCCAGGTTAACTGTTGAGACAATTTAGTTAGAGGCAGCACAAGCTGTTTCTGGTAGGATTTCTACAACAAGAAAACAAATGACCTTAGCTTTATCTTTCGTTAGCCTTGGCCATGCCTTTCCTGGATCTGCTTTTCGTAAACAGCACAACACAGATCGATCTGTCCGTTTGTGTTTGGACTCCTGTGTGTTATAGAGAATGGCATGAGAAAGGAACTTCTGATCACAGCACCAATACATTTGGCAGGGCATGAAAGAGAAAGCAGGCATATACGTGGAGAAACTTACATTTTGATCAATAGCTTCAAAAAGGTCTACTTCATTATCATGTTTGACGTTGTCAGTTCCCCCAATACAACTGTGGAGGAACAAATTCATTAAGAAAAAAAGTTGCACATTTGTTGATCAGTTCCAGCTGCGGCTTTAAAAGGTGGACAGCCAGGCAAACTTACTCACCTGAAACCAAACTTTGCCTTGTCGAAATTGACCTTAACATCCCTGCTGTCTGCGACACAGAACTCAATGAAAACATAATCCCGTCTGTCGTACCACTTGGCTGTTGCTGGATGCCTGTGAATAGAGAAGAGTTGTTAAAATCTATGAAAAGGTATAAATATAGATATGTGCGTACATAGAACTCCAATAATCGAAATGCATCCTTCTGTCATGTTAACAGATGTTTGTAACAAAGTTATATACGGTTGTACTGTGCTCATAGTCAATTATTTTAGTTTTAAAAAGGTCTCATGACAAAATAACGGCAAAACACTATGGCAACATCCCAGAGGGTGACAGGGAAACCACCTGTATTAGACAGGCGGGTCACAGATGCTACAGTAGTTTGTGGTACAATGGTCATCAAAACGAAGTCGTATCCAGTTGCCACATGGTATCCATTTTCAACCAGCACTCATGCTTAATAAAGTATGTGTCGAAAGTAATGATAAGCAGCAGCAGCAGACAAGAGTAATTTATTTGATGGCACATCACACCTCAAGGCTTATCATTCTGATGAGCTTTCCACAATCCAATCCGCTGTTCATAACAGCCAAAAACTAGTGTCAGACATGGTGCAAGAAAGTAAACAACGTCCTTACCCTAATATTATAATGTATAAGGCTCGTTTGGAACTGACCTACACCTAACCCCCCCCCTCCCCCCTCAATACAATTATGTTTTAATGTATTGACTCGCAATCATTCATACCCATGTAAATCCTTTTGCTTACACATCAAACTAGATAGCTAAGTACTATCTGTAACTAAGATGATCGATTCGTTATCTTAAATATAAAGTTCGTCAATTAGTCGTACCGGCAAATAGAAATGAACGACACATGCGGTGCACTTAGCTAGCAAGTTAGCAAGCAGTATGTATGCCATCTTCCGAGCTAACTAGCATGCAGAGGCTCTTAGCGTCGTTAAGTATCGACATTTGGTTTTGAAGTGAACAAAACGGTGTTCCTGTTACATTCTACTTAACCACGAGTCCATTTAAATATATTGAGAACTAAATTAATCGTCACATTTCCTCTAGCAATTTACGCTACGTGTAAATTACATCCGTAAGCTAGCTAAATCGGCCAGTCCTCCCGCCACTGCGTACTAGTAATACCCACGTTAGCATTGGGGAGGTTGGTAGGTTAGCTTGCCAAATCGCAAGTGAGACCGTTAGGCTATGGCTATTTGCACGTCAAACCAGCTCCGACTTTTCTGGAAGGGGCCGTTTTGTGAAAGGACCAACACGTGCAGATTTAGGGTATGCCAAATTTTGTTTTGATACCATTGCTTATTCATGTGGGAAACAAATACATTTTGATCCTGCTGTTTAAGACTTGCGTAAAATGACATTTCGATGCATGCAGTACTATTACAAAACGTTTGTATAGGGCAATACTAGTCTCGGCCTCCTTATGCTGTTCCCACTAGCAGCATGCTATTATTAGCAAGCTGGCTAGCTAGCTATTTTCTGCGGACACGCGCTCGCCATTCTTTTCAAACTTACATGACTTGATATGTGGATGCGAGATCTCCTTCTCCTTGATAATAGTGATGCTGAGAATAACTGACTCTTTCGTATCAATTGGCTGAAGTAAAATAGAAGTAAATAAACTAAACTCGCACACTGCACTGCTACCTTTTCAATGCCTGCTTTACACTGGTTTAGTGCTGGGTCGCGTAGTGAATCGTATGAATGACGCTGACGCAACTACCACGCGCACAGACGTTTCTAGATTCACCACAGCTGCGATTGATGTATTGACTAGGAGACAGGGTCTGTTCGTTCCTTGGCTTCACGCCTGTAACTGACAACTCTGCATCCTCAGAAAATTAGTTGTGGTCTAACTTCTATTGTCTCAACCTATTGGAAACAAAGAACTATCTTTTAACATTTGAAATATTACTCCTGCTAATCCTCAAAGGACCAGTTACCCGTAGAATTTAATGAAATAAATGTTCCAGACAAGTGAAATGCAAGACAAATTTTATTCAAAATAAAATCTGTTTACAGTGAAGTAAAAACTTTTTATTTGCTACCAGAACATACTGACGCCTGTGCATCTTATCTAGACCTGTTGTACCAGACTCATCTTAAACAGCACAGAATAGAAACTGGCACTACCTAAATAGCGCTTCAGTTTTCCCAACTTATTTTACTTCAACTCCCAAACGTCTTGTTGAGTTTTGTCAACACCAAATAAACGTGCATTCAATTTCATACAACAAAAAACTCAGACGATAGATTCAATTCATCAAGCCACAACTTTATTTCCATCTTGGGTATAAATTGTACAAACAAGTGTAGATTAAATCAGCAACCTTTCATAAACCCCTTCTCCTCCTATGCGCCCTCACATCGTCAATTCCTGTGAAAACAAGAACAAAACGTAAATGTTTGTACAAGCTAAAGCTTTTTGAAAAATCTGAGAGAAAAAGGTTTCTCTTCTCAGGACAGAAAGGTTGGCTTCATTAGACTCAGAAGAACGAAAGTCACTGTATCAATCATCATAGAAGAGCATAATTCTATATAGTCTGAACTGAGCTGATCATGTGACTTTATAAGATCACATTCTATTTATTTATAAAAACAGAACCTTACCATAATAGCATTGACAATGTCGTTGTTGTTGTTTTTCAGGGCGCGTACAGCCTTTGCCCGCGACACGTTGGCTTGTGACATCACGAGTTCAATGTCCTTCACCTCGACCCCGGTCTCGTCAACCTATTCAGAAGAGCACAGATCAAAAACTGAACGTGGATAGATGACATTTGATCGATTCCAATGTCCTAAGGAAAGTGGAATATATGCCGAGAACAGTATAAACCATCAACAGTTAAGATATGAAAACACCAAGAGATTTCAGTCCCCCCTTCTCTAACCTCTTCCTCTTCACTCTCCTCCTGGACAGTGGGCGTCTGTGTGTTTTCCTGGATGTTTGACACTGCTTCTCCTTGTACCTTGAACTTCTCTGCAGCAGCTAACTGAGCTTGCTGAGACAGATCTTCGATCTACGGCACAAAGAACAGGATAATGAGCGATAACAAATAATACATTTGATATTATTATTATTATTACTATTAAACTATTTAGACCACTGAACAATCACTGCTGGCATCTTACCTTTGCCTCACCAAAGACAATGTAAGTGTCTGATGCAGGACTCTTGTACACGTCTGGTTTAGTGATGACGAACAGGATGTTCTTTGACTTGCGAATGGTCACCCTGGTGACTCCTGTTACCTGCCTTAGACCCAATTTAGACATAGCCTAAAAAATAGGAGCGAGGAAAGAAAACAAATGTGTCAAAGTCATGGTAAAGTATTGAAAGCAAGGAAAAGACACCCTTAACTCTGATTAAAAAGAGAACCATAATTCAGGGTACCACTGGTGCTCCTACATAAGTCAGCATAAACATAGGAGCACCCACCACAGGTTTATATCGCCTTCACAGCACTTCAAATTTGGAGTGGGAGTTTTGTCAAGACATGAAAAAGGTTACATAATGATAATTTGCGCTCACCCAAATGCTCCCAAATATATTGAGATTGCACAGATAGACGTTTGGGAGAATATGTAACCAACATGGTCACAATTCCCATAAAGCCCCATTATTTACTGCCATGGCTGTGATTAGCATGGCACTGTTGTGCCCACACATTTCTTTCAAATCGGTAAGCATAGTAACATTATAGCAGATGCGAGGAAGAAAATGCATATTAAGATGGGTAGGTAACTGAGAGGAATATCACTTGTTACCTTTCGTGCCTTCTTTTCACTGCGGCTCTGTTTGGCTTTGCTTACTGGTTCTTCATCGATCTCTGCAGCAGCAGCAAGCTGTTAAATAAAACATTAAAACATCCACAATATAATATGACCCATTGTATGCAGTCGAAGGTCAGAACCGGATCCATTTTTATTTCAAGATATTTGTCAGACATTTAGGCTGACCAATCACATGAGACCTTTTCTCTTCTCAGGACAGAAAGATTGGCTTCAGCAGACTCAGAAGAACGAAAGTCACTGTGTTATTCATCACTGAAGAGTCAACGGTCTTAACATCACCAGGCGGTACTCAAATACCAAGGAGGTAAATGCAGTATCAGCGAATATTTAAATCTCAAGCAAATGTGGGTACCTGAGCCTGCTGCGTCTGTGTCTGTGCAGAGTCCTGTTCCTCCAGATCTGGGACTGACTCATCGCTGTCCGATTCAGTGCCAGAACCTGTAGGCCCCCCCACAAAAACAGCAATGAGCCACAGTACATTTTGACAACTTCACATATCCTGAGGTAACCGATGAAGCAAATTGTTATTTTAAGAAGACCAAGTGTAAAAGGCCTGGATGAGGAGACAAATGTTGAATGTGCATAGTTATAGTTTTACTTGTCATCTGAGGCACTGAAACCCAATGGTTATGTGAATGGGGTTAACAAAAGAACCTGCTATCTGTATGAAAATGAATGCATTAGCAGGCAAATGTAAGAAAATGAATGGAAATTTCATATCAACCCTTTAGAACAGATAAAGATCCTCACAATAAAAAATGTATTAATGATAAATGAAACATATTCTATTAATGTTTGCCATGTTCCACAATAAGTTCAAAATGCATTAATACCTTAAAAGGAAAAAAATATATATTTAATAGACAAAATCAGCATGTCTGTTCCTTGAACCTTTTGGCAGTGGTAAATAAAGACCTTGTGGTTCCATCCCAAATAGTATGAAACGGTCCTCAAATGTGGGAGCACTGATTTAACCAATAAATTGTTTAAAAGCTAAGTCATCTTTGAAACAGGCCAGTTCTTAAGGTTAACATTTGAAGCAGCGCTAATGGAGACAAATATACTCTACTTGTCTTTTCTAGAAAGCAAATATGTTGGGACACCACACAGGAGACACAGGACACAGAAAGGAGAAGAAATACCCTTGTCATTCTTGATCACTGGCTCCACCTTCACTGGAGTTTTAGCAGGGACTGGGACAGGTTTTGGGACTGAAACAGGGGATGTTGGGGGTACAACTACCACTTCAACAGGTTTAGGGGCCACTGGGGCAGGCACTGCAGCTGGTGCAGGAGCAACAACTGGCTTCTCTGCGACAGGCTCAACAGGGGTAGTAGGTTTAGGGACCACTGGAGTAGGCACTGAAGCTGGTGCAGGAGCAACAACCGGCTTCTCTACAACAGGCTCAACTGGGGTAGTAGTATGTTTAGGGGCCTCTGGGGCAGGTACTGAAGCTGGTGCAGGAGCAACAACTGGCTTGTCTGCAACAGGCTCAACAGGGGTAATAGGTTTAGGGACCACTGGGGCAGGCACTGGAGCTGGTGCAGGAGCAACAACTGGCTTCTCTGCAGCAGGCTCAACAGGGGTAGTAGGTTTAGGGACCACTGGGGTTGGCAATGCAGCTTGTTCAGGGGCTGGTGCAGGAGCAGCAACTGGCTTCTCTCCGACAGGCTCAACAGGGGTTGGTTTAGGAATCGCTGGAGCAGGTACCTTAACAGACTTCTCAGCAGCACCATCAGCATGTTTGAGAGGAGGAGCGGTAGGTCCAGCTGCCTCTTGAAGAGCTGGTGCTGGTACAACAGCAGGCTCAACAACAGGCTCAATTGAGGCAGGTTTAGGAGGGGCTGGTTGTGCAGCTGGCTGGTTAATCACCTCAACTGCTGACGGTTTAGGAGGAGTTGCAACAGGCTTAGGGAAGTCTACTACAGCAGGGGGAAGGAACACTGGCATTTTGACAGGCTCTTCAGGTGGAATAAGAGGAGGGAGGTCATCATCCAAGACAGGTATGGGTGCAGCCTGGGGGGCAGGCCTACTTGGGGCTGGGACAGGAGCCAAACCTGCCTTCACCTCAACATTCTCTGCAACCTCAATTGATTTAGGCTCTGGGCTGACAGTAGACATCTCAGGAGCAGTTTTCGGGGGACTTCTTGCAACTGCTTCTGCAAATGACACGGGTGCAGCGGCAGCAGGCTTAGAAGTCACCTTGAAAGCCACAGGGGCTGCAACAGGCTTGGGTGTGATTGGCGTGGGGCCTGCAGGCTCGACAGGGACAGACACGTGGGCAGGTTCAGGCTCAGCTAGGGTCATTTTAGCCTCAATCGGTTTAGTTTTGGGCTCAACTGGCTTGGCCTCTGCTGGTGGGATAGATTTACACTCAACAGGGTCAGCTACAACTGGTTCTGAAACAGGGATCTCAGCTGGAGATGGCAGATCATGAGAGGGTTTGAATGGCTCTCCTTTAACCTTTCCTTGTTTACCAGCCTTTACAACCTTGGGGGCAGCACGATTGCTTGGGCTAGATGCAAAGGCTCCAGGTGAGGAGGCCAAGGGAGATCGGGGAGTGGAGGATGAAGTGGACTTGGGGGAGGTGGGAGATGAGGAGGAGGCAGACATCGAGGATCGTTTTCTTCTGCCAGGGACAGCCTTTGGGGCAGAAGAACCTGGTCCACCCTTTGCCTCTTTGCCTTTAGCCTTAGCTGGGCCAGCAGCAGCCTGAGCGGAGGCAGCCACACTTTCAGGGGCAGGAGGTGTGGCTGAACAAAACAAATGTTTTCATGAGTGCGTAATTTCATGAAAGGCAGATCCATGCGTGTTAACATCTGAAGCACTTTTGCCTCAAGAGGATTAAGAAAATGTGAACACCACACCACACCATCAAGTGTCCAAGCAAATCCATTAGAACCGTCAGTCAACTTGAAAAAATTAATTCAAGCACAGTTCCACACAGTCAATTATTTAGTGTTTCTCCAAAGTTAATAACCTACAGTCAAACCTCAGGACTCAGTGGTGCAAAGGGGGTAAAAGGCAAAATGCACAGCAATCTCCATTGACATAGCGTGGCAATACAACTGTTTGAGACAGTTCATAGACAAGACCAATGACCCTCTAAAAATAACTACCCTCAAACCTTAATGATTGCTTGTTTACCAAGAGCACATACCAACCACTACAAGCTCAAAACCAAATAATCAACCCTAAACATAAATCAAACTTCGTATCTAATGACAAGATGTCTAATTAAATCTATAAGTAGTAAACTAATTGCAACAGATTTGTGCAGTCGAGAAATGCTTGACCAATACCTTTCCTACAACTTCAGAAAACAAACTCAAAACATGCATACTCCAGTATAGCCTATTCATTATACAAAATTGGACAGTTTGAATTGTTTTATCCAAATTAGAGATCCAAATACACTGATAAGAAAGACAGAGTGAAAAATACAACAGTTATAAGACAATGATTACAAAATAGACGAGTTACAAAAAAAGAGTTGATGAAGTGGAAAAAAGGTTTTTACATTGAATACAAAATGGACTGGCCTGCTTCAAGAAATAACAAGACTAAAACCATGTTTAAAAAAGCGACCGCAAGTTTTAAACAAATCAAATTACTAAAATATAGATTATGCTTAAAATTTGCATTTACCATGGTGTGGTTACCAGTTTAAGTACCAGTTGAAACGGAAGAAAAGGCCTTATTGTTGCAAGCATGTGGAACCAAAGATCTGAAAGAGGAAGCTGCGTTGGAAATGGTAAAGCAGCTTAACTTTCCACACAAATGAACCCACCTGACAGGCGCCGGGTGGTGAGGGATGGGCCTGCACGATTAGACATCACCTTTGTCTGGATGGCTTCAGAGAGCAAAGTAATTGGCTCTTTCTCAAGACTTTCCTTTTGCGTGTTCACCTCAGTCATATCAGCAGGTAGTGATTCCGGTTCAGTTGCAACAGTGTCTGATCTAATCTCTTCAAAGCTTGGTTTGGCATCATCAGCTTCATTTGTAGACAGGCTAACCATCTTCAAGTCTTCACTGATCATTTCAACAGCAGGCTCGGACGTGACCTCTGGGGCAACTCGTATCATGCCATCCACGGCGTCAGCAACCTCTTCTGCAATTGGCTCTGGGTCTTG
Source organism: Plecoglossus altivelis (assembly GCA_036571765.1). Taxonomy (NCBI): domain Eukaryota; kingdom Metazoa; phylum Chordata; class Actinopteri; order Osmeriformes; family Plecoglossidae; genus Plecoglossus; species Plecoglossus altivelis. The sequence goes on along the minus strand of BROE01000021.1, from coordinate 10,965,508 downwards.
GACAGGAGCATCTTCAGCGACCGCCACCACCACAGGAGCATCTTCAGCGACCGCCTCCACAGGAGCATCTTCAGCGACCGCCTCCACAGGAGCATCTTCAGCGACCGCCACCACAGGAGCATCTTCAGCGACCGCCAGCACAGGGGCATCTTCAGCCACCATGACAGGAGCATCTTCAGCCGCCACCACAGGGTCATGAAGAGTAGGTTCTTGTGCAGCAACTTCAGGTTCCTCTTGTACAACAGGCTCTATGACTGCATCTTGTCGGTCTTGAAAAGCTGAATCCTCAATGAGGGCTGAGGGTTCTTGAACAACTGCTTCGACTTCTAGGGCAGGCGTGGCAGCTTCAACTGGGTCAGAGGTCACTTGTGGTATTGAAGTTTCATCTGAAGGTAATGACACCTCTGCCTGCACAGTACCTTCTACCAGAGCTACACCGTTAAGATGGCCTATGGGAACCCCTGAAGAAGCTACTTCTAGCACTGGTTGTATCTCAGTCTCCATGGAGCCTTCTGTAGGCACTGGATTCTCCAAAGTGGCTGTCTTGGTCACTTCAGAAACAGCCATCTCAGGGGGAACAGAGGGACTCAACACCCCTGGAGCAGATAGGATGGAAAGGAGGAGCAAGAGGAGGAGCAGCAGGAAGTGATGTAGTCATTGCGATGGTGTGTGTGTGTGTTGAGGGAAGGGGTAAGTTACTGTACAGAGGCAGAGCTACTGAATTTAACCCTTTAAGACATGTTGCTATAGGCCTTCATATAAGCTCAGGTCCAAAATTCTTAGTTAATAATAAAACATTTAAGCACTTTAGGGTTGTGGTTACCATATTTTAACTGAACCAATGTATGCGTGATGTTGTTCGGGGATGCTCAGCTTTAAATACACCATTTTAAAGAAAACCAAGAATAGGTGAGTTGTGTGCGCACGCACGAAACTTGTGCCCATTTCCCAGATGTCATGCAGTGCCTATCTAAGATCGACGGTGGGAGTATGCAACTTTCAGACCCTAGGTGAGTAAAACCCTCCTGAAGCAAGGGTAGCATTTCATTCTACAGACTAAACTGTAGTTTAACATTATCAAGTACCAAAGAAATAAACCAGTGTTATAATACTGATGGCTACTTAAACATGGTCAATGAAAACAATGTGCATGAAATAAACAAAAATAAAATACATGTTTTACCATGAAAATGATCAGTGCCACACCTTTGAAAAGATTGCTCATTAATTTAAATGTTTTCATGCAGGGTTTGTTTCACTGCAAAGTTCAGTCCTAGTGTGCGAGACTAGAAATACCCGTGCATTACCCATGTGTGTTATACAACACAGTTGTCTGTGCAGTTACATTCAACAGGCTGTTGTGAGTTTGTTTGTGTAAACTGGGGTCCTGGTAAACCCTTTTTCTGAACAGTGGAAAGAGTTCTTATTTTCGAAGGACAAATTGAATCCCATATCCCATCCACCCACATTATAAAACAAATGGATCTAATAGTCAACTCATTATAAAATAAACTCAACACACTTCTCATCTATACTCAAAAGGGGAACAAGGGCAAAGCTTAACACAATCCACAAGAAATAAAAACCATTGGTATTCAGTGATTTTCTAAGGTTATACCAAGCCTTACTAGATTGCCAGCCACCATATATACGGCTAGATACACAATTTACCACTTTATCAAGTGTAGTATTTTGAGTTCCAGGACCCCATTTACTTGAGGTGTTTAGTATCTTAACATGCAAGTGGGACAGAACTGTATTTGACATACCAGTTTCTACTTGAGGCTGCTGCATCTCCTGCTCGGTGACTGGAACTGTCTCTGTGGCTTCGCCGGGCATTTTTGTCTGAAAGAAGTTAGACAGTCACTTTGGAAGTTGACACTTAAGGGTAACTTGCACTATTAAATGCAAGTCAAAAATCTAGATCTATAAAGCTAGATTTAACCCTAACCATATTCAAAGAAATGGATTCACATGGTATTTTCAGTCTAAATGGCAATATCCTTGTGCTGAAATTGCAGCATACATTGAAAATGTCGACGTTAAAAGGGCAGCAAGTTTTGAATACATGGCCCCGCCCCATTTGACTTGTTTGAACACTTTCTAAAGCGATTGTAAGCTAAAGTACTAGACACCATCTAGCTCTCGGCTAACTAACCTTATTGTGCACATGCCTGCCTCAATTCATGTGCCGACTAACCAAGGCAAATTGCTTACTAACGTTGTCGTTAGTCAGTCTCAGTAGCCATTTTAGATAATAATATTGGTTGCAGGACAGTGTGATAATAATAGTTACCAAAAGTATAGTAATTCCGTTCAAACCCATCGAGGGATATGATTTAACTTGACTTGAGTACGAAAGCAGGCTCGCAACACATTTATGCTGTACATGCTGGCTGCCCAGCCAAAAACTGAAGCAACTGTACCGGGCAGGCTAACAACTATCTAACACAGGTAAAGTGGATCTCATCTACGTACCAAACTCATTTGACAGCCAATATTGTTTAGTTTTGTCAACACCCCACAATAGTAATATGTCCCGAAGTTTGACTGTACGCTGTCAATCTAACCAGGATAGCTGACAAAGATGATTCCTTCCTTTTTAGTCTAACTCATTGGTCTAGCTAGCCAGCTAAATCAGAACTACACAGACAGCACAATCAACACCAACTAATAGAAAACGAAATGTGCCCAGCCGGAACATTCCTCACACACTCCAGGAGACTGATAACTCAAATGCCAAGTCGGTTCTCGACCATTATTATCTATTTTAACTCTACCCAAGTCGGCCCGAGTTAGCTAGCGCCATGTCCCCCCCATTTTGAACTAGCGACGAGGAACATTTACAGAGGCTATTTTATTGTAGAACAAACAAAAATGTGTAATATTTACATAACTGTGAATACATTTTTCTAACGACCCATCAGATCTATGTTGTTGGAAGTTATATCAGGGATAATATGTAGGATGAAGTTAGATTACATGCAGAGACACTCACCGAGTCAGGGCACTATTTCCAAGATGGCTGTAAGAGGAATTTCTGACCTCTGTCTCGCGGTGATATCAGACTGGCTTTACTTCTGGTTCCGGGTTGTGTTTGAGCTGGTTAAGATTTAGGGGTTGCATCGTTTCCAAAATCAACAAAATCAAGCACGAACGTGAATAATAAAGGTTTCACTGTGAATACGAGTAGCCAGTTTAGTTAAACTGTACGAATGAAACACAAAAGACATATATGGTATTAAAGTATTTTATTTAAGAAATGAAAACAAAAATATGCACAGTGAAAGGAAAATATGCTAAATGTTGTATTTGCATAAGTAGCTGTAGGGGAATGTATACCTTTAATATAAAATGCAATGAGCATAATCAAATTGTGGACATTGAATTAGATCACACATACAACATCTGTAGACTCAAAAGTCCTTTTGCATATCTGTGAGAGAGAAAAAGAAAACTGTTTGTCATTCACATCTTAACATGATCTTCACTACAGGGTTATTAAAATGTATTTTACGTACCACTCCTTTTCAGAAGCTCGCCTTTCCGAGAGCGCGCCATGCTTTCCACAAACTGTTCAAACACTTTCACATACTTTGCCAAGCTTGTACGTTTGTAGTCTACAGGAAAGGAAAAATATATAATTATGCATTTTGTTGCCCAAACAAATAATAGAAAACATGTCAAGTCATACATTGTTTACTAAAAGGGCAACGATAAACATAGAAAATCTTACATTTTACAGTCAGATTACTGTTGAACAGTTTGAAAGGACAGCTTAGGTTTCATATATTGCATCATCAAAGGTGGGGTTCTTGCTTGGTTACCTCTCAACTTCCGTCGCTCTCCTGCCTCTTTCTCGTTCTCCTTGGCATCTTCGTCATCTTCCTCTGCTGTCCTGGGCCGATCAAGCTCCTCACAGATCAGACTGGAACAGCGAGGGTAATAACATCACTGATGAGTGTGTCTCACATAGCATCACCCAGAACAGGGAAGAAGGACAAAGATATGACAAACGGACTGATAACTGACCTGATAGTGGGTACATCAAAGGGATCAAACTCATTCAGTTCTCTCAGGTCAATAGGAACTGAGATTCGCCCTGATGGGGTGCAGAAAATGGATGCGTAGAATTACATGTTGGTTATAAAGAAATATAAAATGTCCATTTTTTTCTGTGTGTGTTACCATGCTTAGTTAGGAGAGCTGTCCCAACCTGTTTTGGGGTGGACACTGAAAGGGCTCTTTAGTAAGTGGTTTACTCCTTTACTGACATTAACATCAAGTCGTGGGTAGCAATACTGCAGCATAATCTCCAAATCAAAGTACTGGCCTTTCTTAGAAGTTGCCTGGGTGAATAAGGAATAAGTGGTCAGTCAACATGCTGAATGCTGTGATCTCTAACAAGGCTTCGTTTTTACCAACACATCACTTACATTCTTTTGTTCGACTAGAACCGTGAGCCTGTCCCAGCGCTTCTCTGGATTTCTCTCACTCTGAAAGTATTGCTGCAAATCTTTCCTGATATGTTGAGTATGTGGTTAAGGACATAGGGCATTTTGTTGTAACAAGGCCTTGTAATAATGCTGAGCTTGTGTGTCCAGGCAAGACAATTCAAAAGAAAAAGGATATCTTCAGGGACGAGTGAGAGCACTTTGTCAGTAGTCTCCTTGATGCCCATGATGTCCTGGTCCTTTAGAGCATACTGAGGGAAGTACTGCGTCACAACTCTCAGAGACTCTCTGGTAGGGACAGAGAATATTTATGCGACTAGTGCAAAACTAGGCTCAAGCTCCATGGTTTATTAAGGTGCAAGAAAACTGTTCATGTCTTACTTGATGAAAGGATGAATTGGGTCTGTCAGCACCACTTTCCTTACTGTCTCTTCCCCACCCTTTAAAAGGCAAATTATTTTCCATGAGAATCCTAGTCTTTTAGGATCGGAACTCATTCTTTCGATACTGATTATTGAAAGTATTATTGTACTTTCAGTGTGTTCATTTGATGAGTGTGAAACAAGAGACATGTTGTATTAATATGTCACGTTACCTTGACAAGGCTGAGATACTCTGCCACAGCAGAGCGTGCTGCCACAGAGAGCTTTCTGGCTGCCTCGTCACACACCCAACAGTGCACCCCTCTTCTGCCAGAGTAAACCCACAGGCAGTGCTGGAAACCAAAGTCCTCTGGAATAGAACAGTAATGGCATTTGCCATTTATCAACCTGTAACAGGACCTATTCGGTATCTACAAGCTTGCATAATTTGCAAACTAGTTTTCCAAATTCACCTCGAAGGGCCCTGTCCAGGATACGGATAGCAATAGTCATCAGAGTCCAGCATTTTGGGCAGATGTCTGCAGCACTGAAAACAGAAGAACAAAACATTGGAAAACCTTCAGATAAGCTTAATATCAAAGGGTTTCTTTGGGATTTGGAAGTGTGGCTGGAAGTTCTAGATACCTGCAACAGCTTCTAACATCATCATAGTCTGTCATATCAATATCAAACACCAACTCCTTCTCCAGAGCCTGGAAGGTTCCTGACTTCACTGTGTTGTGCTGATTGGGCTGTAAGTGACAAAGAATGAACCTGTTATCATGGAAAATAACGCAAGACAGCCAAAACAATCACTGATCAACCCCAAGCCTCTACTCCACTCTTCTCTTTAGAAACATGTACTTTACCCAGTATTCACACCTGATCCACACTAGCATAGTCACCATAATCAAAGATAGAGAGGCTAGAAAAAACAACTTTATATCAATAACAAAGCCTCACTCTGTGACTGTAGACTGCCCCGATATCAATCTTGAAGGGGTTGATCTTCTGCATCTCTTTCTCCAACTCCTGCTGGCTATTAAAAGACTGGTATCGAACGTAAATGTCATCCTTCAGGGTGAAGCTAAACTCTCGGTTCTGGAAGTAGTTCTTTGTCACTGTGAGAAGAAAGCAGGCCACAAATAACAACACAAAACTTTACTGATGACAGGTAAGTGATTCGTGATTTTTACAGCTTTGAGTTCCAATATAGTAGCAAGGTTATATAGCTAATGATTTCAAAGTGAAATCTTACGGGCATCATTATTTTTAACCGAATCAAACTAAGAGCACTGTTCTATTATTGCTGTGACAGTGATAGCTAAGTACTAGCTAGACTCAATAACTGCTATAGATTGGTATCCAACCAGCTCACCTCCTCCATAGTTCAACCACCGGTAGTATTGATAAAATGGGAAAAGTCGCCTGTAATACAAAGGTAATAAATCTGGCAGCGATGCTGGGTCGTAATCTGAGGACAGCATTGCTAGAAATGTAAAATATCTGAAATACTATTTCTACGTTGCTCTGGTTGCTTTGGCACATACAGTTACCACACTGTGTGAACGCGCCAAAATATGGAAAAGTCTGTTTCGTTTTGTAAAGTACAACATTCCCGGTAGGCGGAGTCGTTAGCTTTGACAGAAAGAGCCAGTTGGAAACGCTTAACCCCGTCCGTTTGGCGTGTACCGTATTTTAAATCGATTGTTATTCAACCGGAAAACCAAAAAGTTGTAATGAACATGTATTCATGGGATATGTAGTTTTATTATCCATTACTGCATTATCGCTACATTTATCATTTTTATTATATGTAGACGGTGATTACTCTTCATACAGGCCTACTGTATCTTACCACATAATAGTTATTATAATTGTTAGAATAAAGTGATATATGTAGCCTTTCCCCTATAGCAGGTTTTACTGTTTATTGCTGACAGTTTGCACCTTGACTTTGAAACCACTGGAGGGTGATATGACTGTAAGTTGGTATTGTGTAGCGTTCAATGAATATCGATACGATGCTTCTCTGTACACACCACTTCCCTCATGATCGCACTGCAGTTTCTCCTGAAGAATCAGCGAAGATGTGCCCACTGTCAGCAGACTAACTCGGGCATCTCAGAAGCGCATCTGAGTTCAGCCAGCTGATGATTAACCTTTGAAAAATGCAGGACACTGGTCGTCTGCTTGTATCGTGTGCGGACTAGTTTCAGACTCACCGGACTGAAGTGACGCTGCTGTTAACTGAGAGTAGAGTTAAGTGGACAGTCACAAATACTTGTTCCACTTTCCACTGTTCAGTGGAACTCTCTCCATAATGGTGAGGGTGCTTGTGTTAATATTGATGTAGTCTTTTTAGTTGTTTTTCTGTTAGAACGCCAGTGATTCACTCAGCCTACCTAAGCTGTCTGAGGGGGACACCCTCACATTATAACACATTCCTCTCTGGTTGATAACATTAACCTTTTCTAGTCCATTGAATGCATGTGAAATAAAATGAAAGCAACCTGACCTGTGCATGCATACAGTATCATCACATAAACAGACATGCAGAGACTGTTATGTCAGATAGTGCACACTACCTAATGATACAGTATATTTTTTTACCCAGTGTACAGTATCATAAGAAACTCAATGTATGCTCCATCTCCAGTAACAAAGCATACGGTTTTTGATTTACCCTATTCAATAAGATAAAAATGGTAGGGAAGAGGAAGGGGCTGAAGGGAACGTTGGCTTCCTTAATAAGTAATGTTGAGTCATGTCAATAGGAGGCAAGAATCAATGTTTTGTAAACTTACAGTGGGGTGGAATCTAATGACATCTGCTACATCCTTGAGGCTGCACTCAAGGCTACACTATTCCATCTGTTAACACTCCCTGCTTTCACTGTTGCCATCTTACTGTCCTCATCATTAGGTGCACACATAAATAGTAAATGTCTCATTCACACTATCAAAACTGAGCTTACGGAAATGCATATATTGTTCTGCTTGTTTTGTGGGTTTTTCTTCATGTGAATTAAACTGCTGCCTTGACTGGACTGGACTGGACTGGAGAATAACTATGAATGTTTTGCCAATAACAATGGATCCAAAGTTAAAAGAGCACAAGGTGGTTTGTTGAGGAAGTGTTATGACAATTGAAATCAGTGAGGTGATGTGATGTGGGACCTTCCTTCCTCCAGACTGATGACACAGAACTACACAGCCAAATACTGGTGTGTGGGGTGAGTCCATTGTTTGGAAAGCTTCCTGTCTCAGCATTGGCACTGTAGGAGGACATCTTCCTTCCTCCTTTGAAATGTGAACATTTCATTTTTTTATGACCGGGTAACCCAATTCAACAGCAACAACAACCCACCACTGAAAAGCAGGTTAGACACACCCTGCATTTCTTTAGGCTAATTGAATATGATGCACTTTACGTAAGCCTTCCAGCCATGGATATATGAGCAATTGATTCAACTCCATGGAACTCCCACATGTAAGGTCAATAGCCTGATTATGTATTACGTTGATTCCTTAAGTTCTAAACAATAACCTTGCTGGTTCAGTGGTTTTCTATGACCTACATTTGAAAGCATTGTCTTGCGTGTGGATTTGTAAATCTATTGGTGGATAAAAACACAGACTAACTACACAAGTTTCTTGAAAAAGTAACAACAGTCTATCAAACTGGGTCAAGAAAGTTTCAACCAAGCTATAGAGGAATTTAAATTATGGGCACATGAAATACTTGTTATCCAACTTAATGCTAAGAAACAACATCATTGGTTTAAGAATTTTAACACGTTTTAATTGTACATTCAACTATCTCTGATGTTCAAAGACAATTAATAGCACACATATTCCCTGTGAAATTTTTCATGATTGCACTTGTGCCTAGAAAATACTTTAATCATTGTCTAATTTACATAATGTAACTCTCTCATCCGCATGTATCTGGAATCATGCAAATTCCATTGCTGTAAGGCATGCAGGATGAGATTTATTCTTCCAGTTGTTAGTTGTGCCTACACTACTACACGCCTGATGGATTTGAATGTCTTTGTGTTGCAGTGGATGTTTTCGGGAGCTAGTGCACAGTGTTTTTGATAATGACAAGAACACATTTGGTATTTCATTTGTTATTGCCAATGATCAAATATTGTGTCCCCATAATTTAATGACTAAATACACATAAAATATACTTTTATGCATATGTGTGGGACAAACATAGTACTAGACACTCTATGCACACTTGCTTAAGTACTCCCACCCACACATGTAGAAACAGAGGTTAAATGACAGTACATCAACAAATAAATAGGTTAATGCAGTAGGTGGTCATGTAACTGCTGGGATTGAAGCCCTACTAGTCTGTTGCGCAATAATAGATTGAGGTCACAAAGCTGTAGATGGTCACAAAATGTGCTGACCTGTATGATGGATTAAAGCCTTTACAAATGTATACATGATGTTGCTATAGGTGCCATCATGTATGTTGAAAGGTCAGTCCATGTACGTTGGGAAGTGTTGTATACTCGGCAGACACTCTTACTATTACAGTAAACTTTTTAAAAGAATTTTTGTCCACTGCAGGGCAGGGTGAAATTCATAAAGATAAAAATATGTCCTAATGACCTATAAATAATCCCAAAGGTCTGTCATCAGTTGTACCAGCAGGCTACCAGTATGCCGGAACAACGTACATGTATTCCTGAATTCTATGCTGTCACATAGAGTATCTTAACCGTTGTTACTAAAGCTGCCACTACTTTTCGAGAAAAAAAAGTACACCTGAGATCAGACCTTTTAAGTACTGTGCAGTGTGCAGAAAGGTGTAGACTTTGGTTGGGCAACCAAGGCAGACGCCCATTGGTTGAGAGCGCAATTTATAGATTCTGGTCACCAGCCCTCCCAAGCTTCTGGTTGACAGAAGCATAACTGATAACAGCATCAACAGCATCAGACCGAGAACTTACTGTCGAAGGTTTTCTTTGCTTGTTATTTCGTCTAGTTTTGTTCAGTAGCCTGTTTTTAATTTCAAAATGAAGGAGAGGAGACTTACCCAGCCTTTTGTGGCGAGATGTAAACTTGTGTTAGTTGGGGACGTACAATGCGGAAAAACGGCAATGTTGCAAGTCCTGGCCAAGGACTGCTATCCAGAGGTAGGCTGTGACCGTACACTTGACACAATAGCAAAGAAAGAAACTATATCGCAAGATATATTTTTGCAACTAGCTGTTTCCTTGACTAGGACAATAACACTTCCTTGTTAAAATAGACTGATTTTTAACTTCAAGATGGATATCAGTGTAAAATTTTAAATAATCGGAATACTTATAGCCTTCATCGTAAATAATCGGAATACCTGTAGCCTTTATCGTAATGCACTCCTTTTTCTCTTCAGACTTATGTTCCGACGGTGTTTGAGAATTACACCGCCTGTCTTGAGCTTGAGGACCAGCGTGTGGAGCTCAGTCTTTGGGACACCTCAGGTGAGATGGCAGACCATAGTCTTTCGAAAGGTTTTGACGTTGGGAGAGACAGCTCTTAATGAATTGTCCCCCAAAGCCCATCGAATTTCCACCTTCATAAGTCTCCACGTTGTGTTCGAACATTCAGTTTGTGAAGTTAGTAGCCTAATAACGGCATGTTTTGCATGGTATCTACCCACAGTGGAACCTTAGTTGATAAACAAATGAGCCCAGGCCATTGTGTCTGTTTATTTACGATCACAGTTCTAAGCCCTGTTATTGTAGGAATTCACAAATGTTGGATTGTTGGATTGCAATATCTTAATCCTTAATTGTTTTCAAGACCATATCTTTGCTATCTTGTCTACCTCTGTATACTTTGATGACTTAGAGTGCCCAATTATCTAAGGCAAAAGTAACAACTTTGTCTGCATCTCCCTTTCATGTATTCAACCCCCTCCTAATATTACATTCCTGTTTGGAATGCGGAATATTGTACACACGCAAGTACACACATACATCAGCTGTCTTGTTACATGAAGCGTGAACTGTTGATGGGTCCATAATGAATTCTGAGAAATCTAGCTGCTAGTAGTTGCTAGTTGTGGGGATCTACTGAAACCATTTGACTTTCAAATAACATAATCGATGGGAGCAACATCAGTGGGGACAGTTAGAGTTTTACCTTACTAGACCTCTGTAATTGGATTCAGTCCATTTTGCCAGTTGGCTTGCTGTTGGGAGGGAGGGAGGGGGGGCTCAGACAGAGAGAACGAGAGAGTGTGTTTAGTGTGTGATGTGCATGAGGGAGATAAGCCACTGATCGAGCGTCTACATTCATTACCTCCCCTATGGCCCTGTGATGTAGTTTGGCTAAAAAGCCTTATGTAACTGGAAGCACTGCAGGGTAGGTTTGTGGCCATGTTAGATGCCCATTCTAATGTTGGACTTGCATAAAGATCTGTATTAAATAAGTGTTTATTAATAAAACACAACTAACTGAATGCAATACATGTTTCTTTGAACTCTGTCAGTTATCAATGACCCCATACCTCAGTATCCACAGAAGATTACCAGTTGATACTGGAATGTAAACCATTCCCATTCATCATCATCATCATCATCATCATCATTTACTTTTCATAACCCTACTAGCATTCCTCCAGCTGTCCCTAAACCTTTTGATTTGGCTCTTTGACGTCTTGGTCTGATACAATTCTATCTTTCCTGACTGTAATCTTTCCCATGCAGTTACTTGCTCCCTGTAGTTTACAGTTATGTCACATCTGAGGGTTTAAAAAAAACACAAGACAGTGTTTTACTTCACTGCTTGTTGGTCAGTAGGGAGATTGAGGGGATTCCTTAGGGTCATGGTGTTGTTGTGTAACATGTAGCTTTCTCTCTCTCTCTCTCTCTCTCTCTCTCTCTCTCTCTCTCTCTCTCTCTATGTATTGCTCTCTATCTCTATCTCTGTGTGCTGATAATCTTAACTCATCATCTCACAGGAATTAATCTTAGATGTAGAATTTATTGTCCGTATCCTTTCCATCTGTCATGAACAGACACTTTATTGGACACGGGGTCTTAGAAGCTCAACATGACCCGACTCCTCACTGCTATTTATCTCTTTTAGGATGCAAAATAACTTGAGCAGATTGAGATACTCAGGCATGTAGGGCCAGCCTCTGGGCTTGATTTGTGATGGTGATTGTGTGTCAACACATGTGAGTGGGAGGTGTTAGGTAGGTGTTGCTGTATCCTCTCCTTTCTACAGGGCATAGATGTATCTCTCTATTTCCAGCATTGCATCACTCTGGGGATGCCTGTGTCTATGTGGACAATACTTAGGAGAAGAAAAGAAGAAGAAAAAGGCCCATTTCTACAGTGTTAAAAAAGTAAAAGAAAACAGGAGACAATTGTAACCATTGTAGAAGCAGTTAAGGCTGGAAACATCTTGTTTTGGACCTTGTGAGGTTATCTCAGCTATGTGTCCTAGCTAGATCCTCCTTCTGCTGTTTCAAAGGATGAGGAAATTAGTGTTATCAATTGGCCGGGTTGAACAATAACTGCTAGCTGAACAAGAAAATATGCTTGCTTTGTCATTTAACACAATGGTATCCAAATATAGGGTATTTTACACGGACAGCATTTTGTGATAACATCCCAGAGGAACTAGTTCTTGATGGATTATATCCTTGTTTATTTTAGTATTAATGAGTTTCCGGGTGCCTTTTGGACTGGGGAGACAGGAATAGGAAATTAAATTGTGTGGTTTTGGTAAGGGGGTTGAAGCTCTGTGGAGGGGAGCACAATAGATGACGGACATCCTGTCTGCGCCTCTTTTTAGCACAGGACCCTTCCTGTGAAACAGGTCAAGTCAGACATATAGCATATGTGAGTGATTGTATTGCAAACACGAACATAACTTTAGCTATTTCTTTTAAAATGTTTGCAGAGTGTTAAATGAATGATGTGTATCACCAAAGAAACCCTAAAAAGTATTGTGGCAGTCTTATAATACAAACATCTTTTTCCTTATCTGATTTCCCAAGTGATTCATTTCCTAAGCAAGAGATCAGGATACATTGTGTTTGGCGTAATGATTGTGTAGTTTTACTCTGTATTTGTGTGTGGTTTAGTGTGATTTATTGAAAGAACTCTGAGGAGGGAAAAGTATGTAGTTGAATGAAAGCGTTTACTGTGAAGGTCTTATGGTAAGGAATAGGTAGGATATGCCTTGTGTATACAGAGAATTGTGGTGCAGGGGGTTATAATAGAATGTTGGAATTAGGCATGTCCTACCAAGGCTGTTGCCGTAGTTACCACAGGGGGTAGTGGGTGGCGGCCTGTGTGGGGGACAGACTACTGCACAGGCACAAACCACACACACATGCACACAGACACACTCACACAGACACACAAAGATAGATAGTGGAAAAGCCCCCTCCTGTTACAGTCCAACAGCTGACTACAGCAACCAAGCATCTATCCTCCTGTACCCCTGCAGTTATCATGTCCCCCAAACATCTCTCCATAACATCATCCCTCAACCTGTACTAATCATTGCAAGACAATGTTTACAAATGGTAGAACTTCAGTTACCCTCCTATGGTGTTGAGCCTGTTACCAGTCTCTGTGTCCCCCCTCCAGGCTCTCCATATTATGACAATGTGCGACCCCTCTGCTATAGTGACTCAGACGCAGTTCTTCTATGTTTTGACATCAGCAGACCAGACACAGTGGACAGTGCATTGAAGAAGGTACAGGCGTTTTTGTTGAGTTATGAGCAAAATTGTTTCCTGGGTTATTGTGCTCAGTGACAGTACAATGACATTCGTGTGTGCTTTTCATTTCAGTGGAAGACAGAGATCCTTGATTTCTGCCCCAGCACACGCATCCTCCTGATTGGCTGTAAGACAGACCTACGCACGGATGTATGCACACTCATGGAGCTGTCCAATCAGAAGCAGAGTCCCATCTCCCATGAGCAGGTTATTATCTGTCTGTTACGACACCAAATATAGTCTAGGTATATGTAGAGGATCATAACATAATCCACCTGTTGACCCTGTAGAGAACAGGTAGTGGCATCCACAGACACATACATTAGATGCAGAGTAGTGCCCAAACGAACAATAGGTATACCAGGCTTTAATGTAGATGGTCCCGTCACAACAGGCAGCATATAGGGACGTGACATATCTCTCTTTGGCTTTGTCTGTCCCTACCACACTTACTTTATGCTCTTTGCCAACCTGGTTGCAGGGTTCATCCATGGCTAAGCAGCTGGGAGCGGAGGCCTACCTGGAGTGTTCAGCTTTCACCTCAGAGAAGAGTATCAACAGTGTGTTCCGCACAGCAGCCTCAGCCTGCCTCAGCAAGCCACAGCCCTCATCCAAACCCAGCCCCACCCGACGCCTCTCCAAGAGGCTCCTCCACCTGCCCAGCAGGTCTGAGTTGCTCTCCTCCACCTTCAACAAGGACAAGGCCAAAAGCTGCTCTGTCATGTGAATAATAAGATGGCTGCTGGGGAGAGGCGTTCCACTGCTTGGTTCAGTTGACTGCAGGTACTGGATGATTGGAGATGAGGGGATGCAGGGCGTGAAAAAAGAGGACAACATTTTCTCTGGACCCCTCTCTCCTCCACCACATCCTGCCTACCCTCGCTGCCTACCACCATGTGGTCATCTCTTTACTGTAGCTTCACACTGCCACACGATCCGCACCCCACCCACGCTCCAACATTAATATCAGTAAATTCTGAGTGTGATTGATGCTCAGTTTCTCTGCCCTTTCTTCTCCAACAGGATGGTGGTTGTAAACAATGCATTTGATTACATTACCTTGATGAGACCTCATCAAAATGCAGTGGCGTGTGCTTTCTCCTATCCATCTCCATCTTACTCAGTGTTAATATAAAAACGTGATATCTGCTGAAAAGGCTCAGATAGACACCGACAGTCATGTGGTAAAGAAGACTGAAAAAGAGGGGGCCACAGAGTAGGTCCTTAGACTCCTTATATGGAGGAACCATAACTTCCGCAGTATTGCATCCCAAAAAATACCTTTTTAAAGGACAGTGTGGTATGGAGGAAAGCGCTAACGAGCAGTGTCGTCAGTAGAAGCTGTTGGAAGGAGGAATTATAACCAGAACTGAAGCAGTGCAATGTGACTCCTCACTCACATGGGTCAGCATCAGTCTCAGGAGGGCATGACGTGATGGCATGATGTGATAGATAATACAGGGGAGCCATATAGAGGATGCAGGTATTTGTGTTTGTCAGCCTTCCTCCCCTTTTATGAGTTGCCATCCATCTCAGTTCTCCCTCTCTTCTCTATCCCCGGTATTAGCTCAGGTATTGATTGAGAGTTTCTAGAATGTGCTGTTCATTATTATTTCTCTCTTGATGCAGGAAATGCTTCTCTCTGGACAGCAGCATAACCTTCTGTCTTGAGGAAATATTTTATGAAATTTTGATTTCACATCAGCCCTTTTATGTCCATCTGTTTACTCTGAAATTCCAAAAGCTGAAAGACCCCTGGCTAATGTAAGCATTTAGATCATTTCTCTTTCTAAAATCTTCTGACTTGTGGTTACATAAACGTTGAGCTTTTATCTGTAACATTGAAAGAGTCAAGTGACCATGATGCCTAAACAAGCTGAATCGTGCCTGGGATCATCTAGGTCCTCCTCCTGTGGCAGGACTGACAGCCCTTCTGGGCTGCTTCATTCCAATAGCCTGGCTAGAAGGCGTCTCTTTCAATTGAGTGTAGTTGTGGGTGTTTGGATCATGATATGGGAGGTGAGATTCAAATGCAAATGAAAAACAGGCTGGTCCTGTATGGAGGAAGTGGTTTCTTCTCACTTACATTTTCAAGTCTTTTGTGATTATTTCTGTTTTTCGAAAATCCTTTTTAAAAACTATTTGTTGTTATCTTTGTTGAGGTCCTTATTGAATGATCTGAAGTAATCTGGTTTTAGGGGCTGCCAACAGCTCACTAATTGAGAATGGGTGATTTGTAGGTTTGCACAGAGGCTCAGAGTTCCTCGCCATACAGAACACTGGAATTGAATGTGTTGCCTAGCAACACCATGAGCAGGGCATGAGCTGAGTCCTGGTGACTGGGATACTGTGGTTCCTGTGTCTGGGAGACTGGGATGCCTCTCCAGCAGGGAGCCTCCCTTTTCATTTTGGAGCTTCAGACAGGGGTCTTCTTTCACCATGCTGATTGGCTGGATGGATAACAAACTGTAATCATCCCAAACTGGTGGTGGCAGTTTTGAGCCTTTTGGAAACAACATAACCATTAGTAGGCTACAGTGTACAGCATGACCATACATCTGCCTGAGATGTTCAAACATAGTCCGTTTGACTGAGAGATCATGTCATGACGTCATCTCGTTTATTTGCTGTGAGATGTTCTATGGTTGTACATATTTCTTTGTAGAGATGGTTGCTGAACTCCAAAAGATGTTTTTGAAGGAAGCTGGTGTCAAGATGAATGATTGGCCAAATCATGGCTCATCGGATGTGTGACCAGGTTGGTTTGAGAAAGGGGTTCGCTTGCATTATTGACACTTAGGCACCTGGAATGACCAGGATAATAAATAATATTAATGAATTATTAATTCATAATTAAATAAATGATTGTTCCGCGGTGTTTTACAGTCTCCTATAGGCATTCGCTTAATTTATTAAATGCTGTATCACTCGTAATTTTATTTGATGTATGTGCAGTAGGCTAAAGCCTTGTTCTAAACTATGTTGAAGACTCGTGCTTTTGACCGTCCTTTTCATTTATTGTCAATGAATCAAATAAAGAGTGTACATGTTCTTCATATACTTTCCTGTTGTGCCTTTGTATTCTTGGTGGCTCATTGTTCGCGTCACAGATGCACATTCTGTCACAAGGAGAACTTCACAGCACAAGCTTAGACACCGTCCGCCCACGAAAATATGAGTGGACAAACTTGACAAAAGTCACAACACTGTAATAACAGCACACAAGCTCTGACAAACATGACATGCTTGCCAAAACGCAGCATTTCAAATCAAGTGGCAGAATCCTTTTGTGGTATCACGTAATTCTGAGGTTTTGTACATGTTTGTTTTTTCCAATTATCTTCTGTTAATGCTATCAAGTCAAGGGTTAATGTTATTGTGTTGTCAGCTTTTGTTTGCTTCGCTAATGTTGTTTTGAATAAAAACTAGACTTGATTGGCATGGCTGATAACATATTACAAATGTGCAGTCATGATTAATGCAATTGAACATTATGCTGAAGGCCTACTTGAATTCCTAAGTCTTAACATTTGGAAGAAAAGGCAACATGGGCACAGGACAGAAAGGTATCATTATATTAATGATTCTGAGAGTTTGTTCTCTTTCAAAAGGAACTTTTAAGCTTTAACCGTCACAATCTACATATAACTAACCATTTAAACAAGCAGTGAAGTGTTTCTGTTTGAAGTTGGATTCCAGATTCAAGATATGTACAGTTACAGAGAAATGAAACTGGGTAAATGACTGGGCTGGTTTGTATATATTGTTTGATTTTCCGGAGGACTAATGTTTCTGTTATCCATTGACCAACAGACTGATGCATCAACATAATATTAAGCAATGGTCAGGGTCAAAAAATGTTTCCAAGAATCCTAACTGGCCCTCTTTAGTGTTTTATTCTCCATATTACTGGGTAATGCGTGAGGGGCAAGGTTATTTTAGGTATTTACCCTGTAGTTAGAGGCCACAGCAGAAGTATCCAAACATCTTTGGATAGCTCTGACCGATGACCATATTTTGATGATATTTTGCTCTCCAACCATTTTTATCCTTATATCTCTATCTATCTATGTCTCATTGCCTGCATTAAGATAAGTAAGTACAGTACTGAAGGACAAGGTAGGAGCCAATGAGAGCTTGTATGTCTGGAGCACATCTATGTTGAGGTGCTGCCTGTGGGCTGCCTGATGCAGACGCACAGCAAGCAGAAGACTTAGAGTGGCAACACTTACTTCTCTTACCACAACATCTATATCTGCCTCACAAACTGAGAGTCGTCATAGCAGAGCAGAGAAGAGCTCCTCTGGATAATTGGCTAATATGAATAGCAGGATCTGGGTTTTGGTGGGATGCCTGGGTTCATGCAGGCAGCATCTGTCTGTTTTCTCTCTGCCTACCTGCCTGCCTGTGTGTGCCAGCAGCACTCACAAGCATATACCAGGAGTCTGGAGAAGAAGGCACACATCTGCCCCAGGCCCTGTTAGCCATGACTGTCTGCTCCAGGACATTCTTCTGCTGCGTGGGTCTGATGGTACCATGTTTGGTGTTTCTGGCACAGCTCTGGATATACTCGTCTGGCCTGCACAGGTTTGACATGTCATGGTATTGTTCATGGTGCACTTCCTTTGTTTTCACATGATTTGCATAGAAAAAAAGATTATTCAAAAACACTGACACTCAACCATTTACCTTAGAATCCGTACATCCAGACTTTGAATAGACTATAGGGAATTCAAGGCCTTGGACATACACTGCTCTCTTTATATTGCCTTGACGTCTGCACCTTTTAAAAAGATCCAATTATCTTTCATTATACTGATATGAGATCAATTGAAAAAACATATTCTGGGTATATAGATTTGTAAGATCTGCGCAAATGAAAATATGTGTAAGTGGCCATAGTGCGGCCACAGGCCAAAGGAATATTTATACAAAATGATTTCATTTGGAAGAATAGTTCAACCCCGACACTCAGACCATCTGTGGAGCTTGGTAGCAATGATCAATTCAGGGAAATAGCCATCGTCATTACGAAATGAGAACACAGTTCATCAGACAAGACACACACAAACACAAAGCCTATCTCAGACGTAGCACTGCAACAACAAGAGAGTGGGGTGAGGGGGGGAGGGGGGGGGTAAGGGTGAGGGGGTGGCAGAGTTCTGCTGGATGATTACTGATGAGCTATCTGCACCCAGTCTGTGATGAAACACCTCCTTAGACAGAGTGCTGCTTTGGCCACTGTGACGATTGCCATAACTCTTGTTTCTTGGTACAAGAAATGGGGCTGTATGAAAGTGGAGCGAAGAGGGGGAACTGACATAGTATCTGTGCCCTCAGAGCATCCGTCTGCCTGGGTTTCCATCTCAGCATACAGTTACCATCGCTTCTGTCTTTTGGCACGTGTATCTGTTCTTTTGTGTCTGCTTATGTTTGCTTGTTTATGCCTCTAAAAGTGAGTGTTTCTCCCTTTTTGAATGCTGGTTGGTTTGTAACAATACAATAACTCTGGTCTGTCTAAAAGAGCCAGTGAATGGTTTTTGACTCTTTCTGTCCGTTTTGTTCAGACTGCCCTTCTGCATCCCTCTGCATGGATGTGTGTACCCCTGCCTGCCCAGTGAAGCACATTGCCTCCGCCAGACAGCAGAAACCAAAGCCAAAGCCCCGGGATGCAAACAAAAACATAAACCAAATCAAACAATATTAGCATATTTAATGTGTTCATATTCAAAACAAATTGCTACTAGATGGCATAGGTTATGCATCACACTGTATAATGCAACTGCAAACTTGACAATTCAGTGAGTCTTTATGTAAAATACATTTTTTCTCCTTTTCATTTATTGAAATGTTTCGTATGAAGGTGGTCATAGAATTGTGGGGGGTTGCATATGTTTTTCCATGTGTCAGTGTGTGTTTGTGTCTTTCAAACACTAAGCATGATGCTGTATGCTTTCCATGTAGTTTATTTTCCATGTGCAGAGAAGTGAGCACTGCTCTTCTGCTCTTACGCATACTTGCCCTCAACTCAGGTCTGCTGGAAAGCTATGTCCTCCTGTAAGAATGACGAGGTTCCCAGATTCCTTGGTTTACCAACCTTGCCAACCTTAACCCAGCACTTTCTGTTATACCATAGACCCCCAATTAGTCATTCTGTTTTCTCTTATCTTACGAGCGTATCCTCCTAACCACTCTGGCACACCCTGAGGGCTTGTAAACAGTGATTGCTACTAAGCTGAGTAATCAGGCAGCCATGCTTGGCATGATTTGGTAGAGATGTGGGGGATGGGGCCAGGGCACATGGGGTGTTGAGGGGTAAAAGGGGCCCATCAATATAATTGTTGGGGCAGAGTGCTGATGTTTTACATCTGAAGCACATTTTGTTTGAAGGTCAGGTAACTCTACTGGTTAAGTAAGGCTGAGTTAAGACTGGAAGAATCATGATAGTTTGTGGAGAAGAAATCCATAAATTATATTTGAATTTTCTCCAACATTGACTGAAGATGATGGATAAAGTATTTAAAGACTTCAACTAATTACATAAAATATTAATTTCACCGTCACAAACAATTGTGCAGTCATAAAATAATAGATGCAGTTAAATTAAATTGTTAATATGTTAAATACACATTTATCCAAGATTTTTGACTGTTCCGTTAAACCAATGATCACTCACTTTGCACCTCTGAAACCTTGTAGAATCGCAAGGATACATGAACTTGCTGTGTGTGATAAGTATATGCACTAGTTATGTCAGTCTCCACTAGTGATACTACATCATAGAACGTCACTAATTACTCTCTTACCATTGTCTAGCAACGGTCAACTACAGCTTCTATCTTGCTATTGGACACAATGAAGACAACTAATGGTCTTCATTGCAATGTTAGTAAACTATCTACCTAGCTTAATGAAGTGCAGTGGCTACATAATGAAACAGTCATTACATATGATAAAACACACATGCATGGGAGAGTGGTTTGGTTTTGACCAGTAGATCATAAAGAATTGCCAAGAACATGCTTCGTTTTTACTGCTTTAACTACAGAAAACAAACAAACAATAAAACACGACAACATCACCAATTGGAAGAACTGTTCTTCAAGAAGATAGGCTGAGGCCCTGTATCTGTTTTTGTTGCAGATCACTCCTTTTGCGGTAGAAGAAGGGTAGCTATAGCAACAGTACAGTGATGAGATGTGTCTCTCACTGTATGTCTGTGTGTTTTCAGATGCTACAAAATCATGTCACGCTCTAAATGGGAGCACAATATCTGGGCGTATTCATACAATCAATCATACTGAATTATTCCATTTGTCTTTCCTGAACAGCATCAACTTTGATCTTTTCACACACTGCTACTCTGTCACTCAAGTCTACAGTACCTCTCACTCTGGTCTGACACTGAAAGCAAAACGGTCTAAGGATAAGAATGAGTATCTCTCATAAATCAGGCAAGACTCAATTTAAAATACGTGTTTGATTATCTATGTGTGAAACATTCGATTTTTTATGTATATACTGCATACATAAAAGAAGATGAATATATGGGACAAGGAGAGAAAGCGAGAGAGACAGAGAGAGAGAGAGAGAGAGAGAGAGAGAGAGAGAGAGAGAGAGAGAGAGAGAGAGAGAGTGCAAGCATGCATTTCTACATAAGGGTTCTCTCATCTCTGATCTGTGGTTGTCGTCCTGCTCCAAATGGCACATTAAACACATTGTCCTTGAATTAGATCACCTACGTAAAAACTACACTCAATCGCAGAGAGAGAGAGAGAGAGAGAGAGAGAGAGAGAGATTTCCCAACAGAATCTGCTGACTACTGCACAGACAGTGAGAAGTTGGTGGCTTTTAGTGAGATGGGAAGAAGTGGGCACACGTCTCAGCTAGGCTTGCAGCACTGAAGAGAAATGAGTGGACAACAACATGAAGGATAAAGCAGAGTGCAAAGCTGGGTGCAGGAACCGGCTCTGTGAAACAAAGCAACTGCAGCAGACTCTTGAAGCTGTATGGTGGTGATCAAATCTTGCTTTGTAAAATTGAGTTGGGTACCTGCTTGTCCTTCACAAGGACAAGGTGTTAACGGAACAGCATGCTCTCAAGAACAAAGATCTAGGTTACACTGGCTATGCATGGAAGTACCCATACAAATAGGAAATAAAAATGTACATTGGCTGTTTTTCCTATTCTCTGATATTATACGTTCAAAATTGCCCCCCTCTCACAACAGATGATAAATAAAAAAGTTCAGCATAAAACACACAGCACGTCTATTGCACAAATATTTATTTTAAGGTATTTTAAAGTATGCCAAAGTTCATTCTTCTAGACAGTTGATTGAGAGGTAGCTGACACAATCAGTCTGCATTGCAAAATAGGCAAAATAACTCTTTCCCACTGTTAGATTTCAGATAGCTGGATTTTATACAATCAAAAATGTGTTACTAAACAATGAGCAAAACCTTTCATAATTTTATGACGAGCCACCACCATAAATATTTTCAACTGCAAAAAGTACTTTGCGCAGAATGTGCACAGTTGGCTGAATAAATTGAGACTTGTTTTTTGGTGTGCTGCCTTTATGCCAGTGTCTACTACAGTACGTTCTGTATTGATTGGCCAACCAAAGTTAGATTGAAAAACCATTGTTGAAAAACCATTACATGTGTGCGGTGTTAAAATCCATTACATGTGTGCCACCTTGTGACTGAATTGTGCACACCCTAAACATGGCTTCTCAGAAATATTATTAAACGGGCACTTGGGTAGCCATGTACAAAACATTGTGGGTCCTAATGTGCCCACTGCATACTCTTGGGATAGGTAGTTTTATGTTCAGTTTAATTCAGGCGTCAAAGGCCAGTGAATACTACAACTCCCAGGTACTCCACTGCGCATTTCATTTCGTGCTGTGTCTTTGCGTCGGTGAAACGAAGCCAAATCGCAGGGGCCTGATTTTTAAGTTCTAAGGTTCGTGTTTGTGCATTAAACAATTATTACGTTATTAGGTTATTGAGATATGTTTTTTGCAGCAACAATACACCAAGTCATTACACAAATGAGACAAATAACATGCTTTGAAGAAGCTTTTTAGTTAGTTAGCTATAGCTAGCCAGCATTGCTAGTTTGTAAATCGCGGTCTGGTTCACTAGTGAGTGTGGTCATACGACTTGCTAGCTAATGCAAGCTGACTTTGCTAATGCATTTGTTTTCTTGTTCAATATAATAACAGTAATCTAAACAATGAATACATTGTTTTTTATCTAGAGTTTAAACGTTGTCAATAATGTGAAATACTAATTGAAGGCACTTTGTTGACAACGTGTGTGATTGTAGCAGACAAAATGTATAAAAGTGCGTTATTCAGGTCCATAATGATGTGTAAGAAGTTAATTGTAAATTTAGTGGATGGTAAACTACAAGTGCTTTATTTAAGTAGTTAAATGCTATGCCATGGTGATCGAAACATACTATAGCCTATTGCCTGCCACTCACTTTTTCATAGATGGCTGGTGATCCAGCTGAAAAGAAGGATGCAGAGACTGCGGGGGTCAAGGAGCGAGAACGGAAACCAAGCCGGTCACGGGAGCGTGAACGCAAAGGCTCTCCTTCCAAGGACAGGAAACAACGCCAGAGATCCCGTGACCGAAATCGCTCCAAATCTGCCGAGAGGTCCGACGCGTTTCACGAATCTGACAAGCTAAGTAGATTTGTTGTGATTATAAATATGTCTAACTTGTCAACTTCTGTCTACACTGCAGAGATCGCCGACCGAAAGATAAGGATAGGGACAAGGACCGTGACAGGGGTCGCAAGGAC
Organism: Plecoglossus altivelis; assembly: GCA_036571765.1. NCBI lineage: Eukaryota > Metazoa > Chordata > Actinopteri > Osmeriformes > Plecoglossidae > Plecoglossus > Plecoglossus altivelis. Next base: position 10,942,122 of record BROE01000021.1, on the reverse strand, counting down.
AGAGATAAAGACAGTCATCGACGTGACCGCAGCAAGAAATCCAGGTTTGTGTTTGTTGATCAAGGTTAATATTTGAAACATGTAATGTTTCTTATGTTAGAAAGCAATGGTTTTACATGTTTATTTAAGGCATGTTTCTCTTGTTTACAGAAGTGTGTCACCCAAATCAAAGGACAGGCTGAAGAGGGAAAAGGATCTTAAAAAAGAGGATGATGAAGAAGAAGACAGAAAGAAGAAAGAGAAAGTAGGAATTGTTTTCCAGTCTTTGTAAACACGGTTAAGGACAACTCTGATTGTTTTCTAAGTACCTCTCTCTGTCTCACTGTCTCTCTGTCTCTCTGTCTCTCTCAAGGTCCAGCCATTGTCTTTGGAGGAGCTTCTTGCCAAGAAGAAGGCAGAGGAGGAGGCTGAGGCGAAGGTGAGATTAAATGACTTATTTGAGGAAGTGTTTTTGTGTTTGGGTGAATACGCAATGCAAGTGACTTGGCACTCATACGTGACATTTCTCTCTCGCTGTCTTTCAGCCCAAGTTCCTGTCTAAGGCTGAGCGGGAAGCAGAGGCTCTGAAACGGAGGGAGCAGCAGATGGAGGAAAAGCGCAGGATGATCGAAGAGGACAGGAAAAAGAGAAGGGTGTTCCAGGACATCGGGAGGAAGATGATGGGTGAGCACAAGGATGCTGAACAGTCCTCAGTTGAGACTCTCATGTGTAGGTTTCCATACTACTGTTCAGGAATAGAGTTCTCACTGAAAGTGTCTGTCTTCCAGAGGACCCACAGGAAAGGGACAGACGAGAACGGAGGGAGAGGATGGAGCGAGAGAACAACGGCAACGAGGAGGATGATGGCCGACAGAAGATCAGAGAGGAGAAGGACAAGGGCAAGGAGCTCCAGGCCATCAAGGTTTGGCTTTGATCTGCAAAAAGCTGATTGGTTAGTTGGAGGGGTGTGATCAGGCTGATCGGTTGGTTTGATTGATCAGATTGTGCGTGGCTGTCTCCTCAGGAGCGGTATCTGGGTGGTATGAAGAAGCGGCGGCGGACACGCCACTTGAACGACAGGAAGTTTGTCTTTGAGTGGGACGCTTCGGAAGACACGTCGACTGACTATAACCCTATGTGAGGCAGATGGCTGACACACACACACACACACACACACACACACACCACATCCCACCAAGCTTCGGGCGCTGACCTTCTTGTCCTCTTTCAGTTACAAAGAGAAGCACCATGTGCAGCTGTATGGACGCGGCTTCATCGCTGGCATCGACCTGAAGCAGCAGAAGAGAGATCAGTCACATTTCTATGGCGACCTAATGGAAAAGAGACGTACACTGGAGGAGAAGGAGCAGGAGGAGTGAGTCCTTGCACACAGACAGAAAACACATTTCATAAACACATGGGTGAAATGCTTCCTATTGAGGCAGGCAGTAGTACCTGGCTCTTGACTGACAGTCTGCCCCTCTGTCCAGAGTGAGGCTGAAGAAGGTCCGGAAGAAGGAGGCCAAGCAACGATGGGACGACAGACACTGGTCTCAGAAGAAGCTGGAGGAGATGACAGACAGGGACTGGCGAATCTTCAGGGAGGACTACAGCATCACCACCAAGGGAGGCAAGATCCCCAACCCCATTAGGAACTGGAAGGAGTACACCATGCCTCCACACATCCTCGAAGTCATCGATAACTGTGGTTACAAGGTCAGATCACATGCACATACACACACCCAGTGTGTTCAACGATCATGAAACCCTTTTTATGTTGTTTTCTTTCAGTTGCATAAACTTGTGTATAACACTTCTTATTTTAACACGCCTTATTTTGACCTAGGAACCCACACCCATCCAGAGACAAGCCATTCCTATTGGCTTACAGAATCGTGACATCATTGGCGTGGCTGAGACTGGCAGCGGTAAAACAGCTGCTTTCCTCATCCCTCTGCTGGTCTGGATCACCACCCTGCCCAAAATCGACCGGTAAGAGTTTATTTACAGACTCACTCAGTACATGACTGGTGGGTCAGGGGTGGGCTCTCTCTCTTTCTGGATCCACTCTCACTCTATATTGACACTGTGAACTCTGTGATGTAATGCTACACATCGTCTCCCCCTCATCCCCTCTTCTCCACCCTGCTACTATGTAGGATTGAGGACTCAGATCAGGGTCCGTACGCTGTCATCCTGGCTCCTACCCGTGAGTTGGCCCAGCAGATAGAGGAGGAGACCCTCAAGTTTGGTAAACCCTTGGGGATCCGCACTGTGGCCGTGATTGGAGGCATTTCCAGAGAGGACCAGGGCTTCCGCCTCCGCATGGGCTGTGAGGTCAGACTAGGGGACAAACACGCTAACACACAGCAACTTAAAACCCATCTTACAGGACAGTAAATAAGTGTGTGGTTGTGCTTCTGACAGATTGTAATTGCCACTCCGGGTCGTTTGATCGATGTGTTGGAGAATCGCTATCTGGTCCTGGGGCGCTGTACCTATGTGGTACTGGACGAGGCTGACCGCATGATAGACATGGGCTTTGAGCCAGATGTCCAAAAGATTCTGGAATACATCCCAGTGACCAATCAGAAACCAGACACAGATGAGGCTGAGGACCCTGAGAAGATGATGTTGAACTTTGAGTCTGGCAAACACAAGTACAGACAGGTATGGGACTCGCATACATATACTCTCATCCACCCTCCCCCTTATGTGATATGACATGGTAACACCCCCTGTGTTTGTTAGACGGTCATGTTCACAGCCACCATGCCTGCTGCTGTGGAGCGGCTGGCCAGGAGCTACCTGCGGCGCCCTGCAGTGGTCTACATTGGCTCTGCAGGCAAACCCCACGAGAGGGTGGAGCAGAAGGTCCTGCTCATGTCAGAGGGAGAGAAGAGGTAACATGCTGCAGTTATTGCTCGTGTTCATCTTAGTTGCTTAAAAGACTATGACCCTACATGATCGAGGACCGTCTTCCTAATCCTTCTCTGGTCTTCTATGTTACAGGAAGAGGCTTCTGGATGTTTTGGCTCGTGGCTTCGAGCCACCCATCATCATCTTTGTCAACCAGAAGAAGGGCTGTGATGTGCTGGCCAAGTCTCTGGAGAAGATGGGGGTAAGCTGCCAGTACCTCCAGTATGAGGCTGGATATGTGCATGTGTCACATGGCTGAGTTGTTTGACTGGGAGGCTGAAAACATGTTCATTTCAACTGTTCTCTCTCTCTCTCTCCCCTCCATCTCCCTCTCAGTACAATGCCTGCACATTGCACGGTGGCAAAGGCCAGGAGCAGCGAGAGTTTGCTCTGTCCAACCTCAAGGCTGGAGCCAAGGACATCCTGGTGGCCACAGATGTGGCTGGCCGAGGTATCGACATCCACGACGTCTCCATGGTGCTTAACTACGACATGGCCAAGAACATCGAAGGTACGGTACACGTAGACATACACACGGTGAAGTATCACGCTCTTCTGCCTGTTGGGATCCTTACCCTGTCTGTCTTGTCCACCAGACTACATCCATCGTATTGGTCGTACCGGTCGTGCTGGGAAGAGTGGGATGGCCCTCACCTTCCTCACCAAGGAGGACTCCACTGTGTTCTATGACCTGAAGCAAGCCATCCTGGAAAGCCCTGTGTCCAACTGTCCTCCTGAGCTGGCCAACCACCCAGACGCCCAGCACAAGCCTGGCACCATCCTCACCAAGAAGAGACGTGAGGAGACCATCTTCGCCTGACCTGCCAGGCCATGTTATCTCACAAGTCCTGGCTGTGTCGCAAAGACTGCTCTCTGGGGTTCCTGTCAAATACCATGTCCTAGTATCGCTTCATACATATTTGCCACCGAGTCTGTTTGTAGAACTACTTCTTATGGCTATGGGGTAGCTTACTTTTCAGAAATACACAACATGATTCGTTATTTCATTCTGCAAGAATCTGTAGCTTTATAAAAGCAGACTCAAAGCATAAGATGTACTGTGATGTCATTCTGTATTCTCATTTTGTCTCGTTTGTATTTGGACAGATTTGAATTGTGTAAAGAGACCAACACATTCTATTCCTTGTTTTTACTTTTTCTTGAAGTCGGATAGATGTGAAGTTAAGTGAATTAAACAACAGTAATGGTATTAATTGGTGTAAAGTGTGGATTTTCATAAAAAGACAGCAGTGTTAAAAGTACATAAAATGTCATGTTTATTTTCCTTCCGTATTTTGCTTAGCATTGTAATTTTATGTTCATATAGAAAGCATTCTATACAGTATCAGGCAAGACATGTTTCACTTTTTCCATTTTTGTTCTCTTCAGAAATCGATGTGGGACAGGCGCGTGTTGGATCACGCTAGCACGCTATGATTGAGTTTGGTGGACACATGGTTATATTTAGTGCAGTTATTGCATTACAGAGCAACCATCAAAAAAAATAATAGTGCAATTTTTTAACTACTCACATAAGAGGAAGTCCAAATGGTCTAAGGCGTCTTCAATGTTAGGGTTAGTATTGCATACAGAAGAGACAGGAGGACAGGAAAGTGTAACCCTTGGAAAAATTGTGCTTCATAAATTGAAAGGAAAAAAAAACGTATCAATTTCTATATTGGTCCACTTTGAAAAACATTCTGCTAAAGTACAGTTAAAACAGGGAACTAAGACATGCAAGGCTGTTTAAGTCACTCATTTCTTTATACTATAAAGGCATTTTTTGCCACTTGTTATAAGATATTCTAAAGCAAGTAAGGACAACCTTTTCCTTTTCATCGATCAAAGTATTATACTGAATGCATTTCTGTTTCAATATAGATTCATATGGTTTTCTTTTCAGTAAAGTGACAATGTATTTTGCTGACAGATAGAATTGTCTTCACAACAAGAGTATCACGCAAGATAACGAGGAGAATTGTAATTAATGCATTACTAAAGTACTCAAGAAAGAAACAATCAAGTTTCATGCAACACTTGCATAGATTTTTTTTTTCCTTTTTTTCTATCATGCTGTGATTATTCGAAAAATACCGAAAACTACAGAAAGATAATTGGTGAACGTGGAAGTACTTGACCAGCTCTGGCATCAGTCAGTCCCAATGAGCCTTGTGCACTCAGGTGTCCTCCACTGTCTCCAATCCATATGCTCATGGACTCATGGTACAATCACAGTTGCTACAGCTGTGAATTCTTTTGGAACGCTAAAGAACAAAAGACCACACCATGTTCCTAACATGAGTTTATGGTGTGTTGTGGTGATTGGCTGATGGAGGCTGAGCTCATGCACAGGGAGACTTAAGGGTCTGTCTATACAGCTGAGGTTGGTAGACAGTTGCAGTACACACAGACCAACAAAGATGCAAAGGGCTAATTCATTTGTACTGGAAGTGTGTGTGCGCTTGGGGGCAGGGAGGGTGCTATTATAACTAACCAAAGAGCAAATCGTGTGAAAGGTGTTTGTGATATTGACGTGAGAGGGAGTGAGTGCGCAAATGCTACAATCAATCGTGCTACAATCAACTTGATGAAAATCATTTGGGCAAAATGACATCAGCTAACAGCAGGAAGTACCAGAGGCATGCAACATTACATTCATGAATGCCTACCTAGAGTATACAGAAATATGTGTGGTGAAAGAATGTGTGTAAACCAGTAGGTTGGCATTTAATTTGTCCACATTTGACATTAACCTTCCTTTTATCATCCTGATTACATTCTTCAAGGTAACATTGTGTGTGAGTCTTTGAGATGAGTCATTTACGCAATATTCAAGACAAGTAGTGCTCAGACAGGAAGTGACAGGGTACTGCAGCTTCATGATGCTTAAAAGCTGCTAACAATGTAGACTGAGAAATACCTGTATTTCTTCCGAAACATTCTCAATAATTCATCGGAATACATTTCTCTGAAACAAGTAACACAATGTTCATATTGAAAAAAATAAACAAATGTTTAAATAAAATGGCGAAACTCCTTCCTGTGCCCATGTCAGTATATACACTATGTTTGGATGCATTACTATTTCCCATAATACTGAGCAAACATTTCTACATTTGTTTTTCCTTCTGTTCCTGCTCTGACCTTAATGTGCAAAAAGTCTTAACATAATCATCTTGAAACATGCCATAATTAAGATACATGAAGGGATTTAAGGCCAGCAATATAGTCATCATCATACACATAAACCTTGGTGAAGCAGCTAGTGGTTGGAGTTGATGTACCGCTAGCAGCCTGAAACATGTGCATGGTAGGTGAGTAGCCCTGTACACTGAATCTGATTTACAAAACCTCAAAGAGGAAACCATGTTGAATAAATCAGTTGATCTGGAAGAGAATGAGTGGAGAAGGTGCACAGCTAGAAAATAAAATAAAACTTTTTTTAAAGCTGTTAAGAGGTTTACCAGATTTTCAGTCTGACTGGGCAGTTTTGAAGCAGAGATTTTGTAGTGATTGACAATCTAAATTTATAAGTTAGTCAAGCAAATCTAGATTGTTGTTCTCGAATCAATGGTGATTGCAGTGTTTTGGTGTTAGTAGGCTGACAAAGCTGGGAGTGGAGGTCAGGAGAGGAGCATACCTGCAGAGTGGGGATTTAGTGGCCAGGATGGTCCACACTATGCCTCCTCATACTGATCTTGTACTGTAGAGTGTGGATCATGGTCAGGGCAGTGTAGGTAGCAGTCTGAGGGCCAAGCCATAGCTGTGTTGGTGATCTAGAGGCCATCTACTGGCTCAGTAGTTGTCTCGGGGCCAGGGGCGGCTGCTCTGGCGGTTGTTGCGCTGGTTGTGGCCTTGCTGGGCATCGCGTTGAAGTAGCCTGTCCTGCGACTCGTGCCCGTTGGCACTGTGGATGCTACCTGGGTGCCCACGATGGGAGGGATACACGTCCCTATATGTGTGGGCATGGACGGGAGATGCATACTCATTCTCCTCCTCCTCCTCTTCCTCCTCCTCCTCCTCTTCAAAGTCCTCGTCCCCCTGGTGTCGTGGGCTTCCCCTCCGGCCGCGGGACAGGGAGTCGCTGGCCTCGTCAGACGGCATCAGGCTGTCCTGCTCCAGGGGGGAGTGGGCCTCCTCCCCAGGCTCCTCGTCCTCACCCTCCACCCCCTGAGGGGGCTGCTGCTGGGGCTGGTTCTGGATGACATCAGGACAGCGAGGAGGCCAGAAGGGGAAAAAAAACAGAAAAAGGAGCGCATATCAGCAACAACCTTCAAAATATCATCTTCTCTGCTTCATTTTTTAAAACTTTATCACTGCACAGCCAAGTGGCTTTGTCTCTAAGGCTTGCTAGTCCTGATGTTTACAGCAAACATGGATGTAAGACACTTTGTTCCAAAGAAATGCAGAACAACAACAGTGGAGCAGTTGAATCATGGGTGGTGAGTCAGGGGGAGGAAACACGCTATGACATCACCTGCTATTTTGGTCAAATCTACTCATGACGTAAACACCTTGTCCCAGGTGACCGTTCCGCGATCAATGCAATATATTTTGAAGTGAGAAGTTCTTGGAATGGTTCAATTCGCTCTGTTTATGCATTCAACCTTGTTTTGGCCTGTGTTCACACAACCACTTGCCAGCCATATCATTCAGAATAGCATTCTTTGCAATTGTGAGAAGGTGCATCATTCACAAAGCAAGTCACAGATTGTCCGCTCATGTTTGCGGTCTTGGATATTGAATAAAATAATTGTATTTCTTATTGTCTGTTTTATCAAATAAACAGAGAATGATTATATTGATACTTATACTTTTTACTAACAAGAATGTCTGCTTTGTGAATTTTCTCACAGCATGTACGAAGCTTGTTGCAAAGTGTTGATAGATTAGAAAGGTTGGACACAAAAGGGGTAGAATATTTAAACTGTTGTGTGTGGTTTCATTCGGTGTGAGGGTAGTAAGAGTTATTAGTAAGGTTTTAAGGAAGTGAGAGCTTCTTTCAATGATTCAGGTGAGGTTTGGGGTGTAATGTGTCAGAGATTTCGGGGTTGAGAATGCACAGAAATAAGCCCTACTACTCACCCCATTTTGTAAGCGATCATTCAATTAATTCCTGTGTTTCAGAAAACTGCAAAAATGTTAAGCAGGGATGAGTGAGAAGGCAGACTAACAGTCCAAGGAGACAATTGTGAACACACAGTAGGGAACTTGAGACAAGTATACAAAACAAACCCAAGTAAAGACTGGGATGGGGACAGTTGGAAAGGACAGCGGCAACATACAACACACTCAACATAAGGAAGATGTCTATGTACTAATGAGTCTAGGATGCAGCGTCACAGTGTGTTTGTGTCTCATCAGATTCTAAGAGACAGTGAATCCCTTCTGTGTTCCATCTACTCTTCATTTCTCAGACACTACACACAATATCCCTCTACTTTACACCCTTCTGCTATCCTCTCTCTCTCTCTGTGTCTCTGTGTGTGTCTCTCTCTCTCTGTCTCTCTCTGTCTCTCTCTGTCTCTCTCTGTCTCTCTCTGTCTCTCTCTGTCTCTCTCTCTTTCTCTCTCTCTCTCTGTCTCTCTCTCTCTCTCTCTCTCTCTCTTTCACCCTTCCAAGTAAATATATCTCACCTGTAAGCTAGAGATGGCTGAGGGTGGAGTCATCAGGCTCTGGTCCAATAGGGGATTGAGGGGGGTGGTGCCAGGCAAATGAGTGGCACGCCAGTAAACATCTAGAAATTCAGCCAAGTGCTCACAAGCATCTTCCAATTGGTTTTCATCCAAAATGACATCAAACATATCCTGTGAAGTTAAATGGGAGAAAACAGTTGTTTCAAATGGTGGACTACTTGTAAATGTTCTAGGATGGTGTTACAAGTTCAGGGTTGTGGAAGGAGGTACGTTTGAAGCGACTCACAGGGGGGCACTGAGACAGTTTATCCCCTGCCATCATCTGCACATTCAGGTGTTTACTCTGAGACTTCCCTCTGGACTTGATCAGTCTCTGGAGCACCTAAAACAGAATGAGAGAGAAAGACAGAGAGGGGAGAGATTAGCTATGTAAGCATCTGTGGGACGATGCAAATATTCCTATCTAGTAGGAATGTAAAAAGTGTGCTGCTAGCCACCTTTGGAGAGGACACTTTGACATAGACGATGATTGGAGCCAGGGAGGTCTTGGCTAGCTGGGCTGGGTGGTTGATAGTGTCTGCATCCAGTACCACCAACTGCAAGGTCTTAGCCAGCTCAAAGATCCTCTCAATCTCACTCTGCACCTCCGCTAAACAAGAAAAAGACCCGAGCCAGTCCAACCTCACAAAATACCAATAAGACTGGTAAAGTATCTAGCTAATGCCATAAGTGCTGCTACCTTACCTAGACTGGAGCGTGTATTGGACCGCTCCATGATGGGCCTCTTGTTCAGGACAGATCTCTTGGCTAGTGACAGGTCTGCTGTGACTCGTGTGATAGAGATTCTGCAGGGTTTTCCAAAGGGGCATGCCCAGAGACATAGAACACAGCAAGTTCAGTTAAATAAACACATACGTGAAATGAAATGGACATTTGAGCTGTTAGTAGGAGCACTGGAGTCATTGTACTGACCGTCCCTCAAATCTGTGTTTTAAAAAGTCAAAGAGAGCTTTCTGCATCATATCCGTCACCTAGGAGATAACAGGTAGGAAAATGTGATTGAATCATCACACGCCAGGACGGAGACGCAGAGAAACATTTCACAAGAAAATCAACATATCGAGAGACATAGTGTCCTATATAATTCACTACAAATTAGTCCCATTTTACCAGCATCTAAATTTAGACCAAGAAATTATCCACGGTTGGTGTTTATTCTACAGAGGGATGATGATGTAGGAGAGTGCAGCAGTCAGAAGGTAGAACAGAGGCTGAAGACTGGAGGCTGACTAGGACATACTTGGTCTAAAATGAGCGAGATAGGGAGGAGGAGAGAGACTGACCTCATAGCCCTTCAGGGAGGGCCCCACCAGGACCACTGGCCTCATAGATGGCACCACATCATAGGGAGGAACATGCTCAGCCTATCAGAGAAGGATATGGAGGGAGGAAGAGATGATGTCAGTCCAAGCCTCTATGGTATTGTCATTAATGGTATGAACAAGGTATGGCTCAGATTTGGATGTGAAAAGAGTGATAAAGAATACCTACCTGTTTTAGCTTCTGTTTAGCTTTTGAGGAACAGAGTATTAAGTTCAGTGATGGAGAAGTTGTATATTCAGTCGGTGAAAAGTCGAAGAATGTTGTTATGAACATTCCTGATGGTATTAATGGTGCAATACTTACATTCACCCACAGATGGTGGTGTGGTCCTCCAGCTCCCAGACACCATATCACCCAGGCTGGATGAAGAGTTCCCTCCCGTTTTTCTGCACCAGAGGTCATCATTGTACAACAGCAGGTGGCATTGTATGGAACAAGAGTCAGGGGTCACAACCGGAGTTAGAGGCCACTTCTTAGGTCGTCCACTAACCTCTGTTTCTGCTCCTGTTTGAGTCTCATGGCCTCCAGACGTAAGGGGCTGGGGATGAACGTGATGTCTGCCCCCTCCTTCACCAGCCGACCAATCCACCAGTCATTGTTGTACTTCTGAAGGTTCAGGACAACAGAATGACTCAACACTTGGAGTTCACTGCAGCTGATGAGCGTCTACAGTCTGCAAGAAGAAGACTTGGTGTGCAGTCACATTACAGCCACTCACCTCCTTAATGTGCAAGAAGTCTTTGGCATCAAAGTTGACTGCAGCACCTTGGACCGGACAGTCCTCATCCAGAGCTCCGCAGTAACTCACATTTGTCTTCACAGCAAATGCTACAGGTTTTGACTGCAAGGGATAATGAACACGACAGCAAGGGTGATCGGTCGGGAATGTGATGAGTGACTAGGTCAATGTGACCGGGTGACCTTGTAAGTGGCTGGGCTGTGTCGGTGGCAGTGATGGATACCTTAGCTCTGTCGAGCTGCAGCTGAGCATGGCGCTCGGCTTCACGCCGATACGCCTCGCGGTCCTCCTCCGCTGACAGGTCGGAATCCGACGGTCTACTGGTGTATGAATCAGCCGACCCCTGAGAAGACGCACAGGTTGATGAATCCGTCACAAGGGTGGAAGGTGAGAGTTGACTCTCTACAGAGTGGTGAGGCCACAGTCTGAGGTCTGAACATGATCTGCCCTGGTTTAGAATAGTGTCATATGGGGATATCCACACACATACACACTCACCCACACACACAAACAGACACAGGAGACTTTGGTCTCACCCACATATGAGCTCTTTGGTTCACCAAATATAGCTCAAACCAGCCAACTGCTTCCTCTCTCTGCCTCTTTACCCCCCTCCTTCCCTCCCTCCCCCTCAGTGCAGTGCAGTGCGCATACATCCTTTATCTTGCTGCCTATAGTCTCAGTGGACACCTCATTAGCAGAACATACAGTGCATCTCATTTATCATTTAGTGGTATAATATAAGGACACGCCTAAGGATTCTATAGCACACCAAGCTTGGGGAAAGAAGCCAATTAAAACGGAGACCTGGTTGCTCAAAAAACAACTCAGAGTCTAACAGATGCTTAATGACTTTCAGTGTACACAGTTGAAGTGTAGCATATGTTCGGTATAGTAGGCTATTACTGATACAATCAGAAACAAAGTACAGACATGAGATCCCTGACTAAACATGCACTGTCCCAAACCAGCAGCCAAACAGACATTACACACACACACACACACACACACACACACACACACACACACACACTGTAGCGGAGGTGATGGACTGGGTGCTGCTTGTCAGTGTGTTCCTCTGCCTTCCTATATTTGGATCCTCTGAAGAAATTCAGCCCTGAATCTGTCAACACTGAGGAACGCATCGGGGAACTAAGCCAGCCGGACATAAGAGAAACAAGGGAAGAGAGAGGAGGAGCAAGAGACACAAAGGAGAAGATAGAGAGGAGGGAGGGAACCTAGAGAGGAAACGAGAATACATTATGCTAAATAGTCTCGGTTGCAGACCATACACACAGCTGCACAACATCCACATTGGCTAACAAAAAAATACTTATACATACAAACCGACCCCCATGCATAAAATGAATAGCAACAAATGTGTTCTTAACAACAGATTCAGACACTAAATCAGACACTCAGATGCTTAGCTTTGTGTACAGCCTGTTTAAACACTATACCTGCCCTGGCTGTCCAGAGCCCTTCTTTCGCAAACCCTTCCAATGCGATGGACTTAAGTCCTTGTAATACAGCACACAAACAAAAAATATATGCAAAGGAAATACTTTAACACTGATTTAATCCCCCCTCCATTTCTGTGATTAGTCTTCACACCGCAGAGCTGATGGCCCACAAATCTACTGGGAGGGGCCAAGTTCAAAGGAGGGAGGGAGGGGACCATCACACAGCCAGTCTAGAGGCCAAAATCCCACGAATGGACATACACATACACTAACACATACAAAAACACACACATGAACACAAACAATGATGATTGTGCAATCGCTACAGCCAGTACACAGCTCGTAAGTATTGGTTAACCCTGATCGATTTAATCTGTAACAACAAACACAAAAGATCTCGCTGCTGTTTTATGAAAACCTTTGCTGTTTATGTCCATGTACTCTTTCACATTGAATATTCTCTTCTGCACCATTGCCATGTTGAAGCGGCTCTAAGCAGTTATTGGATTTAGCCGACAGAGGGTGCAGTGATTGTTTTACGTGTACGCACACACGCGCACATGCACACACACATACACAGTATCTCCACTTGGTTTTTGTGTTAGATAACTGGATCTGATTTCCACCACTCAAGCGTTCTGCAAGCCAATACTGCACCAGTGCCAGAGTGGTCGGTGTCTTACTGAGAGAGAGAGAGAGAGAGAGAGAGAGAGAGAGAGAGAGAGAGAGAGAGAGAGAAACAGACGGAGAGAGAGAGAGACAGAGAGAGAGAGCGAGACCGAAAGAGGGAAGGAGAGAGAGAAATAAAGAGCGAAAGGAATAAAAAATAATGAGAGAAAAGACATAGTCTAGAACAATCTAGATACAGTTAAGTAGAGGTGAGCAGAAAAAAATAGTGTCTAGCGAAGATGAGATGATCTCTCCAAGATAGATAAGACTAGTACAGACTGCAGTGATGCTGGAAGGAAACGAGTGACAGTCGCAGAGATAGGGAAGAGAAACGTCCAAACAGACGTATAAAGAGAAGAAACAAATAGATGGAGGGATGAACACACACAAGGACAGATGGGGGCTTTCCATACCTGACTGATAAGGAAGGTATCACTAGACCCTGACACAGACATGAGACGCCTGCTCTCAGTAGCAGCTCTGCATCCACTGTGAACATAATGTACCCCCCCACACACATTCTCTCTCTCTCTCTCTCTCTCTCTTTCTCACTCCCTCTCTCTCACACACAGACAATAAATGGTGGGAGCAGGGAAAGGCGTTAAGTGCTACTTAATGATGTTAGGGTGCAGAAAGAGCTGCCTAGGTTGCCTCTACCATCCATTATTAATGCCTGGAGATCAGCTCTGGGAGCAGTGGAGCAGGGGACCAACAGCCTGCTGAACTCCAATCTGCTAGCTTACTCCTTATCTAACGCTGTTGAGTAATTGGTGCGCTGTGTATTCATAATACCAACTCTACATCTGTCTATCCACTCATCTGTTTATCCACCGATCAATCCCTTCATTTATCCATCCCTGTACTAATCTATCCATCCATCTATCCATCCATCCAACCGGCCAGCCAGCCAGCCAACCAACCAGCCATCTATCAATCCATTCAACCATCCATCTGCCTGTAAATTCCAAGAGGGTTATGCAATATTAGGAATAGGAAAGATGAAAGTGTGGAGACATATGCAATAAGTGGAGAGTGTTATATAGTACAGGAATATTAGTATATGTTTAGCTAAAGAGCAGAGAGTGTGAGTCTGTTTTCGTGGATAGTGTCTCGGTCTAAAGCTAAATTTAGCTGCTTCTTGACTCCCCCCTCCATTCCTGTGATTAGTCTTCACACCGCAGAGCTGATGGCCCACAAATCTACTGGGAGGGGCCAAGTTCAAAGGAGGGAGGGAGAGGACCATCACACAGCCAGTCTAGTGGCCAAAATCCCACGAATGGACATACAGATACACTAACACATACAAAAACACACACATTAACACAAACAATGATGATTGTGCAATTAGTACAGCCAGTACACAGCTTGTAAGTATTTGTTAACCCTAAAATATGTTAGAAAAACGCAGTATGTTTAAAACAAGTGAATAACTGATCGAGGTCAAAGGATGCTTGATCCACGGTTATCAATGCATAGATACACACAACTTGCAAATTCCTACCAATCACAATTTAATGGATCTCAGCACATCTACTAAGTCTAAACTTTTTAAAAATGTCAAGGTAATCAGTCATGCCAAATGTCGGTGTAGAGAAAATGTGATATAATGGACAGTATCGAAAGGTAGAGTAATAAAAGTGAAAGTGAAAGATGAAAGAGCCAGATTCAAAACTGAAGAGGCAGACAGAAGCCAGTGATGTGAGGCAGTCAGATCGAGTAACTCAGAAGCTTCATGAAGCTATGCAGAGGAAGATCAGTTCAGAGATGAGGAAGGACACAACAGGGAGGAGAAGGAGAGACACGAAATCTGGAATAGAAAGTGGGATGGCATGTAGAGAAGAGACAGACATGCAGGGAGAGAGGAGAGGAGACGACTCCATGGAGAGTGGCTGTACTTACTCAGTTTGGTCAAGCCGCCTGTCCCTCCCTATGTGGACTACATGCTGGATGCAGTCATACTGGACTGTGCTCCATCCCTAAGCCAGGGAGGACATGCACTGGACCAGTTTCCAGAGCCTCCCTCCCTCCCCTTTCCTCTCCCTCCTGCGCTCACCTTTTGCTGAGAGCCTGAGCCTACGTCACTTGATCAAATCCACCTCCTCTCTGTTTGTTTCTCTTCTTCACTCACTCAATCTCTTTCCTTCTGAATCCACTGAATCCATCCCAGTCTTCGCAGTCTCGCCATCTAAGGGAAACTTCATCCTTTCTCTTTCCCTCTCAGTGTTTAGAATCAGATGCAGAGTACCTCAACCTAAATATCACCTAACCTTCTGAACACTTGGTTACGCACGGCACCTCTGAGCTGGAGCAGACGCCTAACTACACAGCGTGAGACTTTCATGAGCATGACCACAGTGTCGTGGAAGGTTTTCTCAGTATTTATGCACTGCACAGTATGCTTTGTTATAATACCTTCTATATTTCACATACATCCTTGCTTAGGGACAGCCAATTGTGTTCTACTGCAGAAATGAGTCATACTCTACTGCTCCATGATAGCAACCCCACCCCATCACTATCAAAGAGGGAAGCAAAATAAACAGTTATTGAAGATATCACCAGGACATAAAACTATTACATTCACCCACATTTAAATACACATGCATGCACACACAGATATAAAAATGCTGCTTTGAATGAACCCATCACCCTGAGTCTGCAAATGAGTTTCATTAATATTTTAGGTCCCATGATATTCTTAGGGAATCTGGAAATTGTCATTGAACCTCTAATCAGTATAACTAATGTTCCCCTCCTGAGTAAAACGTCTGTTCAGCCGTTTCTCTCCCCTTCGTCTCCTGGGGGTAGAGAGCACCAGGGCTTCTTCCTACTTCATTTGAACACAATAGTGTCAAAAACGATTCTGTTATCTCTCCATGTATATACGACTTGGTGTATTTGTGACAGAAATTGTGTGGTGTCATGTTACCAAATGGGTAGACTTATATTATCATCTTAATACTGAACAAACAAAAACATCATGCTGTACATAGCAGGCCAGGGAGTGTATTTCCATCATTGTCACAATTTCAGGAGTCAGTCCCTAGTTACTGATGCAGTAATTACCATTTGCTAAGGGAGGTAAATGATACCATTGTCCAATTTAAGCATTGGTTAATATATACCCTGTCCAGTTTGCCCCTCTTCCATTAGATCCAAGGGCATCATTTAGGTTATTTGGCCAATATAAAAAATCCCACTGCGTTGAAAGTAAGAGTCAATATATGGTTTGGTTGGTTGTTCTCAATGGTTCTTGTTGTCTTCTTATTGCTCTTTCTCTCTCAAAATGACAGTAATCAAAGTAGTGTAGGTAAGATTCATCCCTTCCTTTGTCTTAATTTGTTTCCCTTGTAATTGATTTAATTCATTTGCAATGTTTTAAACAATAATCTTTAATTGGTCACATTACCACAATTTCAGCATGCTTTCTTCATACACACTGGCCAGGTCACTCCTCTATTATGACACTAAGGGGCTTCTGAAGTTGACTCATTTTAAAACCTCTAGTTTCTAGTTTCAGACTTCTGATTTGATCAACTCAATGAAGCCCCTTCTAATTTTCCAGCTTCAGACATGGTATTTGGTGCTTTGTCCCCCTTTACTGGCCTCTATCTGAACTACAGATCCGTTCTTACTGCACTGACATGCTTAGCTAATCAGATGCATCTTCAGACACATTACATGTTATCTGGTGACGACTTAACTGTACACATGTAGAATGAGTGGGATCCAATGACTCTAATGAATGGCATAACATTTCAAACAAAACCACTAGCTAAACATGTAGTGTCTTAACCCCATTTTCTGTCTTCCCTCATTGGTTGAGGTTCTGTTTAATAAGCTCAAACCTCCAACCTGCCTCATGGTGGCTTGACCTGAAAACATTCATTATAAAACTGGGCTGGGTTAGGATTTTCATGTAACACTCCCACAACAAAGGCACACACTGCACTCTACAGGACAGCAGGGAAATCACAACCTGAAGAATAAGCACTCTTTAGGCCAATGCAAAGATGGAGCATCATAACTTCACATCACAGAGTAAAAAGTATGACAACTAAAAATTGTGAACGCAGCTTGACAACTATAACATGAGTATAATTAAAACTAAAACTAGATTAGAATGTTCACATGATCACTGATATCAGGTCAGTAGGCTGGGAGGGGGGAGGGGTCCCTCACTGCTCTCCCTTACGGCCCCCTTCACTGCCAAAAGTTTCGTATTTGAGGTTTTTTCCCTTGCAACATTATTTGGGTAAAAACTACAACTAAGTACACTTAAAATACATTTTAAAAGAACCTTCCCACAGGCTAGCCACAGGAATGGATATGGTCACAATATTTACTGTGAAACATCATTCTCATGGTAATGTAACATAGACAAAACTCAATTTATGAAGCCCTTTGGGACACAAAATCCATTCTATTTTAACCCCAATCAGAGTGACTGATACTACACACCTGATGACCAGGAGGAACGGACTTTTGGGATCCTGCTTCTAGAAAGAAACCTCACCTGTCGTTTGATGAAGCTGGAAGTGGTGTCTGAGGATGTGCTGCCATCTGAACGTTTGAAACGGCTCTTCCTCTTGGGCAACTTCCTTGGCAGCTGTGGACCAGGGAAAAGGGGTTGGAATGAAGGGAGATACAGGGGCAAATACTGTAAGAAGGTTTGCACCTTGCTCGGATGTTTTCTGCCCTACTGGGATAGGATAGTTGGACCCAATCTATCATGTTGACTTTTTCTTTTCTAGTAAATAGTTGTTAACTAACTGTATTACTGTATTACCTGTGATTACGTTTTTAAAAGAGTAGCGTAAGTGACTTCTCAGATTGTGTTAAAAATATGATTCTGCAAAGCGTTCACACATCTGTTTGGTTTGTAGTCCTGACATTCAACAAAATATACAGACTTTACAGAACATTCCAATAAATAATCAAACTGCATTCCACAGTGCATGAAAATCAAAATAGAGGCCCGAACTGCGGTTTGAATACAGGGGTAGATGACTAAAGCGTTTGAGTTATGTATTATATTTAAGAATGATTGTGCATTTATTTTCGTTTTTTCAATATCAATGTATGACGGACTTAAATCGATCAATGTTCAGATATGTCAAATGACAATTCATCATCGCGTCCTCTCGCTCTTGCTACCATTCGATTGGCATCATTCTGCAGTTTCGCCGAAAGAGCTCTTTCTCAAGCGTAGGTAGAAAGTGCTGTCAGCGATACGATTTTATTTCAACAACAAGTAGCAGGGTATTAACCATTTTCACGCCACACTTTGCAGAGTATTAAAAAACGATCACACTTACCTGAAAATAGTGAGACTGTGAGCCGGTTTCAACACCAGCCAGTGGGTCTGCAGACGATTTGGACATTTTGACTTGCACCATCTATTTGAGAGCGCAGGGAGGCGGGATGCACACACAGACATGGGATATCGGAAGAAATGGAGATACAAAATGCATCTATGCAGTGGCAGAGAACGGGTGCAGAGTAGTAGATCTGTGTGTATGGTGATCGCACACAGAGCTATGACCAGTCCGTAGATTTGTGTGTATGGTGATCGCACACGGAGCTATAACCAGTCCAAACGGTACAAATGCGGAATTGTAAAACAGAAAAAGTCAAGTCTCAATCTACAGTTGATCAGTAACCCGACGATAACCAAATCACTACGTTCAAACAGCTCAACGTAGACTACTCTCTCTCTCTCTCTCTCACACACACACACACACACACACAGACACAGCAGACAGATGAACATGGTATACACATATTATTAATCTATAGCTTCATTTGAGCCTTCATTTATATTATACATTATATTATATTTCCTATTTACATTAACATCCATAACCACATGTTACACTACAGTAGCAAAAAAAATAAATTAACAAGTAATACAACTTAATAACTAAACAGGAAATCTTCAGATGCTTAAATTCAGCAGTGGCTTCCACTAGCACAAGAAGTTGGTGCTGTCTTGTGTGTGCATTGATGCAAGGATCCTTTTTAGGCTCCCTTCAAAATCAATAGAACTCTAATGAATGTAAAAGCTGAGCTGATAAAGCATATCTTAGAGATGCCATGCTATCAGCGTGTTATCAACATGTCTGTGTTGGAGTGCTATCAGGAGTTATAGCCTATGTGCATCATATACTTGAGTGATTGTGAGTGGGACAGGGTATGGCCAGGCGCTCAGCGCTCAGCAACAGGCAGCTCAGACAGCATTATATCCTTTCCTGCAGCTCTGACTTTCACGCCTGTCATTTTCAGACACCAGAGCTTTAACACCTGACAAGGCATGTTATTTGACAGACTTTGATTGACAGTGTCTAACATTGTCATGTCAACTTATCCCTCACATCAAGAAGCAACAGTGTTTTAGTGAGCTGAGCTGTAGACAGTTTAAGGGACTGCAAACCACTGGACATTGTCACACGCTCATCGCTACTCAACTTTCTGCTATAATGTTAGAAAAAGATACTTCATGTCCCCATGATGAATCCATTCTTAACGAAATGGTAAGTACCCTCCTACTTGGATTGTTTAAGCAACAGAGGACCTTGCAAAGGCACAAGCATAAGTGGACCTGCTCACACATACTGCAGGCCCACAGTCTGCTGAGCAGTAAGCAAACAGAGGTCTATTTATCTTCCTCTTATTTCTCTTCTCTCCACCTTCATCTACAAACAGCATACTTGCAGAGCAACACATTTAGTCATTCCGTTAAAGGTTTGGGCTTCACAAAGACATGAATAGTTCAGGTTTATATCATTCTACCTTTAAATGAAGAGGACCTGTTGTTTTCACAATACTTTTAGGTCCCAGGTCATGGTAATCAGTTTATCATTGTTCATATTGAGACCAGTTGGTTAGTCAACAATGCCTTTGCATTCTTTTAATTAATCTTGTTTGAACTTCTACTCTCCTGCGTGTGTGTGTGTGCGTGTGTGTGCGTGTGTGTGTGTGTGCGTGTGTGTGTGTGTGTGACATTATAATAACAGGATGAACATCATAATCTGTAGTTTGTGATAGGTTGCCATAACATTGCAACTGCCATGGTGTCAGGAACTAGGACTTGTCTTGATATGAGCGATGATCCTGCTAAACAAATATACTGCTGATAAACTTTTATTGAATCAAAGTTTTATCTTTGGATATATAGTTAAACATGTGGTTTATATATTAGCGTTCAAATAAAAGGTATGGATTTGGAAAACAACGTGAACGTATATGACATTGGTTAGGAGAAGTATGTGTTCACTTTTATAACATTCGATTATATCTCATTTACATAAATGTGTACAATTGTTTACATGGCAATAATATTTTCAGATTGGGTAGAGTATACTGTCTGTATCCTAGTTATCCACCATAAAATGTAACATTTGTCAAGGCTCATTCTTGCAAGAACATGCAGTAACATGTGGCAAAAAGGAATAGTTCATTGCTAGACAATGTACAGTACATAGAGATATAGCCTAGGCAACGACTGTATGACAGCATAACTATCTTCTTCTCCTTTTGTCCTCTAGGGGGAGTGATGAGGGCTGAATGACTGCCGAGTGTGAGCAGTGGCGCGTCTAAACTGAGGAGAGAGGCGGAGAGGCAAGGGAGTGGGGAGTACGGTAAAGAGCCACCGGGAGACCAGATATCTACTGAATGACGGTCCGTTACTATTGGTCCACACTGAATTGACAACCACGGGTATCACCGATACAAGCGATTTGGACCTACCCAAGATATGGCTGTGTCTGGGTCTACTTGAAAAACAAATGAAGGAAGATGATGACCACGGTGAGACCCCAATCCAGCGTGATCCGATTGCATAGAGTGGTTGGCGCAGGCCAACAACTACGATCTGTATCTTGTGCATTTCAATACCGCATTGTGTCAATGGGTATATAAAAAAGAAATTATTCCAAGGTTATTATGGTGACTTAGTATTGAGGAGTCGTATGGTTCCAAAACATTGTCGTGGGCTTATTATAGGCTAGCCTACTACTAATAGCCCATAGGCTAGTCGGACGTTTAATGTTCCTTTTGGGTGGCTACCCAGGCATACACATTCGAGCAGTTAGGCTATTTGTCTTTTATTTCACGATTTGCACGTTTGAGAGATATGTCGTTGATGGAAGAACTAGGCCTACTGAAATCTAAACAACGCTTTTATTGCAAATCGTATCCTATAGGTCGCTTGATGTCTTCACCGAATGAATCACCAGCCCACCCTTTGATGCCATTTTACATTGCTATCTTTTGAAATGCAGACAGTGAACTACTTTTTTTTTTTAAATGCTAAACGTACATAATTTAAGTGTGGCTTTCAACAAGATGACCGATGTGTTGGAATGTGGCAAAGGATAGTCGGCTCATTTGACAACCTATTCTGCCGTGTTTGTTGACTTATGGCGTTTGTTTGTGGTCAGGAATTGATTCTGTCCACGCTAGATCTTCCTTTTTCTCCTCGTCTGCTGAAGGACAGCTAACAGAACTGAGTCCAGATCAGTCGGTTATGACAAGCGGCACTGTTGGAGTTGTCGGACATTGTTACTGTTACTGTAGCATTGAAATGGCATTGGTCTCAGCTATGGGGTTGTCACCCAGGCCACACTGAACAGATACTGTTATGTAACGAGTGTGTGAATGCGGACGATAGCTATCACACGGCCTGTGCTGGGAATGTGAAGCTACATTTCAAGCAAGGGAAATTCTTTCGGTAGGCTCACATATGCTAACATTTCTTTCTGATAATACGCGTATGTAAGCCTATAGACACGTGCCTTTTATTTGGCAAGGCTTTCAGGCAACATGAACTGAAGCGCTTTTTTTTGTTGTCGCCAATCATCTTTTCAGAAATAGAACATTTTCGATTCAAGGCGACTGGCTCACGGAAATGTGCCCAATAACAATTTGCGAACGGATGCTAAGCCAGCATACACGCTGTTTGTATTATGTAACGAGTGTGCCACTGTCCGGTTGAAATGTCGTGCAAATGTCCCCTAGGAATAGCCCCCCCACACACCGTTCTGCGAGCTCTAGTGAGGGAACCATTGATTCGCCCTGGATGACAACAGCCGCCGCCTACAACTAGAAGGTAAACGTAATTGCAGTCGCTGCTTTGCTCAACATGGCAAAGAAAAAGACTTGACGGCAGGAGGCTATGACATTTACCACGAGTGTCACTCTTCGACCTTGTGCGAGGAAGAGAAAGGGACCGGTCCGAATTGGGAAGACGCAACATTTACGGATGAACAGAACAGCTTCGTGAACTATTTTGATTTACCAGGCGCCTTAATATAGCCTAGGCGACAGAATAAGCGAATACTTGCGAAAGGCTCAACCTTGCCTTCGTGAAGAAATTCTATTTTGACTTCATCAACACAGCATGCCTTCTGAGAGGAGTTGCCGCTCATGTCCCCCCGCTCAATGAAATAAATAGATCTAATACAAACAATAAGATAATATTATATACAATTACAAAAAACCCTGTGGGCAACAGTGACACAGTTGAACTACAGTAATCTCATTGTTATCCTCGAGTTTATAGTGAAGTCTTGGTTTTAACGAGTCGTGATGGTGACGGGATGAGATGACGACGATGCTGATGAACTGAAAACGTTTAATTGATTTGACTTTCGACTCATGTTTTCTTGTAGCCTGGTGCTAATTATAAACGTTGAATTCTTTTAAGAATATCCGACAGAGTAAACCTAGTAATTGTAGTCCGGCCTTTCTACACCCATAGCATTACAGCCACAGCACCCTTTTGTATTATAGCTAATGCATTACAACAAACATAATAGTGACACTATGCTCAGTGACGTGGGTTACACTTAGGCATGGTGCTGTCTAGTAATCCTTGGTAAATCTAACACTGATTCAGTTCAGAGCTAAATGATAACGCTACAGAGGCTACCACTACCAGCGCTCATCGACCTAATCTGCTACAGTTCACTTTAGTAAGGAACAAAACCAAATACGTATGAATATATCTATTAATACAAGATTCCTTGAAAGGGATCACAAGAGTGCTTCTGAAGTTTCACATGCAATGAAACTCAACTTGTTACAGCCTGTAAGATTATGCCCCATCCTTGACATTTTAGGTAGTCTCCATTGACTTAACGGCTAGACACCTGACAGATGATCAGGTCTCTTACCAGTTCTTTCTTTGTGATTCAATCTCCTCCTTTAGACTCAGAGACCCTGGAGATGCTCCCAGCTTCAGAGAGTAATTACCTGAGGCCTGCTTCTCCTGTCGCCTGTTGTAGTCCAGTCGTCTGGGGCTGAGTGGACGTCACGCCCACGCCTCGCCACACCCTGGCAGAGTTGCATCTGAAACATCTCACTTTTTCTTATCTCTGCCCACTGGAATAAATGAGTGGACCGGCTGGAGAGGACAGGGCTGGGATATGTACCAGAACCCACACAGGCAAGTCTTACAGCTTGTTAGAAAGCTGTTTATAACATGGATTGATATTTTGTTTGCATCCCTGACCTAAGTTGACAAATGTACTATACATTAGTACCAGATAGTCTTCAGATGTGGTGAAATGCCACTGACATGTGTTCTGAGTACATCGATAATGCAGTTTACAAGAGATAATCAAAATCACAGTCATAATTTTCATACAAGTAAAGTTTTCTTCCTATGCTAATCACCTATCTACCTTGTGTTGTGTTTTGCCACTCACACAGAATGTCCTGGTTCAGCGGCTTCCTAGTTGCCAGAGTGGATGACCGTAAGACTGCGTGGGGAGAGCGCAATGGCAAGAAGTCCAAAAGAAAGGGAGGCTCGTCTCTCTGCAACCCGCGTTACATGAGCTGTCTGCGGGATCCAGACACCATGGAGCCTCCTTCTGGAGCCCCCCTCCCCCAACACCACCGTGGAGGCGGGTCAGGGGCCATGGGTGGAGGGGGCAACTTTGGCGTTCGCTGTGGCTGGCAGGAGGACCACTATGGCAAGAGGGGAGGGGCCCCCGGGGAAGGGGTGGGCCTGAAATCTGTCAATTTGGGCTTTGAGGATGGGGACTTGAAGGGGAGGAAGGGGGGGTGTAACGGCGGACATGGAGAGGGGGCGGACGATGGTCCAAATGGGGGAGGGGGGGTAACCGCTGCAGACTGCTGGCTCAGAGTGGTGCGTGTGTTCCAATCAAAGAAGTTCCAGTCTTGTAAGCTGGAGCGTCTATACCAACGCTATTTCTTCAGACTCAACCAGAGCTCCTTGACCATGCTGATGGGTGTGTTGGTCATCGTGTGTGGAGTGATGCTGATCTTCCACTGTGTCCACGCCCCCCCTCATGTAGCCTACTCCTCAGCTCTGTCTGTGGCCATGGCTCTCTTCATGGCTCTCATGGTGGTGTGCAACCGCAATGGCTTCCACCAGGACTACATGTGGATGGTCAGCTACCTGGTGATCGGGGTGTTGATTTCAGTGCAGGTGTTCGGGGTCCTGATGGTGGCCCCTCGCAGCGCCTCGGAGGGCATCTGGTGGTCTGTGTTCTTCATCTACATCATCTACACCCTGCTGCCCGTGAGGATGAGGGCAGCTGTGTTGAGCGGAGCAGTGCTGTCCACCATCCACCTGGTCACAACTTGGCAGATCAACCAGGAAGATAAATTCTTCTGGAAGCAGGTGAGGGTACTACACAACACTGGGTTGCTGCTGTCTGGCTAAACTGCACACTGCCTTATGCTGTGGTCACTTTGAAAAAGTTAACCTGGAAATGTATCTTGTGAGGTTTTAGAGAAACGTGTAGTGCAATGTATGTGCTCGGCTATTGTGTTTGGTCACTTTCCACACCTCTGTGTTAGCTTGATTGTTCAGACACTGTTCTTATAGCCTGTGTGTGGGTCCTACTGCACAGTATGTTGTTTGTGTGTCATGCCAAGGACCCAAGGGCTTGCTGAAGGTCAGTAGGCTGAGTGAACTGACTTAGCAGATGGCTATGTGACTCTGTATGGGTGTGTTACAGTGAGAGAATACCAGAACAATATGGAGCAGTATCATTCAGGTCTCTGTGCTCCTATACAAAGGACATTTTGTACTTTCCTCCTGGGGTGAGGGGTGGTATGGGGGCTGGGCGCATTGTGGACCATAACAGTTGTGCAACTGTTAATTGCTATTGAGAGAAGGTATGGGAGGGGAATAATGGAGGGACCATTCCATGAAAACAATTAGGGGACATACAGGAATGTGTGGTCCAGATAATGGTGAAACATTAAGTTTCCACTCTTGATTACAAGGAAATGGATTTTCAGGAACTCAAAGCATACTGTATGTCTGACATCATAGTAGTTGAACAAGTTGGAAAGTTAAGGTTCTCATGCTTCTTGCTGCCTGAAAACCAGAACTCCTTCGGCAGATTCCAAAAAATGAAGTTGATTTCAAAGTTCAAGTTGAATTGAAATCTGTCATGTTTTGTTCAACATTCAGTGAACGTCAGTAGACCCAGGAACAGTGAAACCATTTCCACATTGTGTTAAGCTTCGGAGAGTGGATACACTCATTCTTCTAGTAAGTGAATTGGAATCAAGACATTGTGAATAGTGCCGCCCATACTGTGCCTTTAAGCCAGAACCCCCACGCCCTTTTGTAAAGAACCCAACCACATTCCATGTGAAGCTGAGAGATGCAACGTAGGTTGGATTTACAACACTAAGGAGTCCATTTGGTTTTTCAATTTCGAATACTCCAGAACTAAGCTTTATAAACATAGAACTACGTTGATTATTCTGACAACAACTTTGCACTAAGCTTATTGCGATGTATAGAATGTAGCGATCATTGGAACTTATACTGAACATAGGACAGTATGTTATGTCAAGTCATGATGAATGCAAAGCTGTCATTTACCTTGAGGAAGTAAAAGGGAACTAATTTGATGACTGTGAGAAAGGATAGTAAGTACATTCAAACCTGGACAGTTTTCGTTCACGGCTAAATGCACAAAGCCCCACTGCCGTAGTGACATCTGTGTCGTCGATGTCATCTATTTGGACGTTATCAATATAGCCGAACAGACCACTGCTGAACCACACAACACTTCTAACAAGCTGATGAGAACGTGGTGTTGCTGATGACATCAATATCCTGGCTTTGATACAGTGCATCATTACAAGCTCTGCTCTGTTTGCTGTTAAGTGCACCAGGGCCATAAGATAAACCCAGAGCAACAGTAGTTAGTGTCCCTCCAGCCCCGTGGGTGAACTGTGTAACACAGTAATACAGCACCATTAATCACTTCTTTGCAGTTGTGTGTTAGTATTTCCCCTTTCTCCGATAACTCATTAACCCGCGGTGGGATTCTGTTGGTGTCAATGTACTTCAGATCATGATTCATTGGTATAATGATGATGTACATAGAGAATAAGGACATAGGGGTGCAATTTGGATGCAGGCTATGTTGTCAGCTTCTCAGTCACATCCCTGGCTTCTACCTGCCTGTCATCGCTGCAAGACCACCTGCTGAGAGCCGTCTGCCCTGGGCTGGATTCTAAATCTAGACTCAGGTTACCCCAGGCCTTCCTACACTCACAGCGAAAGTGTAAACCGTATTTTATAACCACGCAGAAGCTTCTCATTAAATGGCTGTGTTGATTCCGTTTCTGTGACTGTCAATAATTCAACGGACGTGTGTTTTCATCAGTGCCTGTTTGTTTTTCCTGGGCTTCTAAGAATGACAGATCATATAGTAGAGCCCTCGACCCAAGGTCAGGTATAGATAGTCTGTTTCCATGTGTGTGCTTGTATGCATGCGTGTGTGTGTTTGTGTGTGTGTGTGTGTGTGTGTATTTGTGTGCATGCTAATGCTGAAGGCTCACCTAGTTTTATTGTCTCTCCCAGGGCTAAACACCTGGCTCACTGGTTAAAGAGACAGTGTCCAGACACCATGCTCACTGGGGACCTTGACGACCATGCTGCCTCTCTCCCACTGCTGCTTCCCTCCAGCAACCTTTTCAAGCGCAGAGCAGGATCACTTTGATGCTCATGTGCCAATCGATCGGTTATGTTTTGTCACATGTTTTTTTTACTCTTACAATTGCCAGGGCAGCAGGAATAGCGCATTGTGATGTGAATTGACTGAGAGTGAAGCTTAATTGATGTGTCTGACACATTGCAAAAGAGATACAAAGACCACACATTATTTTGAACGTTTCAATGTAATGCCAAATCTGGCTTGAGATGTTAAAACGGTGAGATATGTTGACTGGAGTACATCAACCTTATGGTTTTCTCACAGGGTTACCCCCTAGTAAGAGTTAACATGCTCCTCCAAGCCTACGAAACATCGGATCCATTTTCAAGGAGAGGGATTTCATGTACTTTTCAATTACTTATATACACTTATCTCTCCACATGTCCTTCCTTCTATGGCCCTGTCTTTCTATCTGAAATAATCAGTCCTCTTTCCCCAGCTGAAATCAATTAGCGACACACCCGCACACATGCAAGCATCCATGCGCATACACACGTACACGCTCTTTGGCAGGGCTAACCCCCTCCTTTCAGGCTCTCAAATAGAGTTTCTTAATGCAGCTCTTAGTTCTTTGGAATGCATTGTCTTGGTTTGTGTGTGTATGTGTGTTCCCATCGGTTTCAACCAAAAAGCTGGGTGACTTGGAACCCTTCATTGGAAACATCACACTTCACTAAAACGTTGTATACTTCCTAATACTTTGGTGATGAACGAATGTTGGCTTGTGTGTGAATGAGAGCATCTGTTTTGTTTGTCGGAGCATGCGATAGTACGGCTGTGGTTTCTTTGTTTGTGCGGTCCTTTCTTGGAAAGAAATCTCACATTCTGGTGCAACTTCAGACCGGTTTTCGTTTCACCGTGGTGTCTTCGCACAATGGCGGCTGGCGTTGTCGTGTGGATGTTGTTGATCCAGAGGCTGTGAGAGGTCCGAAACTTGTTCCTAAAAATACTCAGCCCCTGGCGCTCCTGGCCAGCACTGCGTCATGTGGAACGGTCTTATCAGAGACTGCGTCAGAGCAGCAACTCACCCTATCCCACTCTGTACACACATACACACACACGGACACTGTCGCACATGCACATGCACGCACACATGAACACAGGTACATACTCGATGGTACATTCTGTGGCACAAACACAAAGTCAAACACGCTGTGGTCATTTTTTCCATGGCACTTCATGACGTTGTGCCTAATGCATTTTGGGGAAGATCTTTGATCCCTAACACAGCAGAGATGGTGGCTTCGGCCCTGAAAGCCCATTAGACAGCACATGGAGCCTGGCTGGAGGACTTGAGGTCAGGACACACAGTCAATACTGCTCTCTGGCCTTTTTTCCTGCTTCCCAGCATTTTCTGTTTCAGTTAAATAGGTCTCTCTGTCACTGATAGGAGAGTTCCACTGGAAATCCATTCAGGAGTTAGTTTCAAACATTCTATTTGCCAGGGAAAGTAAGTGAAGGTTCAGTGTGGGAAAGTATATGCAAAGTTTCTTTAGCTTTGAATCAGAGCAGAGTTGCGTACAAGTGAATGCTTTTCTCAGCTCTCTCCTCCTTCTGCCTGAGGGGACATAAGGATGACCTGGGCTGGAGGACCATCAGATTAGCTGGTGTGGCCCAGTGTTTCTGCTCGTCTTGCTTAGGAACACGGCCCAATCACGGTAGAGGGGGCGTGAACCCTCAACCTCTTGGTTTGTAGCTCTGGAACAAGAGGTGGGGTGGAAGTGGGGGGAACGACTACCAGCAAGGGTGCATTATGATGGGAGGAGAATCCGATATTCTCCCCACGCAGGCTTCTACTGCCTCCCTGATAAATAATTTGTGTGTTTAACACAGCAGCAGCATTTTAACGAGGCTACCTGTCACACACAGACTCTCAGCTTAGGACCAGGCTGTCTGCTGATCGGATCCCACTAACGCTAGCACAAGCACAGCTCCCCACTGCACTACACAGCACCCCACTGCACAGGACCCCACAGTACAGCACCCCACTGCATGGTACCTCTCTACACAGCACCCACTGCACAGCACAGCACCTCACTGCACAGCACCCCACTGCACAGCACTCCACTGCACAGAGAAACAAACAATGCGCATGTGTGGTAATGTTTCATTCGACGTTTCTGCATGTTTCCTGTACATGTACCTGTTTAAAAGTCATTTATGACATTTTGTTAGCTTGGGCACAGACTGCAGCTTCAGAGACTGCAGTGTGCAGTGGCCCCTTATCAGCTGTGGGCCTATAAGCTTCACAGAGAAGGAATTATAGTTTTAGAATCACTTCTGAGAATGACTGGTGGAAATAAAACGCCACAATTAACCAATCACATGTCTACCTCAGTTCTTCAGTTCAGTCGGTCCAGCGGTTGCCACGGAAACAATTACGACTCCAGCAGTCAAGACCCAGTAGACTGTTGGTATACACAGTTTAGTAAATGTTGCATTTCAGTCAAGGGAAAAAACAGGACATCAGTTTAAAGGGGATTTTGTCCCCTGTCCATTATAAGCTTGTAAATGTATGCCCATCCAGTATGGCTCAGTCATTTGAACTGTACGAAAATGCCACTGAGTACTGCTTTTATCACTAGAAATACCTGTAGCTGTTTGATCTCCTCTCTGCAAGTTCAGAATGGATGGATGGCTTTGGGGAGGACATTTATTTGGCGAGGGAGGGGGGAGCAGGGGGATGTTGTTTGCCAGTTGTCTGGTTCAGAGAAGCTTATCTCTGGTCAGCTAGCTGTGCCGCTCTGTTTTGATCCTTCCTAGGGGATTGTTAAAGCACACAGTGTTTGGAGGCCTTGAGGAATGAGAACCATGTTTCAAAGAAGAATGGCTGTTGTTAGCCTTGGTGACTTGGTAACCTTGGTTCAAATTGTTTGATGTGTGCCTTTAGAAGTGTTGGGTTTTCAACCTGTACCGCGTGGGGCATACATATCTACATAAAAGTACAAATCTTTTCTGGTCTGTTGAGTGAGTCTGACCAGGTGACTTAGACAGTAAGTGAAAGCTTGAGGTAGTGCTTGTCGACTGACAGACAGACAGTAGCAGGCTGAGTGACTGGGTGGGCAGGGCGGGGCAAGGCAGGGCGGGGCGGGGCCTGCCTCCCTATCTGGCCATCCAGCTCTGCCTATTTCAGATAAGGGCAGGGAGAACTGTGTAGACATGGGCTCAGGCTGAGCACACAAACCCAGCAGCTGTCATCTTGTCTGCCAGGTTCCACACACAAGGGGAGGCAGAAAGGTAGGCAGAGAGGGAGGCACAGAAGGAGGCAGAGAGGGGAGGCAGAGAGGGAGACAGAGAGGGGAGGCAGAGAGGGGAGGCAGAGAGGGGAGGCAGAGAGGGAGGCAGAGAAAGAGGCAGAGGGGAGGCAGAGAGAGGAGGCAGAGAGGGAGGCAGAGAGAGAGGCAGAGAGGGGAGGCAGAAAGGGGAGGCAGAGAGGGAGGCAGAGAAGGGAGGGAGAGGGAGGCAGAGAAGGGAGGGAGAGGGGGAGGCAGAGAGAGAGGCAGAGAAGGGAGGGAGAGAGGGAGGCAGAGAAGGGAGGGAGAGGGGGAGGCAGAGAAGGGAGGGAGAGAGGGAGCGATATGAGTGGCGATGGGGTAGAAAGGAAACCTAATGAGGAATGAAAACAGATGAGAGATAAAGCGATCGTGAAATGAGACTAGAAAACACACACGAAGACAGAGAGAAACACATAGAGAAAGAAAATGAGGCATAACCTTTACCTGAGGAAATGATCCGAAGGAGTGTTTTTTTTTGTCATGACTTCAGCACGGTCATTCTTTTTTGGGTACCAGAGTGTGTTTTATAGACTGATCTAACACAGATGTTTTAAGGACTTCCAGATGCTTTTGAACGGCCAGTTGCTTCAACTGTACTCTCTCTGGCGCCATTTCAACAACGAGATCCCCACAGTCA
The DNA here is from genome assembly GCA_036571765.1 of Plecoglossus altivelis. Classification (NCBI taxonomy): domain Eukaryota; kingdom Metazoa; phylum Chordata; class Actinopteri; order Osmeriformes; family Plecoglossidae; genus Plecoglossus; species Plecoglossus altivelis. Next base: position 10,911,428 of record BROE01000021.1, on the reverse strand, counting down.
TTGCTCCCACTGGGAAAATGGCTTATAAATTCACCGCTGCTCTGCTCCACTCCACATCCTGTTCTGTCCGTCTAAATTATCTTTTCCCAAGCCTTTGCTAAGCGTTTTTATCTATGTATAGAAATACCATCAATACTACTGAATACTGTACAGTCTTGTTTCCAAGCCATATAGGGGTCAGGGGTCCTTATTAGGAAATCTTTGGGGGATTCTGAAGCTTTAGTACAGTATATGGGTACTCTTGTAGAACAATCCAAGCATTAAAACTCCACTCCAAAATGATTCTCTGAAGGACTAGAAGTACGCTTCAGGAGAATTTGGTGTTGTTCTTCCTTCTAACGTGTTCTAATGTTCCAGTTCTACCAGCAATGGTTCTTGGCTTTCAGAGGCAGCCTTTAGGCCCCTCTCCCCTCCTGCAGGTCCCCTGGTCTGCACCCTCGCTGAACCCTGGGAGAGGGATGACAGGTTTTGGAGGGAGCGTGTGGAATGTGGCTGATGGCTGCTAAGTGAAAGCAGTGCTAGCGTCTCTGTCAGTCTCAGGGTGGAGGTTTCTGACTGAAGGCCACATCAGGACCTGGTGTTAACTACACCTGGGCACCGGATCAGTCCATTGATCATGGCTGTTCGGATCATTTCTGCATATTAAAGCGCACGTTCCTAACATTGTCCTGGTACGAGTTTCATTATCTTAACAGCAACACCCTCATGCTTTAACAGCAGCGTGAGACCTGGACAGGAGCACATTTGATGAGGGTGCGAGGTGTCATGTTCTGAGGTACACTCTGAAGGGCCAAAGAAGTCTACAACTGGACCCTTGTTTCTCTCATTCTGCTTCTCGCCATGTGGTCTACAAGCTTGGAAAAGACAAAGGCAAAGGTTTGTGGATGTGTGTCACGTGACACGCAGCCTGAGACAAGCACTCCACCTTAGTTTGAATACATCACTTTGACTTCATTCATCAGTTTGACTCACTTGACCCAGTTAGTCTGACAGAAAGACAGCAGATGTGCTCCTTTTTGCCACAAGACTCAGTTGACGATGTGTTATCACACTTCCTGTGCTGTGCCGTCACCTGCCATCTACTGTAGTCTGCGGATGAACTAGTGACATCTACTGCTGAGGTCCAGCAGTTGTCCAGTCATGCCACTTGTCCCTCTCTTTCCTTTATCCACATTCTCCTTTCCTCAGATCCTCCTGTGGCTCTGTGGAAGTGACACAGTGAGAAGATCCCTGACAGCCTTAAAAGACAATGTTTAGAGACTCAGTCCAGACCCCAGTCTTCCTGCTAAAGTAAATGACTAGAGAGCTAAATCCATCATAAAGTAGCACAAATTATAAATAAACTGCCTGAATATTCCATTAGCTCTCCCTCATTCTCTGGCCCTTCAGATTGACAATAAAAGCTTCTAAGGTCTGTGTGTCTGTCTCTGCGTGTTGAAGAGAGTGGAGGTTGAGTGAGAGCCCTCGCCTTGTTGTTCTGCTAGATGGGGGGGGAAGCCTAGGGTGGGAAGACCCCCCCCCCCTGTTTAGGGTGGGTGCTTGGAGGACAAAGATGCTACAATCATTTAATTCATGATTTCATTCAATCAAACACAGCAACCAGATTTGTCTCACGCAGAACATTGGTCCAGGGATTTTAATCAGAAACCCAGGTACCGGAAGACTCGAATACTCTAATTTACTTGCCATTTCTTTTGCTCTATAATCATTTGGTCATTTCTTGATTGAGTCTGTCTATCTCCTCTAAGCTTTTGGTGGTTTATTGTGTGATAAATGCATTTTAATCTATGCTGCCTGTGCTGTTGTTATTGTGTCTGTGTAGATCAAGGATGGCTCTTACATAAATCCATTTTGATATGAGGGATTAAACCTCTACAGAGAGCCTGTCATATCATTCCAGCACAGGAAATGAGGACTGACTGACAATCTATTTCTGATTTCAAAACTGCGATACAATGGGTTGTCCTGACAATATACTTTGGCCCTGAGACATAGCTGCCAGCAGCTCTACCCAGTTCAATAATACACATCCTCTGGCCACTGCTTTGAGGCCACTGCGCCTTAAAAACTGGACCTGAACCAGGAACAGTAAGGGCAAAGTAGATAACAGGATACATACAGCAACAGATCCAGGCACAGTTGGAGGGTAGGTGTACAAGTAGAGAAGAGGCTTGAGGTAGGCCTCTACAGGTAGGTCTCTACAGATAGACCTCTATATGTAGGCCTCTACATGTAGGCCTCTACATGTAGGCCTCTACAGGTAGGCCTCTATAGGTAGCCCTCTACGGGTAGGGCTCTAAAGGTAGCCCTCTACAAGTAGGCCTCTATAGGTAGGTCTCTTCAGATAGACCTCTACATGTAGGCTTCTACAGGTAGGTCTCTACAAGTAGCCCTCTACATGTAGGTCTCTACAGGTAGGTCTCTACAGGTAGGCCTCTACATGTAGGCCTCTACAGGTAGGTCTCCACAGGTAGACCTCTACCGGTGGAGTAAGTGGACTTTTGAGTGCTGTTGCAGAGATACAGGACCTGACAGTACTATGTAAACGTGCAAGCCCTCTCCTCTTGAGAAAAGCAAGCAATTACGTTTAGACCATGATCCCAGGCATATGCAGTGAGCGTAATACAACAACTCGTGCACGCAAGCCAAATGCACACAATAAGCATGTGTAAATACACACACATGTACTCAGTACTTTGTCTATACACATAGGCAGACAGTAGACGTTCACCTGCAAACACTCACTCATACACACAAGAATAGCAGGTTTCTCTCTGGTCTCTAGCCTGTTTTTGCTTGAACAGTGAGAGTAATGTAAACAGAGCTGTGCGCTTGGAGCCATCTGCCTAATGTCACTGTGGCCCATATCTTTCTCCCTCTCTCTCTCCCTGTCTCTCTTGCCTTGCAACACTATTCTCTCTCTCTCTCGCTCTATCTCGAGCTCACTCTCCCTCAGCACTACTTCCTTCCTGTCCTCAACATCCTTCTGTCTTCCATTTTATCAGTGTTGTCCATACGGCTGTTTCTATTTTTGACTCCTACCCCGAGCCTGTCATTTCAGTCCACTGTTGATTATCTGTGTCCTACTGCTGCCCCCAATGTTCTGCTATCTCCCTCACCTCCAGTCACCTCCAGTCACCTTTACGCTCATCTCCTCTGCTCTTGTCCTCGTGCATTCCTTCCCTCACTTCAGTTATCTGTCTCTATAAGGGGCGTTTCAGGTTCATTTTATTTGGCAATAGTGGATTAAGAGATGAAGGGTTGATTTCCTACCTCAGTCTTCACATTTGTGCACCTACCCCCCCCCCCCACACACACACACACACACACACATACACTTACACACATGTCCTGTCCCAACAGTCCTGACCTAACTGGTGTTGGCATTATCATGAGAGGACAGCTTGTATGTAAAAGTATTTTTACTGCAATGCAAGTCATGATGGAGGGTAATCTCTATTGGTGTTCTCATTTCTGTCCAGTCAGGAAATACCTGCAACCTTGAGGAACAGAAACCTGTTGGACCAGGAGGGTTGACATGCCTGAATAGAATACATCCAACTCAGTGAAGTAGACTATGATGTGTAAGACGGAAGAAACATCTTAGTTATCTGCTTTCTACACGATGACTCAGGGAGTACCTTTGGAATGACCCTGTGAGCCCCCTTTGAGCTAGATCCTCAAATGCCTCATGTCTCAAGAGTCAGGATGTGACATCACTGCTTGCTTACTTGGCTTGTGCCGAGGCCAGAAGCTGCCTCTGTAGTGGAGCCTTCTCCTTTCAGGCTGTAAACAAGAGCACGTCGTTAAAGGAAATATCCCAGTGAAGGGTCAAAGGGCAACAGCTCTTCCCACGATGCAGCAGGGGACACGGTGTGGCCTGTGTCCAGGATGTCCTAGAGCAGGACACATAAAAACCCATCTTTGTTTCAAGATAAAGCCTTTCAAACGCAGCTGTAAAACGTATCATCTGGTCAACGGACCGTCAAGATCAAAGAGGAGGGATCTGATACCACAAATAGGATCATGTCCCTCATGCTATCAATGTTTCTGTGTGTGCAGCTGTATCTGCATGTCCAAATGTGTTTTTTAAGTGTGTGTGTGAGGGAGAGCGTAAAGACTTTCCCCATTTGACTGTATTCACTCGCATTCGGTGCTGTTCATCCATGAACAATATTGTTTGACTCCACTCTGCCCCCTGGCCAGAGGTCTTAGCTTTGCACATAAAACAACTCTTAAGTTTGTTTTGTCCTCTGTCCACCAGTTGAGTGCCAACGTGCTGATCTTCTTGTGCACCAACATCATTGGCATCTGTACCCACTACCCTGCGGAGGTGTCCCAGAGACAAGCCTTCCAGGAGACCAGAGGCTACATCCAGGCCAGGCTGCACCTACAGAGGGAGAACCAGCAGCAGGTACACACACACACACACACACTCATACACACACCCTATGTTTAAGGAGCAGATACTGACCGGGATTGTTTTGTTTTACTTCAGGAGCGCCTTTTGCTGTCTGTGTTGCCAAGGCATGTTGCTATGGAGATGAAGGCTGACATCAACGCAAAGAAAGAAGACATGATGTTTCATAAGATCTACATCCAGAAGCACGACAATGTCAGGTTAGCACACTACTCATGACATCAGGGAACCCCTAGTTACAAATGGCCTCACCATAAAGCAGGCCTGTAGACATAGGACCATAGTGCCATTACAAAGAAACCATCTATTACCATCAGAAAACGTCAACATGAATTTCTGGGGCATACTGTATCTACATTCTCTTGCAGATAAGCACACACACACACACACACACACACACACACACACACACACACACACACACACACACACAGGAGAGTAGAGTGGCTTGGCAGAGAGCAGGCTAATTAACACTAGTGAGGGAATACTTAATCACTAACAGCCAAGATAAGATAATACCCCAAAGATAGGATGCTCCAGCCCAGATTCAATTACAGCACTGAGTGTATTCACACCATACAGTACACACACTCTCTCTCTCTCTTTCTCCCTCTCTCTCTCTCTCTCTCTCTCTCTCTCTCTCTCTCACACACACACACACACCCAAATACAAAAACACATTTTCTCTTTCATATGCTCCATATGGTTTGTCTTCCTCTCAGTCTTCCTTTTTTATGTTTCAGTCTGAAAATAATCCTGCTCAGTAACTGATTGTTAATAATGCCTCCTCTTTTTCCCAGTATTCTGTTTGCAGACATTGAGGGCTTCACCAGCCTGGCCTCTCAATGCACTGCTCAGGAGTTAGTCATGACACTCAATGAGCTTTTTGCCCGTTTTGACAAACTGGCATCTGTAAGTAGAAGTGGAATCTGCTCTTTCTCTCTCTCTCTCTCTCTCTCTCTCTCTCTCTCTCTCTCTCTCTCTCTCTCTCTCCCTCTCTCGCTCGCTCGCTCTCGCTCTCTCTCGCTCTCTCGTACTCTCTCACTCTCTCTTTCTCTGTACTATATACTTACATTTATTAAGGTTGTCAATAAGCATGTGAATTTACACAATCAATACATTTAAATACACTTCCAATTGTGTAGAAATATTTAAATACAATGAAAACGTAAATAGATGTAATGTAAGAAATTATAATTAGATTTATGTAGACTGTTCTACTCTGGCATTATCCACTTCCTGCTGTCTCTCTCTTCACTCATTCCTTCTGCTTACAGTGTGTTATTTGTTCTTATTTAGTTTCACACATCTTTGGTAACTGTTTGGCCCCTTCCAGGAGAACCACTGTCTGCGTATCAAGATCCTAGGGGATTGTTACTACTGTGTGTCTGGGCTTCCTGAGCCCCGGGCCGACCACGCTCACTGCTGTGTGGAAATGGGCGTCGACATGATAGAGGCCATCTCGTAAGTGGTAATACTGTGTTCATGTGTGTGTGTGTGTGTGTGTGTGTAAGTACACATTTGTGTCTTCAAACGGAGAAGCAATATTCGACCTCCTACGCGCGCGTGTTTCGGCAGGCTGGTGCGAGAAGTGACCGGGGTCAACGTGAACATGCGAGTGGGCATCCACAGTGGGCGTGTCCACTGCGGGGTGCTCGGACTCAGGAAGTGGCAGTTTGACGTCTGGTCCAATGATGTCACACTAGCCAACCACATGGAGGCAGGGGGCAAGGCAGGGTGAGAAGAAGAGGCATGGTCCAGCGTGTTTGTCAACGCCACATGAACAAACACCTCCACACGATATGACCCTAACCTGGCTGTGGATCTCCTCAGGCGTATCCACATCACCAAGGCAACCCTGCAGTACCTGAACGGAGACTACGAGGTGGAGCCAGGCTTCGGAGGTGAGAGGAACGCCTACCTGAAGGAGAACAACATCGAGACCTTCCTGGTGCTGGGCTGCAGCCAAAAGCGGGTGAGTAGACTGCCACCTGTCCATCACAGATGCTGAAACTAGAATAGCTGTTAGAGCACAAGCATCGAACTTGTGAGCTTGCCAGTCAGTGAAGCTGTCTGTTTTGTGTATGTGTGCCTACAGAAAGACGAGAAGGCCATGATGGCTAAGATGCAGCGGACACGGGCTAACTCCAACGAGGGGCTGATGCCTCGCTGGGTGCCTGACAGATCCTTCTCCAGAACCAAGGACTCTAAAGTCTTCAGACAGATGGTCAGACCCTCCAAGTCATTCAAACCAACTGAATTCATGCTGAACATTAAATAAATGTTATCCAACTAAATGTCCTGAGTGTGCTTGGATATCTGTATCTAATCCCAACATCTCTCTGTTCTCCACAGGGAATTGATGAGACATCCAGCAAAGACAAGTATGTGTTCATCTCTTTTGACAATTACTAACAGTCATCATGTTAGTAATTGACCTTCCGTGTGAGATTCAATAACAACATATTGCCTATTAATTGAAATTTGTCACAATTTTCTGGGCAACTTCTTATATCTTCTGACTTTAAAACTTTATTTTACAATTTCTTTTCACTATTTTCCATGTAGCCGTGGCATTCAGGAGGCAATGAACCCAGAGGATGAGGTGGATGAGTTCCTGGGACGAGCCATTGACGCCCGCAGCATCGACCAGCTGAGGAAAGACCATGTGAAGAAGTTCTTGCTCACCTTCCAGACCTCCAGCTTGGAGAAAAAGGTTGGCGTCCAGCTCCCAGGATGCCCTGGGGCACCACTACACGGGTTAGAAGCAGCCTATACAGGACCATGCGTTATCTGATCAACGTCTTTCAATTTGTAGTATTCAAAGAAGGTGGATGATCGTTTTGGGGGATATGTGGCCTGCACTCTACTGGTCTTCTGTTTCATTTCCTTCATTCAGATTGTCATCTTTCCACAGTAAGTGACATGCATACACACACACACACACACACACCCCTCCCACCTACACACACCTTCTTATTTGCCTTCCGTCATCCTCTTCTTGCATTCCTTCTTGCAGTACACCAGTCATGCTGGGAATCTACATCAGTATCTTCATCATCCTTGCCAACATCCTCTTCATCTGTGCCATATACTCTTGCATAAAGGTGAGAGATGAGAGATAATACAGACAGATTATACAGACACATTTATGTACCTCCACATTTAGTCATACAACCTGATTACTGCACTCTGACATTCTCCACCCATTTTACTGTCTTCTAGCTTTTTCCAGCTGCCATGCAGACAGTGTCAAAGAAGATTGTCCAGTCCCGCACCAAGAGCACGCTGGTTGGGGTGTTCACTATCATCCTAGTCTTCATCTCTGCCTTTGTCAACATGGTAAGATTGTACATTACTAGATTACAATCATAAGAACACACCCACACACTGACTAACTTCTCTGTGTTCTCCCCTGGGGCTGTAGTTTGCCTGTGACACAGAAAGCTTGGCGGAGTGCGTTGCCCGGGAGCTAAACACCTCCGTTGCCATGGTGACGCCCTGTCTAATCCACAGCTTGAACGTGTCTGTGGACGGGGGTCTGGAGATGTGCCCGAGCCAGGGTCCCTCCTGCCCCTTTCCAGAGGTAGGCGTGTGCCCCTGAACAAACACCTGTCACTGGGCTCCTTGCACACTCAACTCTACTCATTCATCCAAAACTGATGAGCTGGAGGACCATGGATCTGTCAGTAAGCCTGCTGCTGAGGGTCTCTGTGTGTGTTTCAGTATTTCAGCTACAGTGTGCTGCTGACGCTGCTGGCCTGCTCAGTGTTCCTGCAGATCAGCAGCATAGGCAAGCTGGCCCTCATGCTACTGATCCAGCTCACCTTCCTGCTGCTGGTGGAGTGGCCACAGGTGGTGCTGTTTGACAACGCCGACCTCTTTGTCACCTCCAATGCCATGTGAGTACTGCCCTCTGGGAGAGACCTCATCGCCTGCATGTCTAACGCTTAATAACCATGGATCATGGTCAACTCTTGACTGTTTCCTTTCCAGTGATTTCAATGAAGCTACTCAGCGGTAAGAATCCTCAGCTTTCTATTTGAGTTCATTCTTTCCTTTGTTGAATATACAGCATGTTTGCTAATGTGTGTGGGCTAACCATCTTCCCATTCCCAGGTCCGGTTTCAATGAAACTACAGACCAGTGGTGAGTTTCCATAATATAACAATAACATTTGATTCATTATTCATTTTTCTTTCCTATCTGACCTCATTTCCGTCTCTCTGTAGCCCTTTCCGTGAGACTAAAGTGTCCCTGAGGGTCATGACCCCGGTGATCCTAACAGTGTTTGTGCTGGCGCTGTACCTGCACGCCCAGCAGGTGGAGTCCACAGCACGCCTTGATTTCCTCTGGAAACTGCAGGTACCAGTAGCTAGGGGGCGCCACACACCATGCACTGCAGGGTCCACAAAAAATGACTCTAAATACATCATCTTGTAGTATGTGCCGGCTGTCAGGATGAGGTCGCAGCCGTGTTAATGTTCTCTGTGCTCTGCCCCTCAGGCCACCGAGGAGAAGGAGGAGATGGAGGAGCTGCAGGCCTACAACCGCCGCCTCCTCCACAACATCCTGCCCAAGGACGTGGCCGCCCACTTCCTGGCGCGCGAACGCCGCAACGACGAGCTGTACTACCAGTCGTGCGAGTGCGTGGCCGTCATGTTCGCCTCCATCAGCAACTTCTCCGAGTTCTACGTGGAGCTGGAGGCCAACAACGAAGGGGTGGAGTGTCTCCGGCTGCTCAACGAGATCATCGCCGACTTTGACGAGGTGAGACTCGGGGGAAAGGAGACAGTGCAGCGAGTTCTGGAAGATGAGGATCTTTGTCACTTTAGGACCTTAGGATACCTGCTGGCTGCTTTGTTCTCATAGCTGTCTTTACCTCACACAGTAACCCTGACCTGTGTGTTCCTTCGTTTAGATCATCAGCGAGGAGAAGTTCCGTCAGTTAGAGAAGATCAAGACCATCGGCTCCACCTACATGGCTGCCTCCGGCCTCAACGACTCCACCTACGACCGCGAGGGCCGCTCCCACATCCTGGCCCTGGCTGACTACGCCATGCGGCTCAGGGAGCAGATGAAGTACATCAACGAGCACTCCTTCAACAACTTCCAGATGAAGATAGGTGAGGGGAGAGGCCTACTGAATACGGGCTCTTTTAAACCGTCTTTTAGTCAGATTGTTGATAAAGGTGACGACAAGTTGTTTTATTGGTAAACGTCTCTTTTGTTCCCAGGTCTGAACATCGGGCCAGTGGTTGCCGGGGTAATTGGTGCTCGGAAACCACAGTATGATATCTGGGGGAATACAGTCAACGTGGCCAGTCGTATGGACAGCACAGGAGTCCCCGATCGCATTCAGGTACAGAGTTTTTGTATCCATTTCTACTGTTGCCGCCTCCTTTTTGAGTCTAAATATAAGGGTTTTGTATGAGTCAGTTATGCTGTTACCTGGCAACCCTCTTGATAACAGCTGCTATATTTGTTTCTTTTCTCAGGTGACCACAGACCTGCACCAGGTGCTTGTAGATAAAGGGTACATACTTGAGTGTCGTGGAGTTGTAAAGGTCAAAGGTAAAGGGGAAATGACAACCTACTTCCTGAATGACGGACCACCCAACAGTTAGCAGCCACGGCAGCTGGAGCTGTTATGATTCCCACTGCAAGGACAGCACCACTGAGGGAGGACTCGCATGGCGAACCAGTGGCTAACAACTAACAAGGCCATCTCATGAAAACTGAGCAAAGAAGAAAAGACTTTGAGACTCCAGGACTTCAGAAGTGTTCTTGCTGAGAAGAAAAGGGATGTGTGTCACAGCCAGGTTGTGGCCCACAAACAGTACACATTAAAGGACAAGTGCTTTTCTCTTGTCTAGCCTCTCTCTCAGGCTACTTGAAAGATGCAAAGTCTGTTTATTTAAAACAACGCCTTTAGCCTGTGTCAAAAGAAGATAAACGCTGTACAAAAGGCTACTTTTTGACTTACTTTGTGTGATTTTTTTTCCAGTCATTTTTTTCATGAGAATTATGAAGCAGGTACTCATGTTTTACTTCTAGATGACTTATTTATTTTGAATTAGATGTTTTGTGCAAAAAGTCCTTTATAAAAAAAGTGTGAATACATACGTGCACAAATATCCAGTTTAATACACGTTTATAAGTGTGTATGCACATGCATATTTGTGTGTGTATGAATATGTGTATAAATTGAAAAGGAAAATATTGACCAAAGACCAAAGTATTTACTAAAAACTAGGCAAGATATGTCTGCAAGGTTCTCTGAAAAGTCTGCAGTGATCACCAAGTCAATCTTCTGCACAGCAGACAGTACCCTTCTTACAGTGCTGTCAGCAGAGTTGCAGAGTTCAGACAAAATATGTTGAATGATGTTTTCAGTCATCTGCCACAGTTCAGTATATTGTTAACAGCTTCTCCAGGGGTATTCTCTGTCTCTTTCATTTTCGAAGAGAAGATTGGAAGTCTTCAGCTCAGCTCTCAGGGGACAGGATATAGCATTTGTACCCTGGCTTTGACCCCGCCTACCCATAAGAGGCAGGAGATACAGTAGCTTCTTTGACTATGTTAATTTATTTTGAATTGCTCCGCCCTATTCTACAATTGTTGGAGGGGGGGGGGAGCAAACAGAAATGAGGGACTCTGAACCAGAAGAATGTTTTCGTTACCATCTATCTAGGGAAGCCGTGGCACTGAAAACAGTGGTACCAGACCAACTCACAGGTTGGAATCGCTAGTCTTTTCTAAAGAATGATATATATAGATACATGTATATATCTATATATACAGTATATAAATATATACATAACATATATACATATTTAGATATATGTATAAATAGAAGGAGAGATAATGACTGAATACTGTGCTTTGTAATTTTGAAGGGGCATAACTATTTTCACTGTGAGATTTATATGATACGACAAACTGCTTTCTTGCCAAACCTAACTGCTCTAAAGCATGTCTAATTGTGGTATCCTGTTTTCATTTCTGTTTGTTTGTTTTAACGTTGGGTATTTTGTATCACCTCTGTATCCATCATTTGTATATTCTTATTGTTGCTATTATTATTCTGATTCTGGTTAATTAATATGCTTATTATAATGATTCCATTCCAATGATAAGGAACAAAGACCAGCACGCGTTCATGTAAATGCCAGACCCAAGCTCAAGCTCATTGGTACCAACTGATCAACTGCAGCCAAGACCTCTTCTGTCTCCTTGCCATTAAGTGACCAGTGAACACATGCAGTATACAGATGACCCACAGTACTGTTTACCCACAAAACACAGCTGCAGTATTACAAATGTCAGTCAGATAGGTGCTGACGCCTGCCTTGTCTGGATTCACCCCTATCCTGAGATACCGAGTCCGAGTGACACAGTAGTGCAACGGCATTGATACCTCGACGGTACTCTCCTACCACAAGAACCGGACTGGAAAGAATACAATTAGGAAATGCCTGATTTTTCTGTATTCCATTCAGCGCTTATAAGGGGACTGAAAAAAATCCCTGCTTTCTGATTTGATTGCCTTAATAGAACAAATCACACGGCAGGAAAGAGAGCAACACCTGATCGTCAGACATGTATGAAGAGAAGGTGGTTTGTGAAATCATTTGAAACCTTCTCCCACCACCTGTCAACATCCCCAGTCAGAAACAACTCGTCATCCAGTACTCTGGTTGACAGCGGCAACGTACAGTTGATCATGTTTGTACCAAAGCCATCTCATGCAGCCTTGTGCAATGGGGAACGCCAGGGAACAGTCGAGGGAGACAGTCAGAGATGGGACTAATGAAGAGCTATTCACATAGTTAAGCAAAATGTTCGAATGAACACGTTTTTTCACGACAATGTGTATTGTATTGATTCGACTTACTGTTCTGTCTTTGGAGTTGGGTTGATGGCTGACTCTAGGGATGTTTCTGGGAACAGAGGAGAGTTGTTCTTGTACTACAGAAAGTGTTCTGCTCAGGCCAGATGAATCCTATCCTATTATTTTTGATTTGTTTGTATTTTCCCTGTGTTGAAAGAGTTTAAAAGGGGACTGTTGAAGTATATTAAGAGTTGAGGACTATGACAAAGAGAAATATAACATTTCCCCTTGAAAAATAAAAGATCAATGGCTGTTTGATTGCATTGCGTGGTAATATTCGTGTTGAAAAAGATTTCTTATGGATTATTAACACAGCAATACTAGTCAAAAGGGAGCTTTTGCAATGTAGGTAGCCCAGATAATGCTGAATCATTGTTGCGGTGTCCTTTTTTCTACAAGTGTTCATGTACACCAGCGTGAAGCTGATCCTGCTGCGGTGCTCAAGATACAGACGTCTACAGCTCAATCCTCTACATTTTTAAACCTTCCAGCGAGATTGGTGTGTGTGCTGAATGACTCACTCAATGAGCCTGTAACAGCTTACCTGCCTGGATCTGGGTTTTTCATGGACGATCGCATACAGGGATACCTTAGTGTCACACAGTTATGGCCCTAACAAGCACGTGTGTGCATAATGAAATACCTGTACTAAGGTGTTAATATATTTCAGATTATCACACAAACAAGTTTGGTTTTTATTCTCTTAACATTCACACAAACAACATACAACACTAACTCCTAGTATTTGCAGCCTATTCTGGCAGTATCTGAAACAAGATGGAGATCAAGCCTTTATAGATTGAACTTAAACACACACAACCCCACACCTCTGGTCAGGCTCTACTGGCAATTCAATCTGACTGCCAAGTATTGGAACTATCACCAGGTCTATTGAAGAACTTACAGCATGACGATGGATAGTACAAAGTTAGTATTACCCATTTCATATCTCTAGAGGGAGCCAACAGCTTAGTTGGAAAATAATTGAATTAAATACCGGTATACAGTAAGTATATATTGTATATATTTTGTACATGGTCAAACATAATAATAAAACCTGAGCAGTTCTTATTGCTTTTTAGTTTACTTATCAGAAACAAATGATTGCACCTGCTTCTGTGTGTGCGTGTGTGTTTGGGTGCATGTGTGTTAGAATAAGCTGAACTCCCGGTTCGTCATTGACATCTCTTTCACAAACCTGAGAGAGAAACATGTTCAGATTAGAGCTGTACACCAGCGTTTACTGACACATGAATGGCAGGATGTAAAGATCACCCTACTTGGTCATCTCGCTGTTCTTCCGAGGGAATCGCTTAACATGTGCCCAGGATTCCTGCATCCTTCCTTGACCATCCTTGGAGTTCCACCACCCATATTGCTGGTTGTCAGTCACTGGCACTGAGTACAACTGGTTTGGGGCTGGTGAAGAGAGACTCAAGCTAATCACTCTGCCCTCTACTGATCCTTGGGAGCTTGATATCCACCCAATATATATGTATGTTGTTTATAACATTCAAATGCAGCTGGGTCTTACATCGTGGTGTCTGTATCCGCTTCCGCATCTCTCTGTATCGCTCCTGGCTTCCACAATGAATGTCTTGGCTATAGGCAGGAGGCTGATTGTAGACGGTGCAAATATCAGTGCATTTATAGGACCCCCTCTGGATTTGAATTGGGGGTTGTCCTACTTGTTTTGTCCAGGCCCTTAAATTAACCTCATCATCTATTGAGAGAGAATGCAGGAACAACACTATGTTACATTCCGTCAAATTAGTAAGCATACTATAACGATGTCGTTGGCAGCACAAATAACATACGTAACGTTAAACGAATGGCATTGGTAATAGAACAATATAGCTTGGCTAACCTTACTGTGTAGTCATATTATAGTTACTCTAACTAGGCTATAAACTAGCTAGGCAGTAGGTTACTAGTGCAAGCTACAATACACCACTGGACGTTCAGTAACAGTACTGCAATACAGTACTGTCAAAAGCCAAAAACATATATTTAAAAATGTGCAATACAAAAGTGACGCTAACTCACCATGGGAAGCAGTCGTTTTAAGATTCACTAACATCTTATCTGCAATGGGATTTTGATACCCCAAATTTGTAATTCCAAAGAAAGCCATTCTTTTCTGAAACAGCCGAAGGCTGTCCAGGCCAGGGATGGAGAAACCACCTGAGAGAGAGCAAGAAAGCCTTTCAGCACTAGATACTGTATCTAGTCAGAGCTAGCGAAATAAATCACAAATGTTTTAGGTGAAACCATGGTAACAAGCACCGCCCCAACGTTTTTGTGACAGAAAAACGAAAGACAGCAAGCAATACGTAGCATAAAGTTTCAACGAAAGCAAAAGAACAACAAAAAACATCTCCGTTGAGTTAGTTTCTTTGCATTTTTTATTTTATTTTGCAGGCTCCATAAGTAAGCAATACCTCAATGTAAAGGCGGTTTTCGCCTGCAAGTGGTCAGATCGTTTTGGTGTATGTTCGGCATTGTTTTGGGTTAAGATATTAGTGTGAAAACAGCACACTTTTTCTAAATATTAGGAATTAGGTACTATATCTGCAATCATTAATACTTGTTAAAGTATTACCAATCCTGAGATGTAAGAATTTACGATTTACCCAGAGTCTCTTCATTTATCTCAACTTAATACCAGAACCCGTCTAGGGACCGGCTTCCTAAAGATCCTCTGTGTACAGTATACCGTGTGTAACCACGCCCTTTCTTGGGTTCGGCCATAGATAAAGCTTTTCTGGTTGGTTTTCACCAGCCTTAGAAAACGTGACGTAGTTTGAGCTGACAGTGATGGGAAGTCGAGCGAGTGCTGGTGAGTTCCTTGTTAAACCAATAAAAATACAGAATTGTGTCATGTCATTGTAACAGGGAAGAGGATAGTTGTTATCAAGAGATGCGATAGTTACACATTAAGTTTACCTTACCTAGGTTGACTATCTCCTTCGGATTTTTTTTTTGTCTCCCGAGATCGTCTGATGTAAGTAGTTCGATGTGAAAGATGTTAAATAAAGAGCTTTGGTTGTTGACTATTACAGTTAAAGTCACCCACGGCACTGTGAAGTAGTCGTTAGCCACTAGCAACATGGGCTTGCTGCATGCAGCCAGCAAGTCTTGTTGTCATTTGATCGCTTGGTTATGTATTCAGCGCAAGTTATTGATACGTAGCTAGTTAGAGCTAGCTACACTAGTTCATTTAGCCAAAGATATCTACAGTGAGTTTTAGGTCAATTTACGACTTTATTTAGTACAGAGAGAAGGGACCACGTCTTCTACTGGATCGGTAACCTAAAATGCATTACATAGCTAACCATGGCTGTGGTTAGCCGAATGTGTCCTGCATTATGTCAGTTCCAGACCACGGTTTAGCCTTTTAAATACGGGATTGGGTTGAGGATTTTGCTAATAACATTATACGAGTGCGCGTTGTGTTTACGTGCCTATTTTTGTGACTGCAAATGTCCATCGAATACAAGTGCAGGGGCGGCGTCTGTCAAACTTCTCACTACTCGTGTTGTTACTGTCTGACTCTCTTTGCATGTCCCAAGAGAGACCTGTGATTGTTGTACAACAAAACACTGGTATGAATACTGTCAAAAAGTAAATGTGACTGTCTTGTGTTATATTAGTTAGAAATAGGCCTAGATCGTCATATTATGGTTAGATGTGAGTGTTCTTTTACTGGTGAAATAGAGGCTGCAATACAATGAATCGTGTATTTATCATATTTAGAAAACGTGATTATAATTGAGCCTTACATTTTTACTTACGGAAACCAACTATCTTGGACAAACCTTAACAAAGTGGTAGTTACAATGAGCCCATTGTTTGTTTTATACCAAAAGTGTTACGGAAATGATTACGCAAAAAAGACTTCATTGAAACTTAACCATAGATATGTGTGCACATAATGTGCTACATTTAGGTAGACTTGAGTCTAAACGTTGAAAGACAGACGTGTAATTGACACTGGTAGGCTGTGTCATATTTGGCACAGGAGAGAGGAGTAAGTTTAGGGACTAGTGTGTCTTGTTCCCCAAGGTTTTTCTTTTGAGTGGCAAAGACTTCCTTATTGTTAGAGCCAGCACAGCTGGCCTTGAGTTGCTAGTTTGTACAAGAAAGTAAGTCAGCAATAATTGTATTGTGGCCTTTATTGTTGTAACATACAAATAATTGTAACCAACAGCGTGCCTCTCTTTCTCCCCTTCCAGAGAGTATGAGTGCCTTTCCCCTTTCTCGCTCGGAGGTGTTCGGAGAGCTGAGGAAGGAACTGCATGAGGATGAGGAGTTCAGGCAGTCTGATGCTCACATCTTCATCATCATGGGAGCATCGGTAAGGGACGGTCAGGGAGTCAGAAGGATAGATGGATAGATAAATAGATAGATAGATGGATAGATAGATATTTGATACTTTATTAAAAAGTTGTCATTCTTTTAAAATATTTTAGTAATTGAAAAATATGACTCGAAGTCAGATCAACAGTTGTGTGATTATTAACCTTCTGTGTGTGATGTGTTTTAAAGGAGTGAGGAAGTACCTCACCTCAATAGTTAACAGGGTCAGTGAGTCTTATAAATAATTGAAGTCATGAAATGCAGAGAATACACAATAACTTTCTGAATTTACAAGGAGAGCAGCCGTAACAATCTTAGCTTCAGCAAGATTGTGTGTTCTTTGTTATCTTTGTTCTTTCTGCACTCAGTCATTTAACTGAGTCATTGTGGCTGTTTCTGTGCATGAGTGAACTACTATTTGATAAGTCCTGATTGGAGAGGAAAGAGGAAAGAGGAAGGATTTAGAGTTGGCTCAGTTTGAGGAAATGTGGAAAGTGTGTTGAGACACTAAACACCAACCTTGTGAAACTGTGCAACATCAAAATCATTTGAGCCCTTGGAACTCTGGCCTTGAGATAAAGAACATTGTGAAGGTCCTTATAGTTGGTTTGCCAATTATGGTGACCACATACGGTTAGTTGGACAATCATGAGGACAGCTTGTAAGATTGGCCTTGTCATATTGAGAGTTTTGGTTGTAACACAGAGAGTGTAAATTTTCCCAGCATGGCGAAATACCCAGTCCAGTGTGTTGAGCCAAGGCATTCATTCTTAAGTAACATTTTCTGTCTTTATTTCCTTCTGTAGAATGATGTAGAACCCATCCCTCTTCATAAGGTGTCTTTGTTCTATCGGTCCTGAAAAAACCTGCCCTGTGAGCTGACAAACATGTCTTCTACCTTCTCACTGTTTTGTTCTTGAGTGAAAAGAGTGGAGTAAGAGCTGAATAGTGCTAAGTCACTGTCCATCAGCGTTTTCCTTTCAGCCCAGAGGAAAGTGAGAGGGAAAGGCATGTCCATACAGTGGGAGCTTGGCGTGTCCATGTCATTGAGGAAGAGATTGGCTAAGATTTAAACGGTGTACCAACAGTGTTGGCCAGTATGCAATGCGGTGGTTCTTGGCTGTAGCCTACACTTTCTTTGACACAGTGGACTCCAGCAGAACATCACCTCACTAAAGATGACCTAACACATCAGTTTCACCAGTGAGGGTTGAATACATAGTGCACATTTGCTTTGGCACACTGTACTAGAAAGGAATTTCTGATGAGAGCTGTGGCCTTTATTGTTGTAACATACAAAATTACTGCTCTGCAAACAACCTGAGCCCTAAATAGAAGCCATATTGTACCATGAACTCAAAATGACATGTAGAAAGATTTGACACTTTCCTGTTGTTGGAGAGGGAGTATTACCATTAGCCATAAGACATTTCATGTGTGGGACCACCTTTGGACCTCAATGATTCACAAAAGGTGATCATCATGTGCCTGAGTGTGTAAGATCAATAACTGTTCAGTAACTTTTATGATTTGATTTTAACTTCCCTCTTGCTGACTGTATGAAAATGCAGTACTGCAGAGTAAAGACTCATGCTAGGGTGGCTCTTCTACAGAGCAAGTACAGGGGGTGTTCCACTCTGCCTCCAGTGTAGACATGGGGATGTTACACTCTGTCTCCAGTATAGACGTGGGGATGTTACACTCTGCTTCCAGTATAGACGTGGGGATGTTACACTCTGCTTCCAGTATAGACGTGGGGATGTTACACTCTGCCTCCAATTTAGACATGGGGATGTTACACTCTGCCTCCAGTATAGACGTGGGGATGGTACACTCTGCCCCAGCTACTGGTGTGTGTCTGTGGACAGAAAGCTGTGCTGGGTTTACACTTGTGCTGTGTAAACTGTACAAGACCAAAGCCCCCCTACACAACACCATCTGCAGGCTTGTTAACCTGACCACTACAAAATGGAACGGAAGGATTTCCACCTACAGTGTAGCCCTATACTTTGTTTTCACTGGCTGTTTCATGGTACCATGTCGTTTTGTATCTTTTTTAGGGGGATCTGGCCAAGAAGAAAATCTATCCAACTCTATGGTGAGAATGTGAAGCTGGATCTGTGTTTAATCCTTCATGTAACAAAGACGTTCAGAACAAGTTAAACAGTAAAGACTCCCACTTATCTCTGCTTCCTTCTCTGTGCTGCCAGGTGGTTGTTCAGAGATGGCCTCCTTCCTGAACAGACATTTTTCGTCGGTTTTGCTCGCTCTGAACTGACAGTCGATGCCATTAAGACTGCCTGCTTGCCCTACCTAAAGGTAACACGTCCACCCTGAACAGATAAGTAAAGAGTATACAGTACAGTATAGGATACCAGCCTTCACCTGGCCCGTCCTCTGCATCTCAGGTGGAAGACACGGAGGTGGAGCGCTTGGCGGTGTTCTTCAGCCGGAACTCCTACGTGAGCGGGAAGTACGGAGACGAGAGCTCCTTCTCCAAACTTCACAACCACCTGCTGGCTCTGCCTGGGGGAACAGACGCCAACCGCCTCTTCTACCTGGCGCTGCCGCCCAGCGTCTACCACGACGTCAGCAAGAACATCAGACACCACTGCATGAGCGCCAAGTCAGTATGTCCATCAAGGGTTCCACCATCTCAGCCAGTCATCTGCTCTGCCTGTCGTGTTGTTTGTCCATCACTGCTCTGCCTGAATGTCTGTAATTAGATCATAAACAGAATCCTGTAATGAGGACAATGCCGGGGGGCTTGGTAGACTGCAATCTAATGAGTGGTTTATGTGTAACTGATGAGGGAGTCTGCCATTTTATAGTTCCTGGTTGTGATGGCTAAAGGGCTGATCAAGCACTGTTGTTGACATAGCTAATCTGCCTGTGCTGTGTGTGATGTGTAGAGGCTGGAACAGGGTGATTGTGGAGAAGCCATTTGGGCGAGACCTGCAGAGCTCTGAGGAGCTGTCCACCCACCTCTCCTCTCTCTTCACTGAGGACCAGATCTACCGGATAGACCACTACCTGGGCAAGGAGATGGTGCAGAACCTCATGGTCCTCAGGTACTCTCTTAGTCGAGATCTTCCTTGTTCTCTTCCTGCTTCAATGTGTGTCTTTACTCCCAGCTCGTTCTGGCACAGTGCTTGACTGTCCTACAATGAGACTCAACGTTGTGAAAACTCCCTGTCACAAACAGCTGCATCTCTTTCCTAATATATGTGTCAGTCAGGCTAATGCCACTTGCATTGTGGTGTACTGGTTGTTCCAGGTTTGGAAATCGGATATTCGGGCCAATCTGGAACAGGGACAATATTGCCTGTGTAGTCCTCACCTTTAAAGAACCCTTTGGAACTCAAGGCCGGGGCGGCTACTTTGATGACTTTGGGATCATCCGGTGAGGATATAAACAGGTTTATACTAACAAATCAGTTGAGCTCACGTTGGCAGATGTGCAGTACAGTAGTTTTTGGTTCATGTACTATATATACTGCAAGCTGTAACAATTATTTTGTAAATAGATATATATATATATATAGTAAATATATATATTTATATACACACTGCGGATATCTGTGTTGAAATAATTAGTGTAAGTCTTAGAATCTCACTAGCCTCATCTCACTATCCTTTTTTCTGTATACCTGTGCCTCTGTTCCTCTTTTGTCACTGCACAGTGATGTCATGCAGAACCACTTGCTCCAGATGCTTTGTCTGGTTGCCATGGAAAAACCAGCCTCCACAAGCTCTGATGATGTCAGGGATGAAAAGGTGCCAAAACATCACTCATTGAACCGACACCTCAAATAGGGACATCTAGTCATCTATTATTCACATGATATACAATGGAAATGGGTTACCTCTATCTGTAACTTCCTTGCCTTCGTACGCCCCCTGCAGGTGAAGGTGCTTAAGTGTATAGCCCCAGCCACAATGTCTGATGTGGTTTTGGGCCAGTATGCCGGCGACCCAGAGGGGGAAGGAGACGCTAAACTGGGTTACCTTGACGATTCTACTGTCCCCAAAGGCTCCACTCAGGCCACCTTTGCCACAGTTGTGCTCTACGTGCATAATGAGCGCTGGGATGGTGAGAGGAGGCTTCTATCTGTCTCGCATTTGATCGTGTCCGTCAGCACTATATAGCATGACTTCTGACTCATTAACATTCTTGCTCTGTTCCATCTGTTCGGCAGGAGTTCCTTTCATCCTGCGCTGTGGGAAGGCCTTAAACGAGAGGAAGGCAGAGGTCCGGCTGCAGTTCACTGACGTGCCAGGGGACATCTTTGGGGCTCAGTGCCGCAGGAATGAGCTGGTTGTGCGCGTCCAGCCAAACGAAGCTGTCTACGCCAAGATGATGAGTAAGAAACCAGGAGTGTATTTCCACCCTGAGGAGACTGAGCTGGACCTGACCTACAAGAGCAGATACAAGGTGGAGATGCTAGCTTCGTACTTGTTCACATGGCTGGCCTGCTTCCGATACTCACACTGCATGTTCCTCTCCTTAGGATGTCAAGCTGCCAGACGCTTATGAAAGACTCATTTTGGATGTGTTCTGCGGGAGCCAGATGCACTTTGTTCGTAGGTGTGTGTCTGTCCACATCTCTCATCTCCTAACGCAAGCCTTTTGCCTGCCGCACACTACTCCAAAGTGAAGTGCTGGAGTGTTCAAACATATTTGTGCATTATAGTCTTCTCCACTAGATGGTGCCATATGCCTTTTTTCCCCTGCATGGATCAAGATGAATGTTTTAAGATTGTCACTTATGCTACTTTTTAATGCTTTGAACTTGTGTATTTCACAGTGATGAGCTAAGGGAAGCTTGGAGGATCTTTACGCCTCTTCTTCATCAGATAGAGAGAGAGAAGATTCCCCCAATTCCTTACAGATATGGAAGGTAAAAATACATTCCTTCATTTGCCAGCCTTCTCTAAACATTTTCCTATCCTTTTGTCACATTTCTGCGTAAACGTCTACTTTGCCAATTTGTAATTATTGAACGTGTTTGTTTTGTGTGTAGTCGTGGCCCAGTCGAAGCAGATGAACTCTCTAAGCGGGTTGGATTCCGGTATGAAGGAACATACAAATGGGTCAATCCTCACAGACTGTGAAATAGGATGCAAAAGGGAGAGGAAGAGACGGATATGAGAAGTATCATGTTCTAATTCTCTTGACTGTCTTCTTTGAGTCAGAAGGTGTTATGACTGTGTTGACCTCTCTCAGCTACTGTTAGGAAAGAGACTTTGAAATGTATGGAAAGGAAGCTGTTTTGAAGTATAGGAACATTGCCAAAGTCTCAGGTACTTCAGTAATCATCTGTGCTGTGCCTGTCTGCGGACAGTTTCACAAGCTTTCAAAGATTTATTTTATTAGTGACTGAAAACATCCAAATATATCAGTCCAACATTATGAACTCAATAGATTAGCATTGTAGCATATTATTCTTTATCAGAGTTTTGTCTTTTAAGGTCCATGCGAAAGCCAGTTGGGACCAAAGCTGAAGTGATAGGGAACTAAATACATTTCCACACCCAGACCTCTTGTTTTGTAGATTAAATATTGTTGGAATGGTGTGACACCAGGGCTTAACCCGTCTGGAGTGGAAACAGACGTTATTAAACCAGTAGGGAACAAAATGGGAACAGGAGCAATACTGTACATTCTCACACATACCAGTTCTGAGCTTGGTTACCAGACATTTTAAACCTATATTACATGAAAACAAACCAGTAACGTGCTAATGGTGTTTAATGACTGGCCACAGCTACAGGAACTAAATGGCTGTAATATTCACTGCACTGAAGGTATTTAGGATCATTTTGCTTCTGCTGTTTGGAAATAAGAAAATATTGATGAAAATGATGCTTATGTTGGGAGTCTGAGGTTCACAGCAGCTGACTGATCATATTTGGTGGTGATCCTTTGGAGTCACTTTCTCTTCCATTCACTTAGTGCAGCATTGAATTATAACTGGCTTTAGTGTGCTTTAACTTGAATACAGCTTTTTCTGAAAGATTACTTTTCAGTTACATTCCTTTTGTTTACATTTTCCTTAAATCCAGGCTTATTTGACCCTTGTGCTGCGTATGCGTCTTTGTGATTCGCCTTTTGTTCCAAAACAGTAGGTCAGAGCGACCCAAAGGCAGCACTAGGGTTAAGTTATTGTATCCATTTAAATTTGCAGTTAGAAATGTGACAATGTATACCACAGGATCACCAGAGGAAACTGTCTTAAATTAACATTGTGTACTGAACAAATACTCTCCAGTAAAGTGGCCATTTACACAACCTGCAATAAAAGATGTATTTTGACCCGTAGTCACTGAAAAATGTGTTGGGTTTACAGTTCTTAAACTTAAAAGCTTCATGTGTAAGATGAGGTTTATGTTTTGCCGCTTTAGTTGTTTTTACATTTGAGTTCATGATGTGCAATAAAGTTTAATTAAAGTGAAGTTCCAAATTCTTTGGGAAGACATTATGATCATAACTGCAATGACAAAACATTAGTCTTTTTGGCTAAACCACTACGGCAGACGGTTCTAAAACTCTCTGGCAAAGAATCTGCCCCTTGTGCTCCCTTCACATTCTGCCCTCCTTTCCTAAGGGTCAAAAAGCCCCCACCTTCAACCCTGGCATAAAGCAGGTTCATTCCATGTTCCCCTGTACCCTTTCAGCCTCTGAAATGTTCAATCAAGTGCATCTAAATGTCTCATTGTGGGTGTGCTTGTATGTGCATTTAATATAATTTCAGGTCATTCTGGTCCCCAAAGAGAACAAGGGTTAAGTATTTCACATGCTATTTGTCTAGTTCCACCTACCCAGCTAAGGTGGACGTTAAAGCTGTAGCAACTGTAGTCTTGGAATGTCTGTAGTTAAGACGCCCAAGAGATTATGACTTGCGAAACAGCCTAGTACACTACTGGTCTTCAACCTTCGTCTCATGGTTAGTCAGCTCCAGGTTTCATGTTGCTTCTGTTCCACCAGGATGATGCATTGACAGCCTGAAATGGCAAGTTTATTTGGAAAGCATGCGTTACAGTGCTGGGATTCCAACAGTAATAGCTTGTTGTATCTGTACACATTCGACACGCTGCCCTGGAGTAGGATTGGCTACCTTCCTGATCAAATGGGGACATGGTAAAGGGACCAATGAAGAGGACTGGCACTTTCTGTCAGGGTTAATCGTTTACTGTAAAGGCAATGTCACTTTTCACAAACTCTTTTACACACAAGCCATGGGTGTTAGTGTTCACAGAAGGAATTTCAGGAGGTCTTTGGTTTCACAAACCACAAAACTGCCAATACATTTTTTAGCAATGTGACACTTTAAGGCACTTGCATTGTCAACAGTTGCTATGCTAATTTATAAATGCTTACAGTACAAGTCAAGACATCTCCCACTTAAAGTTTTCAGGTTTAAGATACTTATAACAACAAATACTAGACAATTCCTTCGGATAAAAATGACTAACTAGTTAAAAGTAATTGGCCATTATATACAGCGAGGACAGATTCCTTGGACGGTAAGAAAAACAATGTGCGTGTTCAGCCTAAGAGTCAGGTTTTTTAAAGTCAGATTTTAAAAAGAAAGAATTGTAAGGGACAGAAGTGGTAGTTCACATCACTACTCTAATGCAGTCTTATAGCAACTCACTGTTTGTTCAAACCATTACAAAGGAGTTTACTTTCTTTGCATCAGAGCATGTGAGTAGCTTAATCAGTCTGTTTTTAAAAAGGATCATCCTCTCCATTTTAAAGGCACTTAGTCATTTACATATGCTCCGGGTGGTTCTGCAAGCAGCTGATGAACTCAGTGACAGGTCGCCCTTGGAAGCATATCTGGTACACAGCGTTGAACAGGGGGAACCTGGAAACAGAACCAAGATGAGAAGGGCTTCAATGATCTGCTGTGTTCCTCTAACCCCTGCATGCAAACCTCATTGAAACAGGTTTGATACAAACAATCATTTGAGAAAGTGTGGCATCTCTGAGTTGTAGTTCCATTCTTTAAACAGCTTGAGTCGATAAAGTTCTTTCAGTGGTTTAAGTCAATATTTCTTTCAGTGGGTAGGACCACGATCAATTTCATGCTAAATAGCCATTTAAAGGTGCGTCTGCTGTTTAATGCATTTACTGACTTCATCCGCAGTTTAACACCCATTTGTGCTCTTAATGCTGTACTTACTTATCAACCAGGTTTTTGGTCTTGAGGATGAGATGGACTTCTGCTGCTGTTGCTGGTCCCTGGAGCTTCTGTCCGTTTAGCATCTCCTTCTCCAGCTCCTCAATTGACTGAAGGGAACAAAGAAACAAACAAACGCTTAACTATTACCAGCCTCTGAAAACTCATTTCTGACTCACTCAAATCCCCCCTGGTGTCACCACCTTCTCTCATCCTCACCTTCCCCGTCTTTGCGAACGCTTCAGCCACCTTGCGGTTGCGACCTCCATAGCAGGTTGTGATGAGGTCAGCAACACCGCAGCTCTCCAGAAAGGTTGCCGAAGAAACAGGCCCAGCGGTGCAGAAAAGGCGAGCAAAGGCGATCATCTCCATCAGGCCTAACCGGATCACTGCTGCCTTAGTGTTGTCCCCGAAGCCCAGACCGTCACAGAAGCCAGCACCCACGGCTACAATGTTCTGAAGAGCCAAGACAGGAAGTCAATACGGCAACTGGAAAACGTAACAAGACCTTCCATCAACTAGTGCCCACTGTCTACCTTCAGGGCTCCACAGATCTCAACCACGTCAGACTCCTCCACCACTGTGACGCGGAAGTTTTTGGTCTGCATGAGCTCTTTCAACAAAGCCCCGTTGTTCTTGTTCTTACATCCTGGGGAGGGAGAGAGAGAGAGAGACAGAGAGAGAGAGACAGAGAGAGAGAGACAGAGAGGGAGAGAGAGAAACACTAGTGATACTCAATAGCAGATATTCATTTCTTTAAAATGTTCAACACTTTGAGGTCATGTCACGTATGATGTCATCGCAAATCGTTTTATGGCCTGTGATCAGTAACCTTTGGATGCGAGCATGTCGTGTTCTATTACACCATGGTAATGATTTCTGTGGTAATAATTGATCAAAACACGATGTAATAGCAGACTAACCGATTGTGGTCTCACAGAACTTCTCATCTGCGACCTCGTTGGCTATGTTGGCACCCATCAACACACTCATAGCGATCCCTAGCTTGTCTTGGATCACCTCAGAAATGAGCTTCAGTCCATCAGGCCCCTCATCTACACCCTTAACAAGAACAAAACACGAAACGATAACTGATTTAAAATACGATATGGACAACAAGCAGATTCCACATTTATTACACATGATGTAGATAATTGAGAGGAGGATTAAGGAAGTCAGTCCTGTGATTAGCGACGTGAACAAAAAAGGACAGCGTTTCTAAAAGAACTAATCAAACGTATGATGACCTTAACGGTGAGAACACTGTGTAAAGTGATTGAATCTGAGCCTAAACTGACTTGTTGCTTGATTAGACAAACAACATGGCCCAAAATGGTGGTCTTTGGCTCGGTGTGTACACATTGCGGAATGAGTGGACAAGGTCACTAGATCCAGGCTCCAGGCATGGAGAAGCAAGACGTTCTCAGACGAACCTTGATAAGGGAAATCCCCAGAGCGTCGCTCTTGATCTTGCCCTTCATGGTGTCACACACGCGTCCTATGAACTGGTGAGGGATGACAAACACCAGGATGTCTGCTTCATTGCTGGCCTCCAGCAGGTCAGGGACAGCCAGCTGGAGAGGGAGGATACGTCAGGAGGCTGCTCTGGGGTACCACCATACATCAGACTCATCATTACTGAGTGTGAGCAGCATTGGGGGTTCACAGAACATATAGGCTTAGATTTCACAAAAGCCTAATTAAGATAAGTCTTGCCTGGTGAACTTCCTCTTAGAGATTCATTCACATGAACAGCTGACTGTGCAATGCACATACTTAAAGGCACATTTCCTGATCTGAACATATATGCATTTAGTCCAGCAGTTAATTCTGACTCCCAATCTGCAACACACATATCACATTAGTAGTTGAAACAATAGTAGTTGAAACAATAAGTCAGCCAGTTTTATAACCAAATCTGTGTAATACGTTTCTTCTACATACCACATTGGGTGGGAGTTTATGTCCAGGGAGGTACTTGACATTTTCGTGTTCAGTGTTGATGATCTCAGTCAGCTTCCGTCCATCAATCATCTCCTCAAAAACCCACATCTTCACTGTGTTGTCAAAACTGGGGTTTTGAGAGGCATTTGCCCCAATGATCTTGGCAATGGCAGAGCCCCTTGATGGGGTAGAAAAGTTATACTATCAATATGAACATAATTGAAATATTGTAATTGACAAATTGAATTAATAGATCACCCAAGTTAACAAAATAAACACTTAGCTTGGGTTTGTCGATAGGGAATAATAACCAACTACTATCAAATTAACATCTTCACATAGTGTCTGCGGCTTTTGTGAACTTATCATTTCACGCTTTAAATCACCTGTTAAATGCTGCAAGTGTGGCAAAACTGGACATCAGTCAATGCTAACGCCCTGCGCCTGCCGCTATCCAACTATCATGGCTAGCCAGCTCCTAAGGCCATAGCCTACATGTTTTTGTCTCTAGTCTAGGATTTCAATAGACCACTCCAATACACCTTTAAGCAGGCGATGGATAAATGTTCATATGAAAGCAGCATCTCATTTTGACACCTCATGCATATGGGACTTATCAAACTGCCAGAGGCAAACTAACATATTTAGCGAGCAACAAGCCTGCATCAATAATATACATGTCCTGTTCTGTGGTTATGGAAAATGAGCTACGCGGGTAAAATTATTAGCTTTCTGAATGACTGGGAAGCTAGCTGCCTACAGTGATTATAGCTCCAGTACAGAAAATGACTCGCAAGCTAGCTAGGTGCTACCACCAAGCTAGCCGTTTTGCACAGCATGATACAGGCGATATGGACAATATTCTTCTTCTTACCAATTGCCGGAGCCAATGATGCAGATTTTCTTAGGAACTGCCATTGAAATACCCGGCGATCCAACCCTTCACAGTTCTTGTAATTGTACTGGCGTCAACGTGGAGTCAGTGCAATGCGAGCCTGTAAGGAAATATCTTTTGCACGCTTGAACTTCGTACAGACTGCGGCTTGCACTGACTACAGAGCGGGGCCGCTTCATTGGTTTATTAGAGGGGAGACACAGCTACGCCCACTTTGGATCCGACATCATTAGTAGGCAAGGAGGGTCAGTGGGCTGAAAGTTACTCGGACAAATGTTTCCGTTTTCCCTGTGAACGGTCATAAACAGTGTCTGAGGACCTTGGTAAACTTGTCACATGATGAGGATATCTATAAACGTGGATATTTTTAGATGTTCTTTAAAATCAATAGCGATATGCTGGTGAAGTGGTTAGCATGCTAATATTTCTACAAAGTGTGTTTGTTTATAAAAATTATTTAATCATCTTTAAGATTATATTGCCCAGTATCAGCACTAGTAATGGTACCTTCTTCGTTTTTTTTCTATTCTAATTTTCCACGCTGTGACACCCACATTCTCAACGTCAACGTAGCTATTCGGTAACATAAAAACTCAGAAATGCTCAAACAATAGTCCTTGTTGTGCAAGAAACCAGTATTACTAACTATCCAATATATTAATACGTTCAGCTATTTCAGCAAATCCCTTCCTCTTCAACCAGTTGATCTGTCAATCTGCAGAGATTTGGGTCATCAGGCCTCGTCGCATGCACAGTATTAAAGCGGAAAAGTGCCAACATTGCTTGGAAAAAATATCCAGAGTTCAAATGTCTGTCTACTTTATTGTTGACTTTTCAATAAATAAAACATCTGAAACATGTAAACTGGTAGGCACAGTATTCATAGAAAAAAAAATCAAATCACATACACTTAGATTAGCCTACACACTTACATTAACAATTGTAGGTACAGCACGATATTATGGAAACGTCATCCTTGCAATATTTTATTTACATCAGATTTACAACTTCCTGTTGTGCTTGATAATTACACCACACTGCCACACACTACAGCCATGTAGAGCTTCATCCAGCATGACTCCATGAGAAATGAATGATTCATTATGCTAAAACCTCCAATGGTCATATCCTTCATTGGTTACTTTCTACGGGTTTGTTCGATGAGAGTGGTTAGACTATTTAAATACAAATGCACACGAATGGGAACTGGCATCCTTTTACCCCCCCCCCCTCCCCCCTCTCTCTTCCCCCCCACGACACACACTTATTATCCACACACCACAACAGAAACCAAGGCACACACATACAGACAGACAAGATGTCACATAGACAAATATGCCAACTTACTGGACATAAATAGTTTAAACATTACCATGGCATAGCTACATAGCTACATGCAACCAGGTGATCGGAGCCCTGAAGATATCATGGAACATTCAACTAAACAAAACAGACTTGTTACTATAGTTTTTTGTGCCACCGCTACTACAAAGCCAAGGATAAACACTGTCTTGACCTGGTTCTCAGGCAATATCTACATATAGTCCACTTGTACTGTATGTAAAAATTACATTCTCAATGCATAATACATTGGATCCTTACATACTGTCTTGATACTGTAGTGATGTGGAGAGTCCTTATCAAACAGACTAGTCCTACTCTGTGCTACATGTTGCTACAGAAGACCTTCAATCGCCAGACATACCAAAGTCCAATGTTCTTTAAGTCCTCATTTCATTAGGCCTACTGCACATTCACATGAGAGTTTTGACAAAAGACTAAATGTTACATAGTTGTATGGTTGTCTGTTAAATTAATTTTGTAATCTTTTAAAGCTTGTAAATATGGATCTAATGTTAAAATATTCAATTTCCTTCCTCAATCCCTTCTGACTGGTTCAGCAGGTGAAGTCTTCAGGGTTGCTCCGCCCTGTGTGATGAGGTAGTGCATTGGCAGAATATGGGGGTGGTGGATGAATGTTTTCAGGGACCGACTGATGTAGGGTTGGTATAGATTGTCAGTAGGAGTTGAAATGGGTAATTGGTGGGAAAACAATCAAACCATGGGCCAGTAAAACAAAAAAGGAAAAGGACAAGTTAATGTAGAACGTGTGGACACTACTAGAACGACGGCTGGGACATATTGTAGGGTCATACTATTTAAAAAGGCAACTAATCACACTTTGCTGTTTTTTAGTTTAATCCGCAGCTCAGACTGAATTTGTACACATAGTAATGATTGATGGGATAGACACATTACCCAAGCTGATATACTGTACCATAATACGACACCACATCACCACACATCTATCTGTTCTAATTTGTTCATGAAAGACTATGGGAAGATCAAATAGCATGTGTCAGAACATTAGCCATTAGACTCTTAAGGTGATGTGTGGATCATTAGCTTCAGGGCCTCCTGGTCCCTTGAACCCTAACCCTATGAGAAGGAATGAGGTCTCCCCCCTATACACACTCATGAGCCATGCCATGTTTCTTGTCTGGAGAATACTCTCTCGTTGACTAAAACAGCCTGGCATTGTGCTCATGGAAACCTTCCTTTTACACATTGAGAAGTGGGGTGTGGGGGTATGGCTGCCCCCCTGCTTAGTGAAAGTTACTGACATGACACTTGACATCATCCAGGCTCAGGACTGTCCCCTGGTCATTGTTGTGGTTGTGTTTGTGCTTCTTCTCAGAGCACCGACAGAGCCTGAACTTCATCACCTGGGAGAACAGACACACACATATTAGGAATGATTGACTTGTATTCACACAGTAGGTATGAGGAAAGATCCAAATGGTTCAGACATCAAGTCAACCCTTGTATTGACCCATGTTCACCTCATAAATGTAGTCAAACAGCTCCAGAATAGTGAGGATACTGGCACCAATAAAGAGGCCCATCTGACCGCCAATGTCACCTAGAAAAAGATACATGCTTAGTGGAAAGTAAGGTCAAAAGAGACTGTCATCCAGAGACTGAAATGACGTACTGTACCTAAAAGTCCAGCTACTTCATAAGCCTTCTTTTGCTCAATCGTCTCGTAGTTTAGAGCTTCAAAGAAGATATCCAGAACCAGGATGTTGTCACTATGCAAAGACGACCAAGAGAGAAAAGGGAATGAGATGTCATTTCAAATGCCGAGATGTTTTCTATCTTGTATGGCATCCTTGGCTTACAGGTGGTCTTGAACAAGTGGACTCACGCTATATACTGTTCAGACTTGTTGTACTTCTTGGCTAGGTACTTGGCAGAGGCCTTGCTGGGGATTTTGACAAAGGATAGCTCCTTGCTGTATCTGGTCATGTTGCATGGGGTCTCACACACGCAGAAGTCGTTGTCTCTCTCTACAAGGAAGTCTGGGGGGAAAGAGCATGGTCATCAGTTGTTCCTGTCTGTCACAAGTCCACTCGTGACATGTGGCTAGATTTCAAGTGAAGTAAACCCCTTCAAGAGGAACCACTCCGCATAGTTACATGTTTCATAATAACCACTGCCTAATACTCAAAAACAGAATATGTGCTTTATTAAGTCAGCGTTTTTATGTGCTGTGCGTTTTTATGTGCAGTTGTGAATTGGCATTGCCTGTTGTTTTTTGCGTAACGATGAGTATTTCTCTCTCACCCAGCGCTGGATCAGCACATTCTTTATAAAGCTCAGGGGTGCAGTATGGGGCATCTCCTACATGGAAAACAATACAAAAAGGAACATAGTAAATCATTGTGTTGCGCAAAACGGGCACATTTAAGAAACGGCACACTTTCTTGCACATTTTCTTTCTTGTAGTTTGACTTTAGAGAGTGTCTTACCAGGCATGTGCACCATGCGACAATTGCAGTTCTCTACCAAGTAGCGTGTCTCACAGTCGATGCGGCATGCTGTGATGCTGTATGTGTCAAAGAAGTCTGAATCCAGAGGAGTCACCTTACAGTCTCCCCAGGGAGGGGGCAAGTACATCAGCTGAAACACACAAACACATACGCCATACAACCCTCCACACAACATGACTTCTAAATGCCTTTTAATTCTGTTGACCTTCAGTTACCTCTCCTCTCTAATGTAAAATCAAATCAAGTTGGGTTTTTTTCCGAGAACCTACCCTCTGCTCCTGGCAGGACACAAAAGTCTGGAACCCAGGTGCCACTCCAAAGCCCAGCTGGTCGATGAAAGAAGGCTCGTCCTGACTGTGGATCTGAACTTTGACCCCTGCCTCAAACGAAGTCTCATCTGTGGCATGCAGAACAGACAGACAGAAGCTCATTGCACCACACACACACGGGTTATTTAACTAATGAGAGCACTCAGTCGCACAAACCAGGAGAAGGATAGGTCTGTGCCATTGAACAACAGAGGCTGTCAGCTAGGTAATGGACTGCATGCAGAGGGCAACTGAGAGAGGAGACAGCTGAATAAGCAGTGTTAGATTCTCTCACCTGTCTCACCCCAGACTGGCAGATACTCATCCTGTTGAATGTCTAGCATGAGCTCCAGTCCATTACCCATACCCCCCTTGGTGGTGATGAGTGGAGAGCGACCATCCCCCCCTGCGTTAAAGGTGTAACATTTCCCATAGCGAGTGAAGACCTGAGGAGATACATGAGAATAGACACAAACACTGGGTCTGAGAACTTACCTCAAATGTTAATACTGCATGTCCTTTATCCTTGTCACCCCTAAACCCACTGTGCTTCTTAGCTATAATTCTCCACTGGGTGTCAGTGTTAGTCTAGGCTGAAGTTGTGGCTCTGGTTCCAACCCTGAGAGGAGTGTGTGCGTGTGTGTTTGTGTGTGCATCTGTATGTGTGTGTGTGAGGGGGGGCAAGCCCCGGATTTAGGGTTAAACAAAAGGGGCACTCAGGTAAAAGGCACCAGCAGTCTGTGAATCAACATCCTGTCTTGAGCTTTTCTAAAAGCCTGCCGTTTCTATAGAGACATAGCATTTCTTCTAAGAGCTGCACTCTCTTCTGTAAACACAACCTGACTAAGATTTAGAGAGCACTGACAATCTGTTTGAATCTGCTGGTGCGATTATTTCACCAGTTTCCAGGTCTGTAGACTTTTAGTTGTGCAGCAGTTCTCAGAATAAGTACTACATTTTTGTGGGGGTGTTTTGTGTTCACATTATGTGCTTTTTCATTAGCAATTATGCCTCTAAAAGCTGGAAACAATTTAAATGGGGCTGCTGTGATTAACACGTCCACCTAGCCAAGATAGATTCATCTTTTATTGACACATTACCCCCATCAGACCATCCACCATGGGATGTGTGATTTGAGTCATTCAGCCCATCCAGGGAGAAGGATGGGGTGGAGAGGAAAGCTTCGGAGGTAGGGAGGGATGGGTATGTGTGTGTGAGAGAGAGTGTGAGTGTTGTTACGAGAAAAATAAATGGATATAGGTAAAAGTGAGGAGGTAGAAATAGAGAGTTTTGTTGCTGCTGCTGGAAGCGGGCTATTGCTCAGTGTTATGGCACATCATGACATATGTGTGATTAGAGAGAAGCAGCCAACGCTGGGGCTGCAGACAGACTTTAGGCCCTGCCAAGGGCAGCTGTATATCTCAGCCATTCATCACCCCCAGTCAGAGGGTAGGGGTTGGGGAAGGGGGGGTGTCTGGGGGAGGCCTGCTGGTCATGGCACCAGTACCCGCTCCCTCTTCCTCTCTACTATGGCTGCTTCCTGTTGGAACGACAAAAGCCAGACACTCAAAGTCGAATGGATTATGATGACTTTCTTATCGCGCTCATTTTCCAGCCAAGGAAAATTATTAACATTTTGTCACAATTGGATTGAGGATTAGGTTCTAATGAGTTTCCTTCCGCATCCCCTCCAGCCTTCCTCTCTTGGAATTGACAGCTTCCTCTTTGCCTCCATTCACCAGACAATCTCTTACAGGTTTATCTTGCTCTTCCATTCATACCTGACAGCATCCATCACAATTCATTTTCTTATTATTAATGTTACTGTGATTGGCATTGTCACAGATACAGCGTTAAAAAAAAGCCTTATGGCAGATCTATGTGCCTGCTCTTTAAAAATACATAATACTTTGTCTGCTTTCTATAAATATCAGAATCAATGAATTAATATTATTTCCTTCTGTGCTTATATGCATCCCACATATGGTATATTTAACATTGGTATTGTTACTGAATTATTAATGAAGTGTGATGTTAAAAAAGTTTTTTTACAGTCACAGTTGGAACATGGGTGATGTTCTGTGATAGCATGGACCAAGGGTAAATGGACAGAGAGAGGTATGCTTGTTTCACTCTGCTCACTATAGCGACACAGCCTTCTCCATCCCTCATTAGAAAGGACTTAACGTTCCAGAGAGACTTTCAAAGGCAAGGTGTGAAGGGATGGAGACATGAAGGCTTGTTTGTGGGGCACTGAGCAGTGTGGCTCATGTTGCTGTCTACCAGGGTAGTTATCATCTTAACGAACCTGGGTGGTGTTGCTTTTCCCACACTCTTTAAATCACTTTCTCTAACTCTCATACATGCTCTCCCCCTCTCTCTCTCTCTCTCTGCAACTTTGTGTCTTTGTGTAACTCGCTCTCTTCCTTCCTCTCTCTTTCTTTTGTTGGCACTTCACTGAAGTGACTACTTTGCAAAATAATCAATCCCCTTTTGCCAGCCCCAAACATCAAATGCACATCTTAAGGAGTTTGCCCAGGCTATAATCTTCAGAGCTCTCCAATCAATCAAACTGTCACTCACAATGAGTTTCCCACCATAGGAAAGCACTCAGCACTCCCCAGAAAGTGAATCATTATGCGAGTCGTTGTGTATGTCGCTCGTAACAACCCCAGCATGTAAAACAACCCCTAAATCACAGGTCCATACACACTGTATCCCATAGCCTGTAGGCAGATATAGTAAACCTTGCAATCTCCAAACTGTTAAAGAACCCTCAGCAGGGTGAATATATTTCATTAGCGCTGTGTTAACACTTTAAACAACGCCTGTGAAGTGCAAGCCCTCGCCCAGTTATTATGTTGGCCTCCTGAACACAGCGCAGGGACGGACATTTAAATGCCTCCACAGCCGTGCGACATCGTCGACTCTGCTGCTGTTCCAATCGTCCTGTCAGAAACATTCTTTTAATTTCCTAAAGTCGCTTCCCTTCATAGCCAACCTTGAACCATTTCCAAAACCTTTTACGAATGTCGACAGAAAGGTACGCGCCAGTGTTGACACACAAGTGTTGACAGGATCTTTTGGAGGACAGCGATTACACTGTAAAAGCTGCAAAAGAGTCCAATCAGTGATGTCAGGAAAGAGGTAACAGCAAGAGAGGAGCACCTCAGCCAGCGCCTGTCCTCTAGTGTCACTTCTGTCCTCATATTGACTGTTTCAGGGAAGCGCTGACTCACCAAGCTAATGACAAGCTCTAGATCAAATTGAAGGACCGTACCAAAGAAAAAACGTCCCTAGCTAGAGGATGGTGTCCGTGTGTTGTGTGCGGGATTTCATGTGTAATGCGTTTTCATGTGAGTTTGAATGCATAATGAGGCTGAATATCAATGGCCAGTTGTCAAAATTGGTCAGAATACCTAAGTAGCAGTTCTGTACTTTCTAGAGGGAAAAGAGTAAGTGAGCAGAGGTTATCATTTAGAGCGTGGATCAGACGGTAAAATAAATGGCTGCCACAAGTGTGCTACTTACTGTTTTCTCTGACTCAAAGGAGGCCCTACTCTGTTCTACCTCTTGAAACATGCTTGTACACACAAGATAGAATGGATGGAGAAAAAAAAATCTTAGCCACCATTTTTGTCCAAATATTTAAAGGTCAGATCATTATAAGTAATACATAAAAGTAATATACGTAGAAACATTAGTCTTTGATCACAGCCTAGACTTTCTCATTTGTCATCACGTCCTTGTGGTGTTTGAATAACAGCCAGCATTGTCCAGAGGTCATCGCTAGAATAATGAGAAAGAATTGATCACCCAATAACATCCACTTTCAAAGTGTTTAGTGTGAAGTAGCACCTTGAGCCCTGGCAGGCTGTGGATGGGGCTCTCTAATGATCTGTTTATGGGCAGGGACAGCTAGTCCTCAGGCCTCATTGACAATGACGGCGAGGAGGAGTGGGCGACAAGCACTTTTCCACCTTAGCCTGTAGGAACATGAGATCGTTCACAAACATATAATTTCATCACCTGAATTTCAGTTCAAATCTAATATAACATCCGTTGTCAAAATGACCTGTCCATGTTTCAGGTTTTATCTCCCCACTGGTTCATTAGAATACCAATTAGTTCTATGGAAGATATCAAACGTACATCTATTGTTCGCTTATGTACAATTTCATATTTTTATCCAGATATCTAACACAACCATCTGTCACACAATGAGAGCATGTCTTTCTCTTTATTTCTCCTTTCCTCCCTCCATCCGTTTCCCCCGATGAAGTTTTATTCCCAGCAGACTCCTCTCCATCTCCTCCTGCATTCTGCTCCCCTCCTCCCTCTTGCTCAGCTTGATGAATATTTTACAGGCCAGCAGAGACGGGGCTCTCTTCTTATCCCACTGTCAGACACCGGCCTGGATCTCACAACTGTTCACTACCCCTTCACCTTCAGACACTATGGCATCAAAGCAAAAGAAAAGAAGAGAGAAACAGAGAGAGAGATAGAGAGACGGAGGGAGAGAGAGAGATATGTATAAGGTCGGCTAAAGCTTCTACTGATAACCAATACCAACAATGGAGATACAAAATAACATTCAGAGAAGTAAAGAAAAGTATTCAAGACCGATCTTCATAGGCTGTCTACTAGAAAGGATCTGCAGTACAATGACTAACTGGTGGTCTAAACAAATCCATGTTTTCTATGTTGGAGGAAATAACCCACAGAGTTGAAAAAATGCAAGCTTTTTAAGATAGAGGAAATAGCAGGCCAGTCTGCCCCTGCTACCCCCCACCTTCTACGGATGTTTACCAAAATGGGGAATGAAACACATATCTCCATATTAAACAAAACGATTTTAAATAACTGTACAGACAGTCTCTTTCATAGAGCTGCTCCCCTGGTGAATAATGAAAGGATGCTTGTACTTCCCCTCAGACTGTTTGGATTGCTGCTTTGCTATCTGTCAGAGTCATGCAATTTTCTATACAATATCTCTCAGGCAGCAGTCAACCCATAATTCTCCTCAGAGTGAACAAAATGAGACTTGAGTGAGGTGGTAAATAGCATCTCCGGGGACTCAGCTTTTTTCCTGTCACATATTCTTAATGTATAAACTGACACTCAGTTCTCTGCAGTCTGCACTGACATCAAAACAGCTGAACATCAAGACTTCTCTTAATATCAAATAGTGACATCTTTTAGTCCGTAATGTACAGAGTAGAAAACAGAGGCAGTGAATGACAACGTTCCCCATTGACATCAGTGGCGTTGTCATTACTGCTGCACACTGTAAACCCCTGCAGGCTGAGGCCTCGCTGTCTTCATTAACACCTACTGTACTAATGGCCCTGCTGGCTGCGGATGAAAGAGTGGCAGATACACCTGGACAGAGGCCATCTCAGCAGATAGCTGTTAACTCCAGTGTGCATCCCCCTCCTCTTAGAGAGCAGCTGTGTACACAGCAATGGGTAAACAGTCAGGGGGAAGTCATGCAGGGAGGGTGGGCAGACGGCTGCAGAGGAGACAGTCTCAGCAGCAACACCTTTCACAATCTCATTCGTTCTTGGATTGGCTGCGAGTAGACCTGATCTTTGAAAAGGTACTTTCATGTAAGTGAATTGATTTGGGTTGAGGTAAAACAAGTGGGTAACCTATGGTTTGCATGTGTTCTCTAAAACATGATTGATTTCCATTTAGAGTCCCTGCCAAGCTTTGGCAAGGCTCATAACATGGCTTGGAAGAGAGTTAGACATCCTGTGTTCTAGATGTCCAGTG
Source organism: Plecoglossus altivelis (assembly GCA_036571765.1). NCBI lineage: Eukaryota > Metazoa > Chordata > Actinopteri > Osmeriformes > Plecoglossidae > Plecoglossus > Plecoglossus altivelis. The sequence continues at coordinate 10,873,814 of BROE01000021.1, read as the reverse complement.
GTTAGGAGCCTCCTTATATGAATAAGAAGTGGTTTGTCAGCCTATATCATGCAGTCGCTGGCTCTGAGTGAAAGTCAACAGGTTGCTTGTGTCACAGTTCCTGCTAATAAGCTATGAGGTGAGATGAGGATGTGTTTTTGAATAAAGATGAAGTACGTGTGCGTCTGCATGCGTTTATGTGTGTGTGCGTGTGGGTGAATAATTGCAGGGTAGAATCTCAGTGGAATGGGAGCACATTCAGATCAACCAAACAACGATACGACACATTTCAATTTCAAGCCAATGATTGGACATTGTAAAGTCATTTGAATTCATGCATTCTGCCTATGTCGTCCTTTTTGAATTTGTGCTCACTCAAATCAAAAGCTACTCAATTTCCTTAGTGATATAATCAGTCTCATTATTTCATGCTTTTTGCCTTTTAATTGCTTTTTATATGATGTCTAAGGCTAAATAAGTAGAATCAGCTAGAATCTTCCAGGATTCCCCACACATGAGCAGTTCTCTGTTGTCAGATTTCTATTTGGAGACTGTTTGTTTGTTTCTTAGTTTCTGTGGTTCAGAAAAGCCACATAAATAAGTCAGGGTGACTAGCCTCTACATATGGTCACGGCATCTACACATCTGCTCTCAGAGACAGGGGAGGCAATCCTCCCCTCCTCCGAAATCCAATGGCCTGCAGCCAAGGACCAGTCGTCCAGACAGCCAGCCAGCCTAGTCTGGTTCTCAGAGATATAACATCACCAGCGACAACAGGGATGAGTCAGGCTGTTCATAAATAAGGAAACCTCTCAACTCAGGGGTCACAGCACTGGTGACATCAAAACATGGTCGCTGGAATTAAAACGCTCTACAGGGATGGAACAAACTGTGGATGGCAAGCTCTTCTTTTAGTTAACATCATCATTTTGACACTGCAGTGATGGGCACCACTACCAAACAACAACCAGAGAATGAGGGTCCAGCCTCATTTAACAAACTCATCACCATGGTTCCTGTTGCTTTGGGCGCAGACTGGAGGGCAGGAAATCTGTCAGAGGAGGGGGAAAAGGCCCTAGCAGCTTTTTCCCCAGAGTGAACCTCTCCGGTGTGACAAATTTCACACTCTGCTGGGAGAAATCCGCTGAGGTTTCGACTTTCCCAGGCTGTCGCAGGGAGCTCCTGAGCGCCTCCAGATTAATTCATCCTCACATAGCTCATGTAAGCAACTGTGAGTCCCAAGCAGGCTGCATTTACACCATCCCTTCATGCTGAATGGCAAAGAAACTTGAAACTGATGTTCGATTTGAAAGGCAAGGTAACCCTTTGTGCCTGGGTACCCCCAGAGTACCAAGAGGACACGTGAGGATGGACATCCTAGATAAGTGAACTCATGGTATAGTAATAGAGGAATGACTGGATTTCCACTTCCATGTCTGGCCACTCTAAAGTAAATAAAGTGATGTCTGAACCAAATGGAAAGTGTACCTCCCTCTGTCCCTCCCTCTGCGTTTCACTGTTTGATACACAATGGTTCCGCTTGAACACAAACGGTAAGTTAAACAGAGGATCAATACTTTTTCCTTGGCCGACTCAGTCTGCGTGTGTGTGTATTAGTGTGTCTTTCTGGTTAGCGGGGATGCTATTTGGCTGTGAGGGCTCCAGACAGGCCCAGAGAAATGAATGCTCAGAGCTCTGCCTCCCTGCCTCGCTTGCTGCGCCCTGCCAAAGAGAAAAGGACAGCAGGCGATGACAACCACTGCAGGGGACACTGCACACACTCATAAATACACACACACACACTCATATATACACACATACACATGTGCAAACAGACAGAAATATTCACTACGTTGCTCACTTGGTCCCAAATGAGCACTGACTGATATACATGTTGGTACAGGGCCATGGGTCCAGGGTAAAAATCTAATCAGGACAATTTTGTCTGCCCCTGAATTATGACAAAAGGGTTGTGACTGTTGGTGGCTCTGAGCTTAAAACCGTCACTTTGTGAAAGTCAAACTAATGGGACAGGCAATGAGAACGGTGCTGAATACTGTACAGTATAAATATGGAATATTATGAATATATTTGAATACAAATGAAATGGTTGGGAGTTAGATAATTGGTTCCATTCCATACAACACATTCAGTATAATTGGGAACTTTGACTGTTGAAATTGAATGTGTAAGCAAACATTTAACTACAGAGGAGCAATTATGGACAGTGAAGCCTACCATTCACAGACAAATGGATACAAAATTGATTTCTTAAGTTGCCAAATGCTTTTTTTAATGTGCCTTCTGTTAGTGATTATGTCTCACATTTTCTCTAGAATCACCTTTCAAACCCCCTCGGTGTGTCTTGTCTCTCTCCCTGCAGCGCTCTGGTAGCTGCGGCCCCTTACTCTCCATTACCTGGGAGATTATTGAGTTCATCTCACTAGGTTCAGGCTGTGTTGATTTACCTGGCTGGTGTGAGAGGTGAAGATCAGAGTAGGTACTGAGCACCTCTCTGAACCTACTGCAGTCGCCATGGTGACCGGTAGATAGCCATCAGGATATCTCTCAGAGACGAGCCCTGCAGGATCACAACAGCACCTGACCTACTGATAATCACAGGCGTCAAAACCTGGAGGGCTAAGCACACGTGTGTGTGTGTGCATGTCAGTATTGGTTGTCCTTGGCCATGTTGTCTTGAACATAAACATGTGGTGACACAAAAGCAACAGAAAGCCTTCAAAAAATCTACAACAAGCAACAGAAGTCTGTCTGACTGAAGTCACTCTGACTGAATGTGACTCAATGGGAACACTTGCAGCTGTAAGTAGCATCCCATCAAAGACACATCTCCAGCTGGGGGTGTCAGTCCCAGCTCAGAGGACGAAGACAATGAGAAAGAGAAATGGGAAGCTCAATATGAAAGTAGAAGGAATATTTTTGGAGTTGATCTCGTTAAAACGCAAGCTTGAAAGAGAAAAGAGTATCAATACCTGAGCAGCTTGAGCTGGAGGGTTCACTTGAGGCTAAATTGATGCCCAGGGACTCAGATTGTGCAAATGAGCTTCCCTGAAGCAGTAGAAGAAGAAGAAGAAGAAGAAGAAGAAGAGGAAGAAGAAGAGGAGTAATATCCATCGAGTGAAAAGAAAAGAGAGATGTCTCACACGTTAGAAACAATACTGTTGTTTCCCACCAACAATATATCAATGGAAGTGATACACGATTATCTACTATAGAATCAATATCACCCATCTCAGTCCAGCCAGTCCTGGCAGGCTTATAGTTTCCAGTGACTTACAACCCCAAACACTCTAGATACCACAATAATGTGCTGTAAAGGTCTGGGTACATGTGCAAACCTTGAACACAGATTGTTTGTATTTTTCTCTCTTTCTATGGGTCTCTCTCTCGCCTCTGTGTTGCCTTTCTGTCTTTATCTCATAATACCATCTTCTTTTTTGTGCTTCTGCTCTCCAAATAATGGACAGCAGATTTGATTTCCTCTTTATCCAAGCCTTTGCATCCGGCCGCAAAATTAGATCATTTGTGAATGTCAGTCTTAAACCTCTAATAAGTAACAGTAAAATGCCACTCACAGTTATCTCTGCCTCGTGCTATCAGTGGGAAATTAAAACAACACCATCCGTAATAAAGCACAGATCATAAAGGGAACTAACTACTCTCCAATAAATACAGTCTCTTGTCACCAGGATACAATGAAGTCATAATGAGAAGATAATTAGAGCAAAGAGTTAACACTTTCCTAGGTTGAAACAGAGAATGGCCTTGCTCATCCCTCTGAATTCTGTCTGTTTGCATGAAGTCTACTTTCACATGTTTAGACTGTTCAGGGTGGAATGGCACTCAGGTTGCAGCTCACGGTGCACTGCTCTGGAGCTGCAAATAGCTCTCATCATGTAACAGAACACATACGTACAGGGAAGGGTGAACGTGTTGCTCATCAAGAGAGTGTTCTCAAGGATATGAGGTTCAACGCACGGGTCAATGCATTGCAGCAGCCTGTGTGATCTCGTCCACTGTGACCCGGAGATGCGATAGCTGCCCGTGCAGTGAGGCTGAGGGCGTCATGGTGGGTGGTGAGGAAGCAGAGTAGCAGAGTAATTAAGACCTGAGGGGGGACAATGCTACTCCCCAGTCAGCTGAGCGAGCCAGTGCCCTCCCAGAGCACACTCCGCTGGGTTCCATAGCCCTCGGACTGGGAACATATTGTTTCCTTCCTAATTGAGCGAGTGTAAGTAATGAGGGAAGGAGACTGGTGACTCCTGCAGGGCTGTGAGGAAGATGAGCCGTAGGATCGTGTCGGCTAGAGGAGCATAATAAGACAATGCGGCCGATAAACAGGTGTGTCCCTGTCAGCTGAAGGACACAGGGAGAGACAGGAAGAAAATATAACCTTGGCTAACAGATGACTTATCGTGACTCCTTAGAATAGGAAACAGTGGGAGAATAAACAAAGGAAGGCCTATTTAAAGTTTCAGATGTAGCTGTCATTTTAGAACCTCGATGCAGAATGGTATGAATCATGTTCTCTGTTTTGGCCATCAGTCAGCGACTTGTAGTGCCTGTTTAGTGTGATAGCAACTTGCAGATGTGAGTGATGAGTGTAATTTCATTTCCCTGTATGAGGTAGAGGGTGGATGATATTTCCCTGCACAAGTGAAGGAGGTAAACACATTAGCAAATGAATAAACATTCACAGGCAGAAAGGGATGTTCTTTCTGTAGTGTTTGTATTACCGTGGAGCACTTACTTTAAGTGATTAATTTAAAAGTCTGATATGCTCTTGTGTCCACTCATTGGGTCTGAATCAAATTCTGATTAAAAGCATTGGATAAATATTGTTACAGAGACTCTTGAAATCTGTTGCAGCCAGCTCTGTCTGGTTGAATGATTGCATAGCTACAGATGGGTTTGGTCATTGAATCAGAAAAACCTCCCAAGTGTTGGAGACTAATTTTGCTTTTGAAAAGGGAAATCTCCATATAAAATCCCTTGCACAACATGTGTATGTGCATGGACACACAATAACTTGCATACGTCCCATTCAGCTTGGTTCCTCGTTTGATACCTGGATGATGACAGCTCATAAATCTCCATGAGAACTGCATCCTAGTAGAAAGAGACTCCCACACACACACACCCACAAACAAGCACACACACACCCAAGCACACCCACACACATACGTTACACAATTCACTACGGAATTATCTATGCATACACACAGAGGCTATTATTTCCATACCCTAAAAAAATGAAAATAAAAAAGAAATCTCCCTGGAACTCAGTCCCGCAGGCCATACTAAAGCCAGCAGTGCTTAATTGATAGTTCAGCAATAGCGAGGGGAAATGTCAGTTGGAGAGTGATATAAAACTGCACAGACACATCCAGGAAATACTAATCAGTCGTTCCTTGCTTCCCTGGCTTTAACACTGTGTTCCCCAAATGCTGCACGCTACCTGAATGTCATCGCATGAAACTACAACATCTGTGCTTGTGTGTGAGTATAATGGCTGTGGTCACGCTTTGTGTGCAGTTTTCTTAGTAGAACATATATTGATCCAGACTACCGAAACTACAGTCTTTAGCTAACTGCAGCTTTTCATATGTCATAAATGGTTTACAGCATCTTCAATCGTTAAAACAGAAAGAATAAATGTGGTTCCCCTTTAAATCGTCATTGTTATACATTCGAATAAATGACTCATACACCACTCTCATTGAACAGCCTAACAGCCCCCTGTTACCCCCAACCCCCAACCCCTCTGTCCTCCATGGATATTGGAGCAGGTTTGGTTCATTTCCATGCAGTCTTACACCTGCAATGCCTACAGTGTTCACCCTCTCTCACTACTCCCATCTGTTATGTCTCCCCTCTCTCTCCATGATCTCCCTCTCCCACCCTACCCTCTTCAAGCTGATACAGTGTGTTCAAACTCCTGGAGTTTGGACTGGTATAAACCCATAATGAGCTTATAGAGACCGAACTGAGTTGATAGTGTGACTGCAGTTCTCATGTCACATCCACACCCATGTCCGCAAGCATATACACAACCTATCTTAGACAGACGCACACACAAACACGTATATGCACACACATGCTCATACACACAGATGCGCACATACCCTGATTCATACACACTTCAGAGCATGATGTTCAGGTTCCAGTTGATGTCATCCAATCCCCCTGGATTCACATGTTGTAGCCTGTGCTGGTAAGAAGCATTGGCTGTGAAACGAGGCCTCTGACCAGGATTCTGGCTGGTTCCATTGTGAAGGCAGAACCTGCCTCATTATCCCTCTGCTCCTATCTCTCTTCTTCCAGCTCTGATAGGAGCAGGATTATGTCCAACATAATTGCTGTACAAATCTGAAGGTATTTCCCCTTGTCTACCATCCTTCTGTTTTATATGTACATGGTTCTTGACAGCAGAGGTTGTTGGGGTGTTTATGCACTGTTTCTGCACTGTGTTTCTGCACGTTGCAAGTCAGTGCCCATGGAGGCAAACGCATGTGCGTGTGTGAGTTCAGTGTCTGTTTTGCATTCGTCTTATCCTCCCTCAGGGAATCATTCAGCTGCTGGACTAAGCCAAAGAAAGTCTGCATACTGGGAGACTGTAACCCGTACTGGATGTACAATGTCACAAATAAGTGTCTGTTTAAGTTTGTACTTCTAGATACTATGTACAGGTCTTTATCATTGTGTGTGTGTGTGTGTGTGTGTCAGTCACAAATCTCCTCCAGAAAGCAGAGCAGGGCTCACTCTTAGAGGCATTCCCTTCAGCGTGCAGACATACTGTATACGGTTTCATCCCTTCTGCTCCTCTTCAAATGTACATTTGAGGTCAAGGAAGGACAGAGTGGCACAGTCGTCTCTACCTTCTAGCAGAGTCCGCTGTCTCTTCCTCTCCCTCACAATACACTTCAAACAGACTGAGTCAGAGTCAGCCCATGCCAGTATGCCTCAAACCCACACAAAACCCAAGGCTTCCAGTCACCTGCACTAATCCTCAGGATAAATAAAGCATGTGCAGAGCACAGCAGCCAGTACAGGCTATTTTCAGTGGCACCATTTTATCTTTTTTTAAATAATTTCCCTGTCCGAAATGTATTCATAAAAAAGCATTTTTCCCTCTAAGGTCTGGGCAAATAAAGGGCGTTTGAACAACGCCACTGATCCGTTTAGAAGCCAGCTGGAGTCACAGCGATGCTCTGTGGAGCTCTATCTACAAACAATAGGAGACAGGTTTCTCACGTGGGCCCTGCAGAGAATGTGTGGGGTTACTAGAGCAGGCAAGAACATGAAAGGCTGACTTGAAATTGAAAAAGTTGGGCAATAACTTCAAATTTTGTACCTATATTAATGCAATATTATCATGGTCTCTAATAGAAAACGGCAAAGTGCTTAAATATTTGTTATGGTTCGGTTTCCAGATTCACTGGATCAGTCTCTCAAAAGGAACATATAATGAGTAAAGAACAAGGGAGCAGAGATTTGAAATGGGATTGTTTGCATGTGTGTGGGTGTGTCAGCAATATTGTCTCCAAGTACAAACACTCATGTCCATCACTTTCCCTCTTCTGCTGTGTTTGGCAGGGGACCTGCTGACAGGTGGCTTTCTGTGCAAGATTACTCCCCTCTATGGTCATCATGAGTATTCACCTGCTGATCTGGTAATGGCGTTATCCTGACCATCAATCAGCTTTCCAAGCTGGTCAGCAGTAAATACAGTTTATTCAGCAGGGCCACATGTATTAATGTGCTCCTGTAAGCAGTCCCTGCACATCACAAAGGAGTATTAGGATAAACTTCAAAGCCCCTTAAGTGATTTCACTTGCTCTTAAAATTTCCACCTCACCTCACTTCGCTAAGGCAGCTTTTTTAAGGGAGAACCTTTTTCCCAGGAATAGAAGGAGAAGAGGCTTGTCAGGGGAACAGGGAGAAGGAGAGAAAGGGCATAGGAGTGCAAGATAAAGAGAGCATGGCATGAAAACATAATGAGGATTGTCATGCCTGTGGGGGTGATGTGAAGGATGCGCTCCACAGAGATCGAAATGAGTGAGGGATGAGGAAAACAGTTCAGAGAAGAAGGTAAAGAGATGGATAGAGAGGAAGGAGAAACACAGAGCACTCAAGGTCTTGTGGGTGTGGAGGTGTGACAGGAAGGTGCCATGTCCGTAATGCCCACAGGTCCTTGATGTACCAGAGTGTCTGAACATTGACCCTAAATAAAAGCTTACAGTCTGCTGTCACTAGTGTAACACCGTGGCTCGAGGTTTAATCCCTGCATTCCTATGGAGAGGGAAGAGAGGCTGATCTGGTTCCATCTGAGCCCCAGGGCATCCTCCCATGAGGAGCCTCAGGACTCGGCTTCTGTATCCTACTTGCCATTGGGCACGACGGTGTGCTCCTCCCCTTACTTTCTGACATGTTCTGTAATGTCGACCGGAGGGGACGTCCCCTTGTTACTCCAGCAAGCCACCTGAGGGATCACCTAAAGGAGCCTAGTTAGGCTTGAGGCGTTCTGTCACCTGAAAGCTTTTTCTCAATCTGGTTTCACTTAAGGTCTACTTCAAAGACACACTCGTCGGTGTGGATGTTTTAACGCCACCACAGGAGAAGAGATTCATAAAAAGTGGATTTAACGTCATCATCTTTCTAGTAGGAAAAGACCATAGAGAGATTTGATGGGGAGTTGGTTGGAACTGTCGCCTCCCGTATAGAACTCCTCAAGGAGTTGGATGCTTCCTGTTGTCAACATGACAGACAGAGTGATCAGAGAAAGGAGGTAATAGTCTAGCTGTCACAGAGGCTCTGTGTACTTTATGGAGCCCAGAATCACACAGCAACCTCACAGAACAGCAACAGGCTCCCTGGGTAGACTTGTCAAAGCTCCTGTATCACAAACAAGAGAAGCCAGGCATCAGAGCATAGGAAGAAGTCCCTGGAAATCCCTTCCTTCTCTCTCTCTCTCTCCCTCTCCCTCACCCATTCTCTCTCTCTCTCTCTTACTTTACACTGTCTACTTCAGTTCATCTATGAGGCTTTCCCCCCCAGAAGCTCTATCGTTCCCTCTCTCCTCAGGCAGTGTTAAAGAGACCAATTAGCGATCATGATTCTATCCAGCCATCATTGAGAGACAGAGGGGAGTGGTGGATACAGTGAATGACTCCATAATTGCTGCCTTTTTATAATCTCCAGTATTCATTGTGCAGAACCATCTATCTAAACACTTTGATTGTTGTTAAGATGAACATGGTGTGCATGTGTACCTGTTAGGCTCTCCCTGCTGCTTCCCCCCTGCTATTATCTTCAAACGATCCCTCCTAAACTCTGGAGATGTAGACACACCTTGAATAAAGCCATTTATCCAAAACAGGATGCGTCACAGTGGACTAAAAAAATCTTGATTAAAAGCAATAACATCTTCAAAGATTTTCTGGCAACGTGATAATATTTCATGGTATGGTCAATACATTCAGTGCAATATGTCTGCCATCTGTTTGTATATATTGACAAACCAGAATTAGTCATCTCTGTAGATACTCTTTTGATCAAATAATTAATTAATGTATCCCATAATCAAGTGAATGATGTTCTGATCTTTGGTTCTAATCTTTGGTTTAATCATAGAGCTATTTCCTAATGCAAATGTCAATCAACCTTTATTCAAATGTAATCAGGCTCCCAAATATGACTTGGTGTATTTTATTGAGGACTATTTGTCGTCACCCGCAACACTTCATGTGATAGTACCTGTCCTCCTTTAAGTGACTGACACAATAAATGTTCTTATGAAAGCTGCTGTCGATCACAATAAGATGCCACTCAATCCGTCCCCAATACATAATCACAAGGAGAAATTGTTTAAGAGAAGAATTCAGAATCTTGGTAAGACACATTGTACTACAAAAGATTCAAGTGTTCACTTTGAAATGAAAAATGATAGAGTCAAGCACCTTCCGACTGATGTGGTTCTTTTAGAGAAGATTGAGTTGGACACAGGACATCCTCGACTATCGCACCATCAACAGCTCATGATGAAAAGATGAATAAAGTGTATGTCACACTGAAATTGATCAAAGTAAATCTTCAAAGAAAAGGCATTTCCCACTGCCTTCACGTTCTTGGAGATAACAGGTGAAGAGAGAGGGAAAGAATCCAACCCTCTCAAAAGCACCTGGGGAAACACCTCTTCCTGTCCACTCAGGATGGACCCAATCACCCGAGCCACATCAATTTTCAAAGATGAGGGAAATTGATCCATCTTTGTGGAGTGCTGTGACGACTGGAGGAGAGGAGCTCTCAGAGCTTCAGTAGAGGATGGAGAAAGGATAGAAAATCCCCTCCAAATCTGCCCTCCAAAAAAGACCGTCCTCTGCAATTGTGTAAGGAAAATAACACTGACTTCAACATGCATGATGTGCCTGATGGGTTGTTCAGTGTGCAATTCAGCAGGAGATTACTTTTTTGTGCAAAGTTCAAGACGGATATTCGAGGGAGACACTGGTGCCTGTTGGCAGCTATGCCTGGATCCATGAGCCAAGGCAAGACAAGGAGACAGGAAGAGACAGCAGCACAGTTCTGTGAGTGAGCTATAGTACAGCAAATAAAGTATAGATTTTACTAGTGCACAGCACATAACACACCCCAGTCAGCCTTCAACATAAATCTTTGATCCCTGTCCCCTCGATCCACAACCATCTCCAAAGAGCTAATCTCTATGGATCAGGCTGCATGTTATCAGTCCCACAGTTGTTTGGATGGACTCAAAATGGCAAACGATAACATGTAAAAAGTGTTTGAACACACAGATCAACTCATTTGCTGCCAGTTCTATTGAACAACGGCCATGTTTTGTACATATAGGAGATTCCTTCCTAATCTCTACAGGTTTAACAGAAAGACCACAGTCACTGAGGAGAATCACCACTGTGTGACATCCTTGGGTCAGACATGCTGCGAGCACAATGGATTGCAGGGTTGATGAAGCTGATGTGGAATTACACATTTAAAACATGCAATCAGCATCTGCCTGGATGTTACTGTGTCTTACAGTGTTGTCGCTCAGCAAACAGTGACCTCTTACATCATTGTCATGTTCTTGTTGGTGTACGTGTCCACATAAACGTGCTTTGTCAGGGATGGTAAAAAAAGCTGTGGTTGATGTCAGTGATTGACTGACAAAAGTGAAATAACTCTCCATAGAGTAACTGTCTTTCCATTCATGCATGTAGTTGAATTCAAACCATCAACGTCTAAAATGAAATTCAACAATTGTGTGTTACTTGTATTGCCATCTCCCATGAGTAGTTAAATATGACTTATTTGAAACAGTTCAGTTGTTGGTGTATGGAAATGTAACTTAATGGTTTATTTGGATTCTTACTACTTTGAAGTCCTCAGGTCTGCACTCAGATCCCCTGAAGTGGCAGGTTAGCATCATGTCCTTGATGTCATGTCCTGTCCGGTCGTAGAACTCTCGCATGTTAAAGGGCCTTGGCTTGTAGTTGTGAAAGTCTGCTTTGGCCTTCAGGGGCTCCAGAACATTCTCTTCTACAAGGTGCATGTCCCTTATCTCATACCTTAAGGAAAGAGAGAGAGAGAGAGAGAGAGAGAGAGAGAGAGAGAGAGATAGATAGATAGATAGATAGATAGATAGATAGATAGATAGATAGAGAGAGAGAGAGATAGAGGTGGTACTGTATTAATAACATACAGCCTTTTTCAATATGATATTGTATTACATATTATAATCTAAGTAAAAGTCTTTAAGTTGATTTTGTAATCATGACACTTTTCATTATTCACACAAATTCAAGAAGACAAGAAGAAACAAACGGTAGTCTTAGTCCGATAAGAAACTAAGTTTGAAAGGTTTGCAAGGGGAAATATTGTGTATGCATGTGAGTAGGCTACTTATGATATTTGTACTCCTGTTCTTGTGACCATGTCCTCATTCTATCCACACAGAGAATAATTGCACATGAGTCACTGGGTTGGGAGAAAGCCTTCCCACACAGTAAACAGCACAATCAGTTGGAGATTTTCTTTGCCAGAGTCCACTTAATCTAAGCATACATTTTTTTCCTCCCTGTTAAGATCTAGAATAGATGCAACTGGCACATTCAGAACCCTCCTCATCACTCAGTAATGCCAAGCTTTTGTATCTACTGAAATGTAAGATTTTGACAGAACCTTGTTCAAGAGTGAGACAAACTCTGTATGTATGATTGTTTAAACAGTCTGAGCTGAACCAACATGGAATGTTTTCATATCATATTTTGATCATACAGTTAGTAAAAATGTGTGAATAACAAACATTACCAGTAAAGCCATAGAAAAACAGTTTACATTTAAACCAATACAAAATGTCAGACTGTTTTTACAACCAAGTCAATAAAAACTTGATTTAAATTGTCCTAGTTTGATTTTAAGTCCAACTCATCAGACTAAAAGCCACCAGTTCCACCAGAGATATGAAATCAGCTATCAACGATTCCGCTTCCAATATTTAGTTCTTCACGTAATCATGCCAGCGAGGTGGGAGAGATGGCCCATTTCCTCTGATGGTACATCTGATCCAATTTAGATATTCTCTCTGGCTGAAAAAGTGCCATGATTTTCAGGCAGAGCCTTTGGTTGATTAAAAGAGAACTTAATTGGGTTGAGGTCTTTGCTCCCAAATGTTGTTGCTGTGGATAAACCTGCCAAGAATGCACTTATGAGATCAAATCCCCAAAGCATACAAGCCAGAAAGAATCAGTGTAGGCTGACACCTCTGTTTGTATGGACTTTTATTATCATGCCATAAGACATTTGCCATTTGCCAGCGGTGGGAGAGAAATACGGTGAATTGGATTTCATGCCACAAGCACTTTCATTTCTGGATGAGAGCTTAACAATTGAGGGCATAACTGCATCGCCTCTACCTTGGGAGACTGGATAAGTGAATAAGTACCAGCTTTAAGTCCCCAAACAAATTCAGTGTTTTTTTTACATTTGCAACAGAGAAGATGACCTGACATTTTCAGCAAGCATACTCAATAATCACATGATTGAACAATTTGACGGACTGTAATTCTTTCTGTCAGCCAGTAAATGCCTACTTATCACCCTACCTTTTCTAATATTCCAATTTGTTTTGGGTCCAAGGTAACAAAACACAAACCAAAGGATTAGATCATCTCTTTGATTTTTGCACCCTTACATAGATCATTACAGTGTGAAAGCCAGCCCCTGTTATTATGCTCACACCTATTATTCCTCTAAGAGCAACGGATAATGAGGTGTCTTCATCAATCTTCAATCAAAATTGTATTTTTGGGTAAGAAACCAGATGGTTACGATTCTTCTCAAACCATAAAACCACTGATAGATTATTTAATTTCAGAGTCAGTCTGAGATAGTTTAAACTGGGACACTGATAGACTTCATTAACTATTCCATGAATCAAAACAAGACAGATGGACTGACGGTATTGGGCCAAATTAGATGTACATCAGTAGATTTCTTATCATCAACTGTAACATATCCTGTCTAACAGATCAATCGTCCTGACAACCTGTGCATTTCTCTGTCACTCAGCCAAACACCTTTTACAGTTGTCAGGTCTGAGAAACAATTCATTCCCCTCCATCTCACAACAACACCATCTCTTTTACAGTGCAGTGGATGTGTGCCTGATGATATTGTGGGTGTTGATCAACAGAGCTCCAACAACAGCAACAGGGATGCGCATGAGGCTGCCCTGATTGTTTTATCATAACACAGCCAGAGCTATTTGAGAGAAGACCCAGGCAGCAAGGAGCTGAACTGTGCTGACTGTTTCCCTGGCCACTGTGCTGACACAGTTTCCCAGCCCAGTGTTAATCGCAGGATGATGAGATAGACTCTCTTTCCCCCTTCTTAGAAAGCCCATCTCTACTTCAGGTTTATGACTCACTGACTCACTGCCGTCGCATCCCAAGATGTTAAATAATTACGGCAAGTCAATAGCCGTGAACGAACATTGTCGTCAAAGTCATCGACTCTTTCCATGCATCGTTCTCTGAAGATACATATTTCAGTCAATATTGAAGACACAAACTCCCCTCAGTCAATAGACCATCCTCCACAGTGGTTATCCCAAGCTACAACAGTAAGAGGATGTGTGCTGGGGACCTGCTCAGGGGTTTAGTGATGGTACTGCAAAGCCCAGGCTCAGACAGCTGAAGCATACAGCCACATACCTAACTAAGAGAACGGAAGTTCCAATGAGAATTTATGTGAAAGTTGCAGGCATAAAAAAGTAAGTCATTAAGAGACAAAGATTAATGTATACCACAAAAGATTCCTAAGGGCCTATCTCAACATGCATTGTACTCTGCCCAAATATCCTAAACACAGTCATATCAAGGCAATAATTGAGACACATGCTATAAGTTACGGTTATTTTTATGTAAGTCTGAGAGGAGAGATAATTATAGTTTAGCTGTCTAGTAAATCCATCCTCTGGAGCCCTTGGGGAAATACATTTCTGTTCACATTTCTGAGCTATAATCTACGGTGAGTTCCAGTAAATGTGATTTACCACACCTGTGATTGAGCAGGGCAAGCAGCTCCCCTGCGTGGTACAGGTCATTGCGCGTTACCCTGCTGAAGCGGAATGAGTTCAGGTTACAGAATGTCACCGCGGGAAACACCATCAGCGGGGTCGCGATCTCGTCCAGTTTGGTGACGTGTGGATACTCCAGGTAGAAGTGTATTCGATCGACACACACGTACAGTAAGAAAGTCAAAGAACCGAGAAAAAACACGACCCATAAACAACGCTTTATGCACACCCGTTCATAAGTGAAGATGTGAGAGATTCCGTGCAAGGTTGAGTTGTGCGCAAAAACCTCAATAGGTGGAGGCTGATTGCACTCCATCTCCTCGGTTTCTACCTTAAGGTCCATTTTAACCAGCACTCTCACGCTCAGAGTGATACAGATTTTTTTTTTAACAAACCACAGATTCTTTTAGTTCAGTAGGCAGCCCAATGTCTCCCTTTCACAACTTGAAATACATTTCGCGTGGATGATAAAAATACACTCCACAAAACAATGTGCGCATACATATTTACTGTTGCCGTATTCTAAGTACCCTAAATTTTGACTGCACCTGTGGCATCTGCAAGGCAATTCATTAACAAGTAACAGGCTGCTTCTTTACAACGACAGACCACAAGAGCACACGGAGACACCGCGTTTTGTTGTCGCGTGGTTACCAGACGGGATGCAAACAAGCTATTAGGACTCTCATCGAAAGCAAGCAAGCAAACATAAAAATCGTTCTAAACGCCTGTCAAAATAAAAATGTCACTAGGATGAGTTTCCAGGGTTTTCATTCTGTTCCTTTATATCCAATTATTAATAAATTGTGCTATAAGACATTGTTGTCCGTCTTGATATATGTAATTTGATCATGAGTTAATCCGTTTCCCCTTCGTGCGCTTAAATACAGAGCCTATTACTTCAGATCTTCGGTCTGCGGATGTCCGAACGAGGAGATTGTTCTCGCGACCGGGCAATAGGTCGCTGGATTGGACAGTCTCTTGAATGTGTCGCTGCAGGCTATTTAAAAGAGAGACTTCGCAGCAGAGTGCATGGGAGATTACCATCCATCCACACGGACAGTCTGGCATTCCGTTGAATGAACTTCCCTTTCGTTATCCGCCTACACTTCCTATGGATTCGCCCATCTCCATATTAAATTGAGAAATTGTGTGTGTGTTTGTGAAGGAGAGGGAGAGGGAGAGAGAGAGAGAGAAAGAGAGAAAGAAAGAAAGAGAAAGAGAAAGGAAGAGAGAGAAAGAGAGAGAGAGAGAGAGAGAGAGAGAGAGGGAGGGAGGGAGGGAGGGAGGGAGGGAGGGAGTGAGCGTGAGAATGAGAGAGAGTAGGCTACATTACAAACCGCTGTAGCACAGCAGTGAAACTGTCCTCTCAAGGCATTCCACACATGGAACCTACATTCACGAGGCAACAGCTACAACACCTAGGTTGTAGGTTGCATTTACACATGTGCTAAGAGTAACAGGCCAGAATTCTATGATCGATGTGGTTGACACTACCCTGACAAGAAGAGAAAGTGAGATCAAATGTGGGTGTATTGTAAAACTAGAAGGAGCAAAGGAGGTGCAAACCCCAATAAAATATTGACATTCAAAATGAATTTTGTTATGTAAAGTGGGAGTACTTCAGGCTGCACTAATACAACAAAATATTTATTATGGCATTACAGATTCATCAGTGTTCGACTACGGAGTAAACAGTTTTCACC
Source organism: Plecoglossus altivelis (assembly GCA_036571765.1). Lineage (NCBI taxonomy): Eukaryota > Metazoa > Chordata > Actinopteri > Osmeriformes > Plecoglossidae > Plecoglossus > Plecoglossus altivelis. The sequence continues at coordinate 10,857,512 of BROE01000021.1, read as the reverse complement.
TGACACCAGATATCTATGCAGGATAGGACGCATTTGCCGAAACGTATGGTCTCTTGTCCTACAGGAACTTTCTTGGAATAGTTTTGAAGGATTTCATACACACAGTTATGCAACATTTTTTGGTGACATTGTTGTGGTACACGTTGTCGATGGTGAAAAACTACAGGTACATTTAACTACCTTTTATGTATGAAAACTAGAATAACATCTAGTATCTGTCAGGACAGGGTGATAATGCAGGACCATGGACAACGGTCCAAAGTAAAATGCCAGTGAACCGTGGGACTCTCCAAGGTCCTGATTTGACAAGTATTGGGTAAAAAAAAAGAAAAGAACCCCCTCTAATATCTCCATCCCTGTAGATGGCGCCATTAAGTAGCGATCACTGATTTGTGAAGACTGGTCGAGAAGAAAACGAACATGTGAGCAAAGATGGCGATCCCCCTCGGCTTGGCATGGTTTCGTGGGTTGGCAGTTCGACCTGTCAGCATTCTGCCTCTTAGAAAGCATGGGTCTCTTCTACCAGCAAGAAGATGGTATATCACCAGAGCGACCGGGAATAGTGAGTCCAAACGTATCGTCCAAAACAAATATCCAGTATAGCAAAGTAGCTCGGCTGTGGCTTTGTTTTGCACTTTGACATATTATCAGCTCAGACTGTAACAACTAGAGGTCAGTCAGTAACCTCCCCCCTTCCTCCACAAAGAAAGAAAAAACAATGGTTACGTCGTACACCTAACTTCCATAGATCTTAGTAGCCTTGCGTGTGTAATGCTATTGCCTATTTTGTTTGGCAACTTGGCAATTCTAATAATGGCAATGTAGGCTATGCCCTTAAGGGACGGTTAAAACCATGATCCATGAATAATCGCTTGCTTAAATTACATTGTTGTGATAGTGCTACTCAACCTGCATGTAATGCTTTTTAAATTGGACTTACTGTGTTCACTTTTCTACATTACACATGTAGAGGTTTGGTTTTAGTTTTTTCATTTATTTCCAACGGTCAAGTTTGTACCACTCTGTATTTGTAGTATAATGGTAACATGCAGGGAAAGGCTAATGGCAGTGGTATTGAATCTGTCTTTAATTTCTTCCTCATAGACCTCCATTTCAAGCTGGATGAAAGGACTGCACACAGCAGTCTGGACCTCTTCAAGAAAGACACAGGTGTTATCTATCGAATCCTAGGCTTGCATGCCAGTCGTGTCCAACATAACCAGGAGCGCTTCCGGGAGTGGGCTGTGGTATTTGGGGATGAACAGATCACAAGCGGACGCCATTACTGGGAGGTGACTGTGAAGAAGTCCCAGGAGTTCCGACTGGGCGCAGCTGAGGCATTGATGTCTCGAGACGACTGCGTGGGCACCAACAGCTCCTCTTGGGTGTTTGGGTATGTCCAGCGCAAGTGGTTTGCTATGACCACCAACAAGATGGTACCTGTCCCTCTGGTAGGTAAGCCTGAACGTGTGGGCATCCTGTTGGACTATGAGGCTGGTCTGCTGGGGCTTGTAGACATCCAGAAACCCCAGGTCATTCACACCATCAAGAGCAAGTTCAGGGGTCCTCTCTGCCCAGCCTTTGCTCTTTGGGATGGAGAGCTGGTCACCCACTCTGGCCTAGAGGAGCCTCAGGGCTTGAAATGATGCAGAAGGAACTCAGGTAATGGGATCGGGGAGGAGAGTTTGGCAATGGCCATGTAACAAGGGAACCTCGAGTTAGGTGGCCTTTCAATCCCTTGACAATGTCTCTCAGTGTTTTTCCATCTATGGCCAGAACAGACATTTTCCATCTTATTTAGGCTGCACGGTTACAGGGAAGTTAACAAATCCATGGCATCAGTTCTCATACCTCAGGCATCACAGCCTCATGTATCACAGCAGCTGTTTTGTATATAACCATAAGATTTCTGACCTTACTGTTATCTTTTAAAATATTGCAGTAAGTTTGTATTAATACTGTATGTTGATTAAATCAGCATTGGTGGAGGGAATACTGTCATTATTCTGCTTTCAGGTTTGACATTCTGCATTTTATTCACGTTTGAACATAACTAAAAACACGCAATTATTTTAAAGTCTTGCTTTCCTATGAAAAGTCGTCAATCATGTGTGTGTGTGTGTGTGTGTGTATATATATATATACAGTATATAAAACAAATAATTCATGTTTAACTTGTGTTTATTTACAACATAATATAACACATTTCACATTAAGGAATTCAAGCTCACTCACAGAACCTGAGGAATCAGTTGACCAGCAGCAAAAGAGCAAAATTGATAAAAAATAGCGTTGAAGACAACGTTAAGAAAGCTTATCAATATCCTTGATTAAAATTGAGCAAACAGTGAATAAACAAGGCACATTTAACTGACAAACTTGCTTCAAAATTGGATATAAATTGTCTGAATATATACGCCACAGATGTCACACGTGTTAAATAAAGATTTGTATCGCTCATCTTGACCTTCCCTCTGTGCTTGCTGTGTGTTAACGTTTACTGGGCGTAATGTGTCACAGTAATAAACAATCAAAACCAACTCATGTGCAAATATATTCACAGCAAAGGCCAGACAAAGTTGTGCCATTTCTATGGATAGAGCTTTAGAAACTCAAAAAGTGAGTTAAGTACTTCCAGTTGAGGTAGATTCATATGAAAATATGTTGAAGTGGTGATACCTGATTTGTCTATCCTTTGTAACTACTGTGCAGTAGTATTTACAGACTGAATGTTGTTTCTGGGTGCCCTGGCGGTGTGAAATATGAAAGATAAAACGATTGTCTCTGATTAAAGCATTGCCCTACTTTTTAAAAGTAATTATAAATATAAGACACCAACTATATACACAGAAAATATGCATCACAGTGGCATTTAATCTTACAAGCTTTGAGCTTTAGGTACTAATAAATAAAGCTGACCACCCAAGGTTGGGTGAAGTTATCATAGCCTGAACCATGTTCTTCATGACTAGCAGCTGACCACCTGTCAGAGGTTTCATCTTATGCAGTGCTATGTTGGTATTTGGCATTCTTCAACCATTTCTTGTATGTGCAGCTGAAGGGATACTTCCCTTTTTTTCTGTGTAGTCCCTCGGGGTTCAGCCTCATGAGGACTTTAACAGTTCAACATACAGTACATGATGCTATGTGTGTTTCCCTGATAACATACAATCAACAAATCCCTCCTCGGGGCTGTCTGTGCATAATACCATATGTATTCAATACAATCAATCTGTACACATATGTATTATCTTTCTCAAACCACAACCTTCAGTGGGTCTAAGAGCAGTGGTTTGACCTGGTCGTCAGAGTCTGCCTGAGGAAGGCTGCATGGGTACATACGCTGGTATTCCTGCAGGACAGTCACCACATTATCCCGGCCAAACTGAATGGCGTCATCTATGGGGCTGTTTCCCCACCTATCAGAAGATGAGATGAGTAAATTAGGATCTTTTGACAGAGTGAGAGTCTGTTTTTGGAGTGGTGAGTACATTATCTGACACTTACCTGTCTTTGACATGGGGGTTTACTTTACAAGTCTCTGTCAAAAAAATCACTGCTTCCACATGACCTGAGCGAAAAAGTGAAACAAATGTATAAATATAATGGAATGAATGTGTGAGAAATAGGTGAGAAAGTTTACTGTTCTTTCTGTTGTCTTTCACTACTTATTTTTTCTATGTGGGTCATGTATAAATCCCTATAATCTATTTTGAAAGTCACCTTCGGCTGCAGCTACATGCAGAGCTGTGCGAGAGTCATAGTCCCTCTCTTCCATGTTTGCTGCAGAGAGGGCAAATCTAAGGGAGGGAGAGAGAAACACACAGAGAAAAAGAAGATAGTTCACTCCAGGGCCAATTGAGTTACCTCACTTAAGGTCAGCAAATTCGATCAAATAAAAGTTTGCAAATTGACTTAGAAAGCAGTCGCATCGAGGAAGTGACATGTAAATATTAATGTGCGTCTCTGTTACCTCCTCATGGCAGAGACATCTCCACTGTAGGCAGCAAACATCAGATTCACCACTGACTTGTTCTAATATAGCACAGAACAAACATGAACATAAACATGTTTTTGAGATCAGTGACTTTGTGGTGCAAAATAGGCTGTGAGTGAGCAGCCGGCAGCTAAGGTGTAGCTTGTTCTGTCTTACCCGGTCATCATCTGACTGTCGTCGAGGGTCCAGCTTCTTAGCAAAGTGTCTCAGGTTGTCATAGTTGTGGAAGTTGAAGAGGGACACCAGTTCCTAAAAACAGGGTAAATAAATAAAAGATTATACCATATTTCTGAAGTGTCATGTACGTAGAATTACAGTGTAAATAATATATTGAGTTCATACTTGGCAGAAATGAATTCCTCGAACGCTATTTCCAACTTTATCTAAAGGTGGAGACCAGCAAATCATTCCCATAACGTTGGGAACCACCAGCAGCACAGCTCCTGACACACCAGATTTGGCCGGCAAACCCACCTAATACGGAAATAGAAACAGAAGGGTTAGTTTGATACTTATTGTAGTAAGCAAAGCCTGCTAGATTACTCAATATGTAAGAGTGATACTCAGGCTATTTGTGACTCACATGGAAGGCGAACTGTCCAGAGAAGTCGTACATTCCACAGGAGTGCATGAGACTGAGGGTGTTACGCACAGCCTCAGCACTCAGAACACGGTCCCCTGTGATTGGACAGATTCCACCGTTCGCAAGAGTGGCGGCCATGACGCTGGATGACTCACATGTCACCTCAATCGAGCAGAGCTAGGAAGGGAGAGGAGAGAAACTACATCTGACAAACCAAACTAAGACTTTAAACCCGTACAGAAACTTGAGTTCTTATCGGCAAACAAAGTAAGTCCAGAACGAAGCTTTACCTGGAAGTAGAAGTCGAGGGCTGCAATCATTTCTGCATTGTTCGGAAAGCACTGGAGGCACAGGGAGGCAAAAGGCAGTCTTAGTTTCGCAGTAGAATAATCAAATCACCGTTTAACAAAGGCTGATTGTTGTTTGTTTGATTTAACCCACAAATAAAAAAAACATGTCACCTTTTTCTCCTTGAGGTAATAACCGATAGCGAAGTTTCGGTCACCTGTCTCCTTTTCGGACTGAAATCTGTCAGGGAAAAGTAGACATAAGAGGACATAATGCACAGTATCTCAAAAGTATGTACTATTATGCTGTTCATAACTACACTCACGTGGCATTGCTGAAGCCCACATACTCAAAACCAGCCATTCTTTTTAAGAATTCCATGACCTACAAAAGATTGTTATTTGTGTAAACGTGTAGAATGCAGTATTTGAATTTCAGTTACTTTTATTAAAAGACTATTAGTGGTACAGTACTCACATAGTCAAACTTCTCCGCCTTATTTGCACCAGGCTGCAAAAGACGGAAACAAGATTTAAGTAATAATATTCAGGTGCTCTTTTTACCAACAGGATTCTAAATAGATTCTGTCCGTTTTCAGTCCCTTCAGTATAGAGTCACTTTGGGATAGACATGATGTTCAGTCAGACATGGTAGTGGGGACATCCGGGTTTGACTAGACGTGGACAGTCTGGACTGGCCATGTGCTGTAATGTTGAGACAGTGACGTGGGGTCTCATCTCTTGGAAGATTATTACCCTGATTGAATTTCAGGGTTCAGAGAAAGATCACCGCCAAGTCGTTAAGACACCAAAAATGGCCGGAACTTCCTGTACTGTTCTGGGTGTCTCTTCTCTGAAAGGTCATAGGCTAACTTAAATATTACTGTAGTAGTTGGGCCTCTATGGTTTGTTGATGGTTGTTCATTGACGTTCTGAAGAGAGGCATTTTTCTCATTTGTCTCAGTTCAGGATATGGTCAAATAAGGTTTCTGGCAGTATTCAAAAGCTGGTATACAGCAAAACTCTCCTCTCAGCTGAAGAGATAATACATGCTGAACAGGCTCGCGTAAATACACACCTTCTCTTCTAGATCATCTTATTGGCCAAACTAAACACACCCCTCATAGCACTCCTCCCACACTGAGCGTGACATAGGGGATAAGAGGTATCTGTCTAGAGTCAGCTGCACAGGACAGGCTGCCGGTGGAAGAAAAACTCCAGATAAACCACCCACGTGACCATGCAGGTCTATTCCCCATCTCTTCCCCTCCCTCCCTCTATCTGTTGGTGTTGGAATAAGGCCAATGCTGTCTGATAAGGGCTGTAGAGAATGAGCTAGTGATAAGGTACAGTAGTTCTGTTTCAGGTCAGAATACATCACGATATTGGGTCAATTGTCCAATGTCTGGTGATAAGGCGTGGTGGGAGGTTACAGGAGTTTATTGTCAAAGGCTTCCGACTTTGTACTTCAGATGGAAGTGCGGATTTCCTAAATGGAAATCTAATCATCAACTGTGCAATACCTGCATGTACAGCTGTAGGTGTGCTAATGACTTGTAATACACTTTAGTAGATAAGGATTTGACACATGGTGTTTTGACACCACGTGTGACCCGGTGTCCCATCCTTACCTTCAGAAGAGAGCTGATGACTATAGCGCCAGCATTCACCATAGGGTTGTGTGGTTTATCTGCCAAAGGAACCAAAAGATGTTGTTACTGCAATGCAGTCCTGTCAAAGCTATAAACCAGGATACAGCACCAAAAATCAAACTGGAGGAATATTGGGAACATTTGCAAGTCTACAATCATATATTCAGTGTCAAATGCTTGGAACGTAGAGGAGAAAAACATGTCAATCTTTCCAGCAGAGCAGGGATTTAGATTGATAAAAGTTACAACCAGAGCAGAGATGAACACAGAATGCAAACGTTTCCAGCAGTGTGTAATAATCTAAGAGGAAGGCTGATGAGATAAGATGTCTGTCTAACAATCTCTTGTCCTGTTCTTTACTCCGTTCTGAATATGTTCTGTTCTGACCTTGAAGGACTGTGTGGCAACGATTGATCAATTAACTGATGTAATGTGACCAGGCGGTGATGCTCGATTTACGATCGCTAATGCCATTAGTTCATAAATGTCTACGTGTAGATAGGTAGGATTTTTGTGTGTTACACAATTACGCAAACTAGGCTGCCGTATGGGCAAAATACATTAATCATTTTGTCGTAGTCAGACAACATTCCATTTTGCATTTTGAGTACACCTCCAGTAAGAACAGATGTCATCGTTCACTGGTTACATTCTTTTAAAATGAACACCAAGTTTGGACATGTACTGTAGAGAATATACTGTATGTTTATAAGAGCAGTCTACGGGAAGTCTCTCTCACCTTCCTCATCCAGTGACAGTTTGTTAAACTTGAGTCCGCTGGGCTCTTTGCCCACGTAGCGGTGCACATGCTCAGAGCCTGCCTCGTGCACAGCGATAGCATACTCCAGAGGCTTCACACATGACTGCAGACAGAATGGAACCTTGGTGTCACCCACCGAATGTCTGCAGTACAGAAACACAGAAAATGAGGATGGGAATGGAGGTCACTTGGAACGGGGGTTGATCTTAGACAAAGGTCAGGGGGACAAACACACCCTTCCACACACAGGTTGCAGTAATGCTGTGACCTCACCTCTGGCCATCCACGGTGCATAGAGACACTCCCCACAGATCAGGACTGAACTTGGCCAGTTGAGGAATGTAATCTGCTACCTGTAGAACACATTCAGAACAATGTGGTCCGTGAGGAGAGGCTCTTTGTGATACTCTACGTGCAGATTGGTGTACGTCTACATGCGTGTGAGGCTTTGCAGATATGAAGTAGTATTCACCTGGCCCCCTTCCTGTTGCTGGGCACTGTAGTACAGATGGTTAATGTGAGAGACAAACTCCTCAAAGTCTGGGATGATAAACTTTCTCCTGAAGGCCTGCGTCAGCAGCATGATGTTATTGCCAACACACCTGAAACACACATGCAGTAGATAATAATAGAAACTGCGTAGCGCTTTGAATCATTTGACTTACAGTCGTAAACCTATTATGAAATTAGATTCAGTAAAACTGCACTCCAACAGCTATCCAATTAACAACACAAATAGTCATCCAATGGAATTTGCTTTTCGAACTCACACCTGTCTTTATCATTAGGTAAACAATTGCTATGTTTAGTAAACTCTGGTGTGATCTCAGAGAATGGTATTCACATTCTGTCATTCCAGAGCTGAGCTGAAATTTCCGACCCATAGCCCTTGGTAATACAGCACTTGCACTGAGGAGAATGGAGGCATTGAATAATTCATACAGAGTGCTCCTTTAAAAAATTGAGTCTCTAGATAGAAGTTCCAAGAAATTTTGCATCACACAGTTCCCATTGTTATGCTTTAAGTTAGCCAGCATAATACATAATGTAATAAAATATACTTGGGAATCAGTGCCCCGACTACTGTGCCAGGTCAGGGTATGAATCGCCAAGGCTTTCGTCAACTTAAGTTTGCCACTTAAGCAGTACCAGCGTTTGGACAGCAGTGTGGATACCCTCTGAGCTCTGATAAGCTGAGGCCTCGAATACAACTGGCACCGTCTAGAGTTCACCCAGAATGCTGCCCTTTTATTAGCTCCCCTCGAGACTTCAGCCCTGCACAGATGTCATTCTCTGTGCCAACAACTCCAGAATGCTGCTTGCCTGCCACTGTGTTCACGTGCATATTTGTGTGTTTGTGTGCTGTAGGTGTGTTTGTGTAATGTAGGTGTGTTTGTGTACTGTATGTGTCTTTGTGTGCATATTTTCGTGTTTGTATGCATGTATGTGTGTTTGTGTGCATGTGTTTCTGTGCTGTATGTGCATGTTGGTATTGGGCAGCTGTTAGCTATAAAACCACTGACACTGTCAGTCCATGTTTCACTTGAAGTAACCTCATCAGCGACACGACAGACTGTATACACCCTGAGCTTAAGAATGCAGGGGTGTTAACCTTCCCTGCCCTTTAATAAGTGTCCAACTGTTTTTTGCAGAGGCAACAGCACCACGCATACAGATAGCAGGGGGAAAACAGTAGCAGTAAGGGGGGAAATCTTTGCATAATGTTGAGTCAAAAGAAATCCATTGTGTAGAAGTAAACCAAGTTCTTACTTCCTAAATAGCTCTTGGTCCATCATGACTGCTCCGACTGAGTCACGCGTGGTCTTGCGTAGCTGTAACATGCAGTCACGCAGCCGAGGGTCTGATGTCAACAAACCTGTACTCTTCAGCGCCTGCAGGGGGTGAGGGTGAAGAGATGGAGATGGAGTGAGACAATAGGATACAATATATATGTCACGTGGATTACAGACAGTCATGTTCTTTTAATTGACACAAAATCAGTATTATAGACCATCAATATCAAATGGAAAAAGTGTCAAATAAAAAAAGGAAGACATCGAACAACAGGCATCCTATTTGTGTCACCGCTGACATCTAAAAGGTTTCCAAAAGTGCACAAGCAGACCTGAAACGACCCCACATAGAGAAGCACACTCCAGTGTCTCCTACAGCAAGTCGTCATTAAGACAGACCAGAAGCTATATGAACCCTGTGTCTATTTCTGGACCACAAGACCCTAAAGACCTTCTCCATGGGAACTTCTTGCTCCTGGTTATTTCAAACAAGTTGTATGAGCAACTCCAAGGCAAGGCCACTGCACACTCTTCTTGTTGTCAGATAATAACTGAGTAAGACTGGTCGCACAAGTCAAACTGGTATTGTAAGTCACTGCTGCAGTTATTCTTCCCAGTACTGCTAGACATGGCTTGCTTTTCTGCTTTGTACTTGAGTACAGTATACTTTTTCCTCACAATTGATGAAATGTGACTGTCAAGCACAAAGGTACATTTTATACTTCCCTCACACCTCTGTCAACCTCAACTGAAAAAGAGCCACTACAAAGGAGTTAACAGGAAAACTGATTGTGCACAGGCCAGCATTTGAAAAGGTGTAATATTCAACCCCACCTACAACTGTGTTGTGTTCAGAACATGTTTTAAAAAATTGTACCCAACACCTTTATGGTGTACCCAGTACTTAACTAACCTTTCGTAGACTAAGTCACTTTAAATCTTAGTATGCCTTCATAAATGAACTATAGAGGCTTTGAAGCTACTTAAAATATTATTAAATATTATTGTCAACATGTTATTGCTAAATAATATATTGACAGTATGTCATTTGTCAGGGATGATGTAACAGCTCCTGGAGTACCGCTACATGTGTTGACAGGCTTTAGTGCCGTACATGTAGCGTGTTTATACACGTGTTTTCCAAACCTGAAACTCAAGGAGGGCGTGACAAGTTTTAGTCATTGGTCTGTCAAATATCTTAGCATATACTAACTCTACCCAGTCTTTTATTAGACGCCTGTTCCTTTCATTTGAGTATGCATATGAATGGCCCCAGGCAGGCGATAGAAGGTGTGACCTGAGGGCATAAAAAAACACGCCGTTCTCTGGTGATGAGATGCTTAACAAAATGTTCTTTAGTCTTCAGGGTGAGGTCAAATATATGGGTAGTGAGTTCTTAAAGAACATTACACGCCACAGTAAATTCTGTGCTTGTGTATCTTGCATGGCGAATAAAAAACTATTCTGATTCTGATTAGATCTAGTCTTTGTAAGTTTGTTTCCCAGTAGGGGAACATCTCAGCAGCCAATCACAACCACTGCCGACTGCACATCTTGAACATTGTGAGGGCAGTTATCATTATCAACTATCGTTCATTAAGACTTAACAGTCTTCCATGGGTTAACAAGGATTTACATACGGTACCCCTTCATTAACAGTTACTACTCCTATCATATCCGTATCCTTATCTCCTATTAGTCTGCTGCATTTCCTTCACGCTAACCTGAGCTTCTTCTCAGCTGGTGACATGGTGTGAGAAATTCCTAACTGATCTCCTATTACACTCCTCAGTTTGGATTTAGCTCAGTCAAAGGTCCTTTTAGGAATTAGCATGTGTTTTGGTCTAGAATTGTATATTGTTTACACTATAATTACATCATGAAAGCAAACTCTTCACTGTCAATAGTATCAATGGAAACACATTGTAGATATTTGGGCTTCTGTTGGGTTGTGTGAAGGATGAACTTACAGAGATGAACTTGGAGACAGGGATCATTTCTTTGCCCTCAGTGATGGTATAGAAGAGCAGGTCCTCTAGTCCAGACACCATCCTGTTCCTTCAAACATGGACAAAACTGCATTTTTAAACCATGTCACACCTCTACGGTGAGTTCACTTGTCTCAAGGATATTTTGAAACGCTACAGGTACTTGCCATGATCACAAGAAGGAAGGCATTGTTAATAATGCCGCAATAAAGGCTACATGTGGATATCACCCGAAGGCAAAGGGGTCTGTCTATATACACTGTAGCCTACCTACACTGTCATCTTTGTTCATCAAAAGGGTTATGGTTAGGGTTATACGATGCTAATAATGACGACGAAAACAAATATTATCATTCAAAGTGTAACATTCAGGTCTACCTTAACTCTCCATGGTCCATGTCCAAGACAGCTTGATCCAAAATAGTTTGACTATGGAAGGGTTGCTGTATGTGTGATGCTGCGCTCACACAGAACATCTGGACAGGCAGTTCCTTCCTGAATATGACTTTGCTGTCACCACCAACTCGCGATGAATTAACCACATATTTAAGCAGTTGTAAAACTCCAGAATTACTCGTTCGTATACGTTTTAGACAGTGCATTTTAAAAAGAATAGCCGCGACTAAAAAAATTGACGTTAAATAACTTTTAATGGTAAAGTTATTGAGGTTGGAGTGTTTTTAGTTCTCGTGTGCTGCTCTCCAGAGATTTCTTCGCTAGTTACTACGCATGCACGCTTTGGCGAGGATATGTCTGTCGCGCTGGGGGTGGGGCTGTGACAGCAGAAGTTCAGACAGATAACGTGGCCGGGTGACCAATGACAAGTGAATTGTGCCCGTAAAATTCTAGACGGTGATGCTGGATTTACGATCACATCAGGTACGATTACGTGTACAGGATTAGACATCACGGGTCTCCAGTAACTACAGCATATGTTCCAAATGTTGTTGCCACAGCCACTTGTCCAGAAACTACGTAATCTTACAAGATCCTCCTGTCCGTCTCTCGTTGCTGATTTGTCATGACTCGCGTCAAAATAGTTATTGAAGTACCATATTAACCACATTTATTTCATATTAAGTCTTAAATACATAAACAATACAAACGATCGCGGTTTCGCAAAAGTTAAAAGGTGACTCGCGACAATCCTAACAACCTAGTCATTTGCATCAGTTGTAGCGACACCACATGGCATTCTAAAACAGTCACTTTTAAGTGAAACATACTCTCTGCCTGTAGATGGCATAGTGACTCCAGCGCCTACATTCAGATTAGGCTAGTGTGCCACAGACACTGTATGTAGCCTATGTCTGTTTGCCAATTGTATGCCTGAAAGCACATAGGTCTATCGCACACAGAGGCCCAGTGACTACTACTCCATACACAGAGAGAGAGGCCCAGTGACTACTACTCCATACACAGAGAGAGAGAGAGAGAGAGAGAGAGAGAGAGAGAGAGAGAGAGAGACAGTGAGAGAGAGACAGTGAGAGAGAGACAGTGAGAGAGAGACAGTGAGAGAGAGACAGAGGGAGAGAGGTCTGCCTTCACCCCTTCCTTCCTGTTGTACTTCAGGTTGTATCCATTAAGATTGCACAACCTTCACACTTCAGTTCTCTGAATTGGATGTGGCTGGTGTTTTTGTTCAGTAGAGCAGCACTGATGCGCTCGAACATCCTGTTTTATGGTTCAGAAAATGCCTAATTCTTCATCAGAAGTGGAAAAAGGATGGACCTTGAGGCTTAATAATAATTGCTTTATGATATACATTATTTTAGTATTTCGATTACAATTATTGTAAAATTGAATAATTCAATAATCAAATGCAATCATACTTAAATTTTGGCTACTTCCAAAAATAATTAAATATTTAGAGTTTACATTTGACATCATTTTACTATTGACCCGTATAAAACCGTAGAGAAGGTAATGGAATATGGTCAGTGGATAAGGTGACATTTGTCAATATGGACATTTGTCATAGCAGGCCAATGCCAAGAAGTACTCCACTCTAGGTAATTTAAATTCTTTCAGAAGGATTGTTATCATAAAGACAGTCTAGGACCCCAACAGTCCCCACCCATTCTAGTGGGTGAACACTTGGTAGACACACCCCTATTAGGTTACGTGGGTCTTAGTACAGATGTTAGCCATTCAGGGTCAGCTGGCCCACTCCTCGTAGATGGTATGATATTGATTGCGGATTTGGTCTTTTAGAAGTGACCAAATGTGATCCCCATTACCGACTAAACTAGGCCTCACATTATCCCGGCCTTAGCCTTGGTAGGCATGCAGCACATCCTAAGGCTGGAGTATAACCCATGGCCCCTCTGCTTTACCTCTGCTGGTTACAGCTACTCTGTTTTCAGGAGAAAATGTTTTCCATTCCTCATCCATGAATGCCAGCTTTGTCCCCTCAACCTCCATCTTGTGTGAGAAAGCCCCCCTGCCCCACCCTCCATTCCTGCACAAACTTAACCTCTCCCCCCACTCCCCATCTCACACAGGAAAAGAAACATACCGGGCCTGGTGCTTTGATTCAGGCTCAGTAATCTGAAGGTCTGAGCCCTGGTTTACTGACCAAATTGAACAGTCTGAGAGTCTTTTAGAGATCAAATGTGAAGCTGTTGCAGATATGGGTTTGGGTGGTAGAGAGTCCACAATATGAATCTGACTCATTATATAGGCTTAAAAAAAGATTGATTTTCTGATCAGATTATATTATGCCATATGATGCCATCTGACATTTTCACGTTTCACCATAGCTTGCTTTATTACCTGTGCCAGTGTCATTAGTTGGCGTTTAACCTCTCCTAAGCTTGTTGGAGCTGTAAAGCACCCTTCTCTTACCCTGCACCACATGTAACTAGACGGATGGCCTCCTTGAGAAGGTGTCTCACACTGACTGCCGTGTTCATTTAGTGTCCTTTCGAGTATCAGAAACATGCATTTTCTCAAACTTTCAAACATAATATTACTTACAACTTATAACAAGTTTGCAAATAATTAGATATTGATTCTAGAGAGAGTGCAATGAAGTGGCGAGGAGAAATGAACCTCTAACATAATTAGAGAATGCTAAACGCTTGCAGTGATGTGATACATAATTAAATTCACCTCTCAAATAAAAGGACATGGTCCATAACCAATGTAGAACCCCGAAGAAATGAAATCCTGTGTCTGCCAAATTGACTCTTTCCCACATTCCTTCCCATAGTGACACACACAGATGTGTAGGCCTGGTCGTGCAGACACAGTATACAAACACACACCGACACCCACACACACACGAACACAAATACACACACAATATAATGAATCAAGCCTAGCTGAAGTAATAGACATACTGTTGTTGTGGTGGTGATGGTAGAAGCACTGTAAAGCCCATAAGACAATTTGTTGAGCAAAAAGGAAATAAATTATTCAATGTATTCTGAGCAGCGGTTAACATGGTGGCCCCTGTAGAGAGGAACTGACTCGAGAGCTTTATACAATCACTTCACCCGGTTTCCACTGGAGGGAGTATAGTCTCCCAGGTAACGCAACTGTACCAAGAAGACCAAATGGTCAGTCATTTCATAAAAAGAAAAAAATATGTATAATTTGTAATTGTTTCTGCAAATCCTTTTTTCGTTTTAATTGAGTGAATGTCTATTTTATCATTGAACTTGGTAATCAAACAATTATCGATTCTATATGTCTATGATTTATACAACACGAGGGACATTCATTCATCGACAAATGTATGTGATAATATAAACAGTAGCTGTGTTACCAGTATCAAATGTAATGTTATTAAACTTGATTTAACAGAGAGACTGTGTTGGTTGTGTCCTTTGCTCCAGTTCCTCAGAGGCCCCCCCTCCGTCTCTGTGCACAGAAAGCCACAGCCAGCCCTCCTGAGCGGTCACTGGGCTGAAACCTAGACACCCTCTAGACCCCTGGAGCCTCTGTGCACTCGTACAGTCATGAAAGATCACCCCCCCCACACACACCTTCCCCCTTCCGTCACCACCACTCCTTCCACTTCCCTCCACCCCCCTTCATCCTCCCTTCCCGCCCCTTCCAACCCCCCCCCCCCCACCCACCATTCCGTCACAAGGCAGCTATCCCCACTGCCTTGCCATCTCACAGCATTCCGTGGGCCCTGCACACAGAGGCCTATTGTATGTGCATGCAGACAGAGTACAGTCAGTGCAGCAGAGAAATAGAATGTGTAGAATGGGAAGCAAAGTACGCTGACTTACTGAATTTGGCAAGACATTAATTTTAAATGTATTTGATCATATTTTATTATAATGTAACTCTTCTTCCTGCCTGTGCCCATCTACCTTATTTGGGGGAATCAGTGATCATAGCAGTGATGATTATCAGTTATAGTCAGCTCCCTTCCCACCTCTGTTTCAGCTGTTCCCCTTCCTGGGACTAATTCTAATTTGAAGGTGTGTTATGGATAATGGAACCATTTTGAGAAGAGTTATTACAACTGAAAGAGAAGATATAAGTTCACTGACTGACAGCACACACTGGGTTTGTTTTTTTACCAGCAGCATGTGGTTGCAAACCAACAGCTCTCGAAGTACAGTGTTAATTTAATCTAACACTTTTGTATCACTTGCACGCATTACCATTTCAAGAATTGCATTCTTATGGACCAAAAACTTAAGATTTGCTCTCATTGACTAGAATTACCCAGTCTTTGTAAGTCATGTAAGCAACTAGAAAGGTGTTTTGTGCTGTGTTGTCTAAAGGGTATTTTATTGATTTAGTTGGGAGAGACAGTTGAAATTCCTGAAGCCTTTGCACTGGGGACATCAGTATCACTTGTTGTCACTTTACACAGTTGATATGGGAGACTTGAGGACTGAAGGTTTAGTCTCTTTCTTCCCCATATGAGGAATGAGGGGACTCTCTGAGAGGTCATGACCCCAGCATTACTTTGCCAGTGCTTTCAACAAAGACCCCCTTTCAGGATCTCTCACCTGGTGTAATCTGCCAAAGAGAGGTACATGATTAAGTTCATAATGAGACATTTCACCCAGTGCTCCTGCATTGGCACAGTCTCATAATGAGTCTGACATGTCGTTGATATCTTGTCTCATGGGGAATGTTGTGTTACTCAGGTAAAATACATAGGTTTTTTAGAGTCTTGTGGTCCTATGAACAAACTAAGTTCACCTGTGCTCCATGTGCAGATGTAGTACTGTGTGAAATAAAATGTATTTTATTTAGCATCTTTAATCATATCTTTGGCAAACAGTTGCCCTAAATATCTTTTAATGTATGGTTCTCATGACAATGCGTCTTTGTACCTACAGTGAGGTCCCATGTCAAACCCTAGCTCCCTAGATGACCCTGAGTTTAAAGGCTGACATGGCCATGGGACAGTAGTGTTGCTGAGTGATCTCATGCCTGAGGTCATGTTTCATATCTTTAAGTTTCTTCAGTCCATTAAATCAAATCCAGTACCAGAGTCAATGACCCAAAAGATCCTCACAGATACCCAACACCACTTCCTATGTCTGGAGGTTGAAGATACACCTTTCAGTAATGTAAGATTGCATTTGGCTAAAACCTACAAAGACAGATAACCTCTTTAATTCAGCAAGGCTCAGGCAGAGTCTGAAGAGAGACCAATGTTTTTAGAAAGCAGCAGCATTGATTCTCACACTGGGCACATGATCAACCTACAGTGGAGAAACCAGGTGAGGACATGGCTCCACCCTTCGCCTCAGAGGGGATCCATCGATAGCAGCGGACTGTAACAAATTTAATCCTTATACTGTAAACTCTACAGTATATGTCAGTGGGCCATATAACAGACACACTAATATATGGTTTTTCATGCCTTATTTGTAAGGGTTCAAATTTTTTCCACTCTCAGTTGCGTATTTAATCCATTCAGGAGTATAAAGCAATATCCACAAGCACAACATTATACAGTACATTTTGTATAGGCATGAACATCGCAGTATTACAAGTAGTACATAATATCAGTTAACTGGAAGGCTTAGCTCCAACTGAATTCAGGCCACTAGATTCAGTTCTAACCCTTAAAAAAGAATGAATAAATATTCAACCCAGTTCTCAAAAATCTAACAGTGGAAAAGTTGTATAAAATGTTTAACATGTATTAATTTTAAAGGAAAATCCCTCTATTCGCTCCCTCTTGTCTTTCTGGTTCCTCTCCGTGGCAGGCCAAGGGTAGAAAGGAGGGTCCTGGGAGAGGGTCGGATGAGAAAAGATGCTGATGAAGTTTAGGGGAGGAAAATAGGGCTCGGGTTTCAACTCGATTGGGGGTATGGGGGAAGGACTGGTATTTTGGAATATACGACGATTCATAGAAGGGGCAGTGGACATAAAACCGCGGTTCTTGCCCTGACGCGGTGGGTGCTAAGTGCCGGCTGGGGCCCCGCGTTGGATTCCACTTCGATTTTGGAAGGTTGACTGTATGGTTCGTAGTCTCTGGGAACACACAATTACTCACCACTGACCGAGAGACGAGTCTTGCTCCGTCAATTTATTTCTCACCCAAGGTCCTGCGTGTCTAATATTTAGACATGTTCAGCTTTGTGGATTCAAGGACTGTTCTGCTACTTGTAGCATCCCAGGTTGTTTTACTATCCGTTGTCAGATGTCAACAAGAGGACGACCGTAAGTTTATGCTTAAAATGATTGCCTTAAGATTTGATGTTTGCTTTCTGTGATCGGGCTTAAAACGTCTTTGTTTGAGGCAATGCAAATTCCTCACTCAAGACGTTCAAATGTGTGTGGGATGAAGTACTGTGCACAGGTGAAGACAGCTGAAACCACATGCAGCCACTTGTTGATAGGCCTTATTCGTTCTGTTGTTGGCTAATTAGGACAGGTGCTAATTCGATCGTAACGTTTGCGAATGTGAAGTGACCTGTGATAAGTACAGAGGGGATGCCTGGTATCTCTTGGGTTGACGTTTGTGCCTGTAGTTTAGGATTTGCAGTTCGCAGGCATCAACCACTTTATTTGCAGCGTTACATTCCTGCATGGAGAATGGGTGAGGCTATCAAGGCACATCTGTGAGGGATGGAGGACCAGGTGAACAAGCATCCTTTTGTTTCACTGGACATGCACATCTTCTTGGTCAGCACATACATTGAGCTGCCAGGTTCACAGCAATGCACTGGAGGATGTGTCAGGGTTGTCCTCGAAATGTCCAGATATTTTTTACACAATTTCAGAGTAGTATTGACAACCATTACTGCGTTGTGATCTATTTATTGTTAGTATTTTTATTTCCAAAAATTCATAGTCAAGCACGTAGGAGGAGGTTGAGGGCAAGAAATATTGTACTCTGCTAGTAAGCAGGAGTAGTGAAGGGGTCAGAAACTGACCCCAGTCTAGTGGGCTCAAAGGGTAGCAGGAAGTCAGTGGCAGTCAGTTACTTGGCATGATACAGAAACAATTCAACAACAACAGAGCTTATCGTATATAGAGGCACTGCTGAACAAACCTGATGATTAATATTTAGGTTTAATGTAATTTTTGTCTATTACCGCATTTGTGTTAACAGTGTGGCCACAAAACCTGGCTTCTTTTCAAGACGTCTTTTACTACAATATTATTCCAACATAGTCATGCAACAATATCTCACACTTAAGGCAAATAACAGACAACCCTACCTTGTTCAGTGGGAAAAATCGATTAAAAAAGGATTTTCTCATTTGACATGTACTAAATAGTCTAGTAGGAGGTACGTGCTAGAAATCTCCTTCACACACACAGCAGAAGAACAAATAACATCAGTATTTAGTAGACCTAACCTTAGACTATACGAATAAGAGTTCCTTATTTTCACTTCTCTAGTTTGTTTGAACTGGTGCTTGGCACAGGTATGAGATCCAGATGGAGAATTTCGAAGGACCCCTGTTTACTTAAGGCAGCAGCTTGTCAATTGGGCACAGTCTCCCAATAAGAAGGACTCATTCATATAAGGTTACTTGGTCTTTGGAGAGCAAAGCAGGCCTACAGGTTAAATATACTCACCCTGCTATGTGAAATAGTTCTACCAGGGCATTCGTTCTCTCTGCTAAATGAGCTCTTTGTTAGTAGCCTGCCATGCTGCCTCTGAGGTCTCTGTTTAATGAAGGGGAATGGAGGCTTGTCTAGTTCCAGTCCAACAAACAAACACATAGTTCATTTCTACAGTTTAGTGCATAAAACCTTGAGAATATCTAACTGATTCTACTGTGTGAGATACATGTTGCCCATAGCCATCACCTGAGTTACTGTAGCATGCATTCCAGGACTATACATTAACCAGGCGTGGAGGACAGGACCCTACTAATCTTCCATTAAGCGTTCATGCATCATCTGGATTATGTTAATAATGCCTCAATTTGAATGGTGTTTGTCATGCTGTGGATTGCTGACGTATTTATGTTTGTGGTATGATTGAGGCCTTGTTTGATGGAAGATAACTTTGATTTTCCCCTTTTCTCCACCCATTATCCCCCTGCTCCCCTCTACCCCTCCTATGCCACACCCCTGCATCCTTGCCTGATTGACCCCTCCCATGTCTCTCCCTCCCCCTCCTCCCATCACCCACCTCTGCCTCTCTCATCATCCTCCATGACTCCCGTTACCAAACCCTACAACATCTACACAACTGTATTCCCTTACTCCAACCCAACCCAACCCAACCGTATCTTCTCCTCCCCCAAACCCTAACTATCCTCCCCTTCCCTACCCTGGCATTGCCTGATGTGCGCCTCCTGGTGGGCAACACAGAGGAGGCAGGTGGCTGTATCCAGGATGGCCAACTCTATAATGATAAGGATGTATGGAAGCCGGAGCCTTGTCGTATCTGTGTGTGCGACAGCGGGGCAGTGCTGTGTGATGAGATTATCTGCGAGGAGATCAGAGAGTGCCCCAACCCCATCATCCCATCCGGAGAGTGCTGCCCCATCTGCCCTGCTGACGCCAGCGCCCCCACTGGTTGTAATTTATTTATTCACCTGCTCATAAATAAATTACTTTACACCTTCTGACATTTGCAGACACTTTGAACTGGGAACTTAAAGCTGGTTATGACATCTGGCCTAAGATATAAGCTAGTCTACATGCAGTGGCTAAACGCCAATGATACATAAATGATTCAGACATTTGCAGCTAATACCTGCCACAGCCTTTAGTAATTAAATGATGTACAGCTTCTGTTCCTTGTTCCTAAGTGTTTTAACCTGCTTGTTTTGGTCTAAAGACTTGATCAGCAACATCATTGAGACTGTCCCTCTCCATGCACACTGTCTCTGTGGGAGGTCAGATCTCAGGATGTGCTGTCAGGTTTTACTGACCTGTGTTTGCATTAACTTGAAAACAGGAAAACTGAAGCCTCTGAGCCTCTTAGTACTGTGGGCTGAATGATCATCTGTCAATCATTGACTGATTTCGCCTCATGGAGGTTATTCTTGGTATTCCTATGAGGCAAAACAAGTCAGTCATGAACAAGAAGTGCTTCAGCCTGCTGTTTGGATTCAGAAACCTTGTGTTCTCCCTTGCTTACTGCTTTGACCAGCATAATGCTATGCTGTGTTCATATACTCTTCAAACACACGTTTTCCATCATGTGTTGGTACTTAACTAATTCTACACTAGTACATATACTGTGAAAATGTTGTTTTTCTACACCTATAAAATTGACATAGCTGCTCATCCAACTCTAACAGTATATATATATATATATATAATATTTTTGTATAATTCATATGGACACCTACTGGTTTTTAACTATTTCAGAGGTGCTGTTCTAAACCACACAAACGTTCTGGTGTTAACAATCAATATATTTTTGTAAACTACAAAAATAATTTGACCACAGCAGAATCCAATGTGGTGCAAACAGTATTTAAACAAAACCACATGCAAGAATCCTAAAGCCTTTGTTTGTTGTTTGTTTGATGGAATATTGAGTCTTACCTGCTGTCTGTCTCTTCAGCTTGCTTTTGCTTCTTTTCCCTGAAGCTACAATTAACCTCCTCATCTTTCTGGATGGGTTCCTGGGGGTCTACGGGTTTGGTGGTTGGTCATTGATTTCCATTGGTTTCCACTGAAAGGAACATGTAGCTTGGTCTTCCCTTGTCGGTCCTCAATCCTGGAGGGTGGTGCTGCAGCGATGTCACTGGTTAACCTATTTTAATGTTGTCCTCTTCTTCTCCCCCTCATCTCTCCATCTGCCACATCAGAATCAATCGGTGCTAAGGTGAGACAAAGGGTCAGAGATAACATGTATAACGTGTTGAACTAATGTAAAGAGATGGCTTTGTGTTGTGTACATACTGTAGTTAATATTGTGGTTCAGAATGTGGGTTGCAATAAGATGAGTAAATGTGGCCATAACATGTAAATACAGACCACTAAATGTACTTTCCTTTACTTCTGTTGATTAGGGCCAGAAAGGTGAACCAGGCGAGATTGCAGATGTAAGTATGCACAGCATGTTTGAACTCTGTGCTCTGTGTCTGCCTGGATCCTTTAACTGCTCACCTCAGGGATCTCTTCTTTCATATAGACTATTAACCTACTTTGCTTTTATGGACAAGATTAGAGTTATACACTTATAAATTAGACTGCTTTTTTTCCCTTTGGCAGCGACATTTGGGTTAAATTGCGGGAAATTGCTTTAGTCTGGTCATGTTCTTATGAAGACCAGACCTGGATCTGAAATATTATAACATTATAAATACAGAGATAGCCTCTGTTGGTCTGCCTTTCTCAGACATGGTTAAGCCTCTTAATATATCCGAGCATCACCTTGCTGAACACATTCCATGGATTTACCCACTTGTAACTATTTTTTGAGTCATCTGATCTCGCGGTATGGCTTCTTGTTGAAAAGTGATTAGTAACCATGTTTAATTGGCCCTCGTAGACACAAAGAGAGGTGCCCTAAATTCCTGAAACATACTGAACCACATCAAATCCTCTTGAATCCAGTTAGTTTCTTAGTCACTTGCATGGCACTGGCACTGAGAGAGTGAACAGAACAGATTCAAGTAGACGTGGCATTTCTAAGGGAGGTGATGATGTTTTCAGTGTCAGTCTCAATCCTCCTCATGTTGTGTTTTTGCTTCATGTCTGCTGCCAGCAATGTCCACTTTAACACCCTAACTCTTAAATCTGGGCTATTTGACCCATGCAAGAAAAGTTTTTCATGTGACAAAAAGTTTTTTATTTCAACGAATACCGAATACTGACAGGGCTCATTCTGCTCTTCTCCCCAGGTTGTTGGACCAAAAGGACCAGCAGGCCCCATGGTAAACATTTGGCATTTTAGTAAACCATTTTTACACAGACAAACAGAGCACTTAAAGACCCTTATATTTCATTTGAATTATTTGCCTTCTTATAATACTATTGATGAAATTCAGTTGTTTGTGGATGTGCATGTTCCTTATCTGATAATCTGGTGTCTCTGCAGGGGCCTCCTGGAGAGCAGGGACCACGTGGAGAGGCAGGTGCTAAGGGTGATAAGGTGAGAAACATACTGCAGCCACTTTAAAATGACCTATATTCATCCCCCCCAAAACTCAAAGTTAATACAGAAGGGGCTTTGAACTAATTGTATTTAATACTACATTTGACATTAATGAAGCAATTGCATATTCAATCTTTTGAGCTCATTGAACGACTTGTCATAATTAAGCTCTGACTGTTGATTCATGTATGCGATGCAAGCTATAGACACCTAACATACATTGAAGTGTTGCTGCAGGTCTGAAACTCTATACATTCTGAAGTGTTACATCATATTTTCAGACTCTGAATCCAGCCGCCAATTTAAAGCGTACACATTCATGTGAAAAGTGACAATTCATTTATCTGTTCCCTATTTCCCCAGGGAAATATTGGCCCCAGAGGAAGAGACGGTGAACCTGGCACCCCAGGGAACCCCGGCCCCCCCGGCCCCCCTGGACCCAATGGCCCTCCTGGACTTGGCGGGGTAAGGGTGGAACATAGGGTCCAGGCAATACAGTAGAAAAGAACAAATGTGATATCTCACACATTGTGACCCTTTTGGATGGTCTCTCTTCAGAATGAGAGGGGAGATCAGATCAGTTGACCCAATGCAACAAAGTCAGCCTTCTGTATCAGAGATGGGAACCACATTAGATTGTTCTCTTTTAAAATACAATGTGTTGTCTCTTCCAATCTTGTGTATTTGCAGAACTTTGCTGCTCAGATGGCAGGTGGATTTGATGAGAAAGCTGGAGGTGCTCAGATGGGAGTGATGCAAGGCCCTATGGTAAGTACTGTGTGAGGAGAGTGGTCATACTGCCTGGGAATCCAAAGCAGACCTTCTGCTCTAGAGATTTGCACAGTGTTTCAGTGTCCAGCTGATTGTCCTCCATAAGGAATTTTAAAACCAGGGAACGAAACCATTGTCAGGTCTATCATTGACTGAGTTCAACATCATAGGGACATGCTACAAAGGGTAAGATGGGAAATATACTTAGACACTGCCACCTTGTGTCCAAAAAGAAACCACTGGTACACTACATTATATTGCACAACACTTTAGGATACATTGCTGTAGGCCTTTATACTTTAAGTATAAACGCTAAATATATGATTTAATGAGTGCAACTATATGGGGAGCTGTAACTTAAGACAGAGTTGTAAGTTTGAAGACAGTCTTAAATGCAGTACTTCCACCACTGAATACCAATATATTGATATACCAACTCTTTCTTATTTTCCCTCTTCTAGGGCCCTATGGGTCCCCGTGGCCCCCCTGGACCCTCAGGAGCCCCTGTAAGTACTCTCATCACACATTTAACTACACACTGGCTGTCATCATAATTGAGGATAATTCAGTAGCTCCTGTGTGAAGTCTCTCTGTAAGAGAGAACATAAACCGTGAGAGGATCTCTTGACAGCACTCTTTGGCTGTAATACATTCTTTTCTATGTCAATCGTAGGGCCCACAAGGTTTCCAAGGAAACCCCGGAGAGACTGGCGAGCCTGGTGCAGCTGTGAGTATATCTTTTAAAAACATCTTAGAGTGCACCAGACAGCCCCTATTAAAATACATTGTATCATGTTAGGTTATTGTCATGGGCTTGAATCTAACCAGAACTGACCTATAAACCTTAACCTGAAAATGCTCAGTAATGTGAGAGAAGGGTCATAAGAGGTATTAATTCCCGGAAGGTGGAAATCACCACCTCCATACTGCTAACTGCAAACTAACTGCTTGGATTATTAGAATTCTGTTGACTTGGTTTAAGGAAAAGTAGGCTGACATGCTCAATAGATTTCTGATTAGGCAGCACTAAGTAAGTTATGAAATGGACAAAACAATGTAATATAATAAACACAATGCTGTATTGTTTCTATGAGCCTTCTGCTTCTTTCCACTTATTTTGTAACAGGGCCCCATGGGACCACGTGGCCCACCCGGACCCTCTGGCAAACCAGGAAGTGATGTAAGTAACATACATGAAACTATCATGAAATGTGCTGACTAGGCCCAGCACTTTGGGCTGGGTAGGGCCTTCAATACAATGCAAAGTGTAACCACAGTACACAAGCACTAGCCACAAATGCCATTCCTTTTTAGGCCCTGTCTCAATATAGACAAAGTGTGCATAAGCATCCAAATACAAACCCAGATATTCATACTTAACTGTTTGTTTGTTTATTACAATAATGTTTTCATCGTCTTCGTCATATGGCCCAGCACAGTGTCATGTAAACACCACATGTGCACATGTATGCTACTGTGTTCCGTAGACATCCTCCCTACGCTTAGTTTTATGGTCTTTAATTTAGTTTTGCGTCCGTCTTTATATATGAGTAGAAACCCCTACAGCCGCGTCACTGCAGCGTCCATCAGGCACCAATCTTATCAATCATTCATTCATTACTAGTATTGGCTGATGATCAACCTCATATCCTTGGTGAAAAAGATTTTGTTCATCAGCCAGGAAAGTCCAGAATGACATCAGAATGACATCAGAATGACATCAGAATGACGTCAGACTGGGTTTGCAGAACTGCAGCGACATTCACCTAGAGGCTCTTTTTCTCCCGTTCCCCTCTAACCATGATCTGTTTATGTGGCTCTGTTGACTGCAAAGTTAGAAATACTGATGTTTTAAGTAGAAAGTACTTAAAATTGTTTGAAGTCATATATAATGGTTTCATTTTCTGTCTGTTTCCAGGGTGAGGCTGGTAAACCTGGAAAGGCTGGTGAGCGTGGACCTGCAGGGCCTCAGGTACTGCCTAGCACTTCATTTTCTGTCTTATCTTGGAGCAGTTGTCAGGCATTTCAAGAATAACCATGAACTACACAGATAAAAGCTGATTGCAAACAAGTAATGCACATGTTTCAACTTTTGTTATCTCCAGACAAGTCTACCCTTTATAGGCCCTTATCAAGCACATTATTTATGATGTTCTTCAAGCAAGGACGTGTTTTTATTAAAGATTAATAGAATCAATTAGATTTTGGTTTGTCCTCTTCATTACAGGGTGCTCGTGGGTTCCCTGGAACTCCTGGACTTCCTGGAATCAAAGGGCACAGAGTGAGTGTCCTCTACCTTTCTTATCATGTCATTGAACAGGACACCAGTATGTACACGCTGTCCTTCAAGTTACATGTTCAACCTGATTAGCCACACTAGATAATGATTAGTGTCACAATGCTGCTACTCGGGTGACCAGTCCTAACCAGTCTGTGTCTCTACTGCAGGGTCACCCTGGCCTTGATGGTGCCAAAGGAGAAGGTGGTGCTGCAGGAGCCAAGGTCAAACACCTGCTACTTTGATAGTCTCGCATGCCTCTCTCAGGAGATCTGAGGCCTCATGTGCATGTATTATTATGTATTATTTAGTATGTAGTCTGACTGCTTCTTCCTGCACCCTGTAGGGTGAGGCTGGTGCTCCCGGAGAGAACGGAGCCCCTGGACCAATGGTGAGGAAGCGTTTTAAAACGTTTTAAAATGGACTACTTGTCACACCTATGAAAACATATTGGGATTTATATAATTAGTTGACTCAATTAGTTGTCAATGATGAGCCAGAGACCAAGTGTAGGTCATGTACTATATGTTTTAATGCAATGGTTTCATTTCCTCTAAACCCTTTTGTGTGTGTCTGTTGTAGGGCCCTCGTGGTCTCCCTGGTGAGAGAGGTCGTCCTGGACCCTCTGGATCTGCTGTGAGTAGCAACCCTCTGCCTCTACTAACTCAACCGTTCGGCTCCCAATATCAATATTTATCAATATATTTACATTACATCATGGATACTTTTGATCAGTTTTCAATACATTAATGAACAATATTAGAATCCACATGACTCTGCTCATGTGAGTAAAGTCCAGCAGAAATCTCACGTCCTCCTCACTGTGTTGTAACCATCTTGCTCCTCCTCAGGGTGCTCGTGGTAATGATGGCTTGCCTGGTCCTGCTGGTCCCCCTGTGAGTATCACCTACCTACACCCGTGCTTGTTTCCTCTTCAGTGAATGCCAGCATTTTGTTTTCAAATCAGATCACTGAAAGTAAAGTAATAACTGACCTCTGCCCTTTCTTTCCTCTAGGGGCCTGTTGGTCCTGCTGGAGCGCCAGGTTTCCCTGGATCTCCTGGTGCCAAGGTTTGTACAGAACAAGCCAGGTCCTTTACTGGCTGTTATCAAGATAGCCACCTGTCATGTTTTATCTTTCGAGCAGGCAACATTATAACCTTATTTGGATGTTCCTTCAACCACAATGCCATCCCACCCCTATCAGAAGTCATGTACTGCTTCACTACTGATAAGCTGTAGTGAGATAAAGACAGTCTTTCCAGGTAGCACATGCTCTTCCATTCACTATTGATCAAAACAATCGATTACAGCCAGTCTTATCTTCTCTCAGGGAGAGGCTGGCCCCACTGGAGCCCGTGGATCTGAGGGCGCTCAGGGGCCCCGTGGAGAGGCTGGCACCCCAGGATCTCCTGGACCTGCAGGAGCCTCTGTACGTAGCCTGTCACCCCCAGGCTGATCTACACCAAAACACCTTCTCTAATTGATTTACTGTATCAAATATACAGCTTTGGATACATCTATTTGCTTATTCTCTCTTCGCTCCCTCTGCTCATTTAGGGCAACCCTGGTACCGATGGTATCCCTGGAGCTAAAGGATCTGCTGTAAGTAAACCTCCTCTTACACTCGCTACAGTTTGGTGGAACAGGTCTCCAACCCTAACCCGTGACTAGTTGAACACTCAGTAATACTGCCTGGTGTGTGTATCTGTGCAGGGTGCCTCTGGCATTGCTGGTGCCCCTGGATTCCCAGGCCCTCGTGGCCCACCCGGACCACAGGGAGCAACTGGACCTCTTGGGCCCAAGGGACAGTCGGTAGGTCACTACAGTACAAGGTCAACCTAAAATCTAGGAATCCCAGCATGGCCTGGGCGGTGTATGTATTAAAGTCACTTCTGTGAGTAGATGTATGATGTTATTATCTGAATGTAAAAGAGAAATGTTTGTGTTTGTGCTGTTTATAGTAATATTGATTCTGGCTGTGCGTACTGACTGTCCTTGTCTTGGTTTTAGGGAGACCCTGGTATTCCTGGCTTCAAAGGTGAAGCTGGACCTAAGGGAGAGCTTGTGAGTTCTGTTCCTTTCCTGACAATGATCCAGTGACTCATGATTACACACATCTTTTGCCAGTCTAATGTCTAGGTGACTGGTATCCTAAGTTGGTCGATACCAATGAAGCTATTGCATGTTGATCGTGTGTAGGGCCCTGCCGGTCCCCTCGGAGCTCCTGGCCCAGCTGGTGAGGAGGGCAAGAGAGGAGCCAGAGGAGAGCCTGGTGCTGCCGGACCACTTGGACCTCCTGGAGAGAGGGTGAGCTGCAGTCAAACCATGCTGCTACTGGAATAACAAATTGGTCATATAGGTTGTTGCGTATATGTCTTTGACCAGCTCAATAATCACAATGAAAATCTATCTCTGTCCTTGTCTTTAGGGAGCTCCTGGTAACCGTGGTTTCCCAGGTCAGGATGGTCTTGCAGGTGCTAAGGTGAGTCCTGCTAATGATACTGAATCTAAATGTTCACCACTCAGAACATTTCAATTGATAGTCAATGGAAAGAACTGCACACCGATTGCACCACTCTACTTATCCCAATGATCCATACAAATAGCCTTCAGATTCTTCATGTCTCTCTCTCTTCCTGTGCAGGGTGCTCCTGGTGACCGTGGTGTCCCTGGAGTGGGAGGACCTAAGGGTGGTACTGGAGACCCCGGCCGCACAGGAGAGCCAGGTCTGCCTGGAGCCAGAGTGAGTCCCTCTAATCACCTCCCCTGTGGAACTCTGCCGATTATCAGCCAAAGAGGTTTCCATGATTTTGGTGTGACATTTATGGTCTTGATTGTGTCTTTTGTTCTCAGGGTCTCACTGGTCGCCCAGGAGATGCCGGTCCTCAGGGAAAAGGTGGTCCATCTGTAAGTACGATAACTCCAAGACCTCTTTACCTGTAGTCTATTTCCACTATAGACAAATATGCGTTAGAGGAGCTATGTCATAGAGACCAATTTCCCATCTTAGTCCTGAACCTTAGTGTGACTGATGTGTGGTGGAGTCCAGTGCTGATGAGGGCTGCTGTGTCATACTGACAGGGTGCTGCTGGTGAGGATGGTCGCCCTGGACCTCCTGGTCCTCAGGGTGCCCGTGGCCAGCCTGGAGTGATGGGATTCCCTGGACCCAAGGGAGCCAATGTGAGTGTTACATCCTGCCTGACAGAGAATAGATGAATCATGTTGAGAAAAACGTTCATTGTGCCAACCCAGGGAGGGTTATACCTATATTCAACATCAAAATGATTACTTGGTACAGAAGTGAGTGATGTGTCCTATTACTAATCAGGTTGATTTGTCCTTCTCAGGGTGAGCCTGGCAAAGCAGGAGAGAAGGGTCTTGTTGGTCGCACTGGTCTGAGGGTAAGATCATTGTCTTGCACAGTATTTGTCTGTGCCCCTATGTGATTCTACAATACTTTAATGTGAACAAGTAACTAAGTGTGTTTTTCCTTCTGTGGACAGGGTCTGGGTGGGAAGGATGGTGAGACTGGTGCTGCTGGACCTCCCGGTCCTGCTGTAAGTGATGGTTTGATTTAGCAAATCGATTCTTAGCAAACCTTGCTGCTCAAGATACCTGTAGTTGTCTGAGTATCTGCAATGTCCATGATTCCTAAGTTCATCTATACAGCCTCCTCTTACCTGGCTGTGCAGTGTTACTGATCTCCCTGAGTTGATGGCCTGTATCTGTCCTCTTCTAGGGACCTGCTGGAGAGAGAGGAGAGCAAGGGCAGCCTGGACCCTCTGGCTTCCAGGTGAGTCTTCATTCATTCTTCATTCCTTAAACCAGACTGCAGGCTATGGATACACACATCTTTCAAACACTCTCTCACCGGTACACATCCTGGTCTGATTCTGTTGATTACACTATAAAACATGGCTGATTGTGTCCTGTTGCTGTTTAGGGTCTGCCTGGACCTGCTGGACCCCCAGGAGAGAGTGGCAAGCCAGGTGACCAGGTGAGTCCCAGGCCGCACTTTCTTTCTATGTCACATATTTGTGGGTGGATATCCATCGCATTGTCCTTCACATTTGAAGTCCCCCATACAGAGAACTTGTAGAGCTAAAAAAACACACAGAACTGACTGACCTGACCTGAAGTTTGGTCTCTGCACTCATGACTTAAGATGACTGAATCAGCTAAGATATCTTTCAAAAGCACAAACGATGAGTGGATGCTTAGCTACATGCTATTTGTCAACTCTACGCAGGGTGTTCCTGGAGAGGGTGGAGCTGCTGGTGCCACTGGACCTAGAGTGAGTTTCCATTACATGATAATATCGTCACATTATTAAACAGTAATTGCACAGGCAGATACAGACTGATGTATACAGTAGGTTTGTTTGTTGGTTTGGAGCATATGCTATTTCCATAAATCGAACATTCCTATCCTGTGTGTCTGCTCCTTAATAGGGTGAGCGTGGTTTCCCTGGTGAGAGGGGTGGAGCTGGACCTCAGGGTCTGCAGGGACCTCGTGGACTTCCTGGAACTCCCGGAACTGATGGACCTAAGGTTTGTGGTCGATCGTTCTGACAATCTGTGTGACAATCTTCCATTCTTCTGTTATGAGTCCTCTATTGGCAGTCTATGTACCCTTGTCTACTGCTACATACAGAATACCTACAGAATGCCCCTGCTGAATTGTAACATGGTGTATCCAGCTAATCAGTCAGTCTCCGCCATTCTAAATCAGTCCATTCTCCATTTCTGTACCAGGGAGCCATCGGGCCATCTGGTGCTGCTGGTGCCCAGGGCCCCCCTGGTCTCCAGGGTATGCCAGGAGAGAGAGGAGCTGGTGGTATCTCTGGAGCTAAGGGAGACAGAGTAAGAAACACGGTTTCAAACAATACACCGTTTCTGTCTGAACAACTGTCTTGAATGAATGCTACCATATTCATGATTGGGATAGTGTTGCATGTGAGGCAAGAACTCATGTCCCGCTAGTCCTCCTACTGTAGGTCTGACAGAGCACACAGCACATGGGATGAACGCTCATGTTTTCTTTGTCCTTCAGGGTGACAATGGCGAGAAAGGACCTGAGGGCGCTCCAGGGAAGGATGGCTCAAGGGTGAGTCCAGAGCTGCAGAAAAACAGACAACAGTTTCCTGAAGAACCTCTCCTGTCTCAATTTCAGATCATCGTTTCCCCCAAACTGTCAATGAGATTGATGAGAAATATTCCCCCCTATCTTGTCTTTCTTTCTTTCCTGTCCTCTTCAGGGTTTGACTGGGCCAATTGGTCCTCCTGGTCCAGCTGGGCCTAACGGCGCTAAGGTGAGGACGACACCTGTTGGTTGATATTCTGGTTGATAGGAGATGGCATGGAGTGAATTCAAAGCGTTTGGTGTGTGTGTTCTTCTCACACTGCTCTGTTCTTCCCTTCCAGGGAGAGACTGGGGCTTCTGGACCTACTGGTGCTGGTGGGGCTCGCGGTGCTCCTGTAAGTTCCCCCTCTACCCCTCTTTCTATTTTGCAATCTTAGAGAAAGTCATTCACGAGCGTTCAAAAACCATAACTGTTGCGAAAACAAACCTAAAGTCAAAACTCCTGACGGCCACACACTGACATGTAAATCACTCATATCAATATACAATGGAGGAGTCCCTCAGTGAGGTGTACATTAATACAAGACTCTCCCATCTCAAAACCTGGTCTTCCTGAAGTGTAACATCAACGTCTTCTGTCCTCCTGCAGGGTGACCGTGGTGAGACTGGTCCTCCTGGGCCTGCTGGCTTCGCTGGACCTCCTGTGAGTAGAGCCTCTCTAATCCCATCAGCTATGACAGGGGCTGTTGAATAGGACCACACTAGATCACACATTCCTGTCTTGTTTTTCCTCTCTCTAAATAGGGTGCAGATGGGCAGCCTGGTGCCAAGGGAGAGATTGGTGAGGGTGGACAGAAGGGTGACGCTGGTGCCCCTGGCCCTCAGGGACCCTCTGGGGCCCCTGGACCTGTGGTGAGTACCTCTCTACTGGAGGTTGTCCATGAGGAAGACGGTAGCCATTATGTGTCAGTTGTAGAGATGTAATTGTCTGCTTGAAGTGAAACAATAGCAGTACTAACTATATGCATTGGCCCTTACTAAGGAGGGAGTAATTGATCAATGGCTGTTTGAATGTGTTTCAGGGTCCTACTGGTGTTTCTGGACCTAAAGGAGCCCGTGGTGCTCAGGGAGCCCCTGTGAGTAAACACTTTTTCACTTCCTCATCACAGGAAGAAGCTAGCACCCAAATACTGAATTAGATGTATGACTCCTCTGCTTCTCTATATTGTATAAAGGTAGACATATTCACATTTGATATATTACAGTTAATCAAAGTAACCATAGTATGAGAAATCTAATCTAAATATTGTTTTTCTTCCCTTGCTCTATTTGATAGGGTGCTACTGGTTTCCCTGGTGCTGCTGGAAGAGTTGGATCTCCTGGTCCCAATGTGAGTGTCAACAAAATTCATAACCAGTCACAGATTACCCATAAACCCTGTACTGTTCTGAAGTATTCCTTTCTTTTTCTCTGTCTGTCAGGGTAACCCTGGTGCTAGTGGCCCTGCTGGACCTGCTGGTAAAGATGGTCCTAAGGGAGTTCGTGGAGACACGGGCCCCACAGGAAGACAGGGAGATGCTGGGTTGCGTGGAGCTGCAGGTGCCCCAGGAGAGAAGGGAGATGCTGGCGAGGATGGACCCCCTGTGAGTGTCGCTCTCCCCCTGGCATTGTCAAAACTGTTAACACCACCTATGTTTACTGGACAGGATGAAGTCTTGTACTATATATGTACACATTCTGTTACATTATGGAGACGTTAGTTTTATTTGTAAGGAACTGTAAAAATGGTGTTTCGAGTGCTGACCCAAGGTCTTGGTGTCTTTCTCTAGGGTCCCGATGGACCTTCAGGTCCTCAGGGATTGGCTGGATCTCGTGGTATTGTTGGTCTGCCTGGGCAGCGTGGAGAGAGGGGCTTCCCTGGCCTTCCTGGACCTTCTGTGAGCCTCTCACTTTCTAATGTCTACACAAACAGACCGAGTGGCAGGGTTTTCTATCTTACTACATTAGCTATGAGTGAACAGTTGCAGTAAAGATACATTTGTGTTGACAGAAATAGAGCTTTGAACTAATAAGAATACATATTTGGAGTGCCAGTCCCTGATGGCTCCATTTCCTGTTTCTAGGGAGAGCCTGGTAAGCAGGGAGCTCCTGGTGCGGGCGGTGATCGTGGACCCCCTGGGCCTGTTGGACCCCCTGGACTGACTGGACCTGCTGGAGAGCCTGGCAGAGAGGTCAGTGCAAAACCACATTGACAGCATACAGAGTAAAATATCAGAGCATAATAATAGCGAGAGCCAACCAAAAGCTACAATGGTCTAATGGTCTACGATGGGACTAGAAGCGGTTGTGAACCTCACTAACGTTCTCTGCTCCTCCCAGGGCAACGCTGGAGCAGATGGACCCCCTGGAAGAGACGGATCAACTGGAGTGAAGGTGACGCATCATAATCACACCACAGATGGACACAACATGCTCTTTACCTTCACTGGATCCACTGTGGATCAAGAAGAACTTGATCATGGCTACATAACCCCTGACTGTCTCTGTGATGGTGCTGTGTCCACCCACAGGGAGAGCGTGGTAACACTGGCCCTGCTGGTGCCCCCGGGGCCCCTGGCTCCCCTGGTGCCCCTGGCCCTGTCGGCCCTCTTGGCAAGCAGGGAGACCGAGGAGAGTCTGTGAGTGACACAACACACATTATATTTGAAACGAATAGGAATAAGTTATTATTGTGCAATAGTGAATACTGTTATGATGTTGGCTAAACTCTCTGTCCTGTGTCAGGGTGCCCAAGGGCCCGCTGGCCCTGCTGGACCAGCTGGAGCTAGAGGAATGGCTGTGAGTACCACCATGTCTCACTAACACTCATTTAGCTTTCTTTTGATGGCATACTATCATTCAAGTATCTTAACAATGACAGCAAAGGCTCAGATTTTAACTTAGTTGACGAACACATGGTGGCTTTCTTTTTCAGGGGCCCCAAGGACCCCGTGGAGACAAGGGAGAGGCTGGTGAGACAGGAGAGAGGGGACAGAAGGGCCACCGTGGTTTCACTGGTCTGCAGGGTCTGCCTGGACCTCCCGTAAGTTATCTGTTCATCACCCTCAGAATCTCAGTCTTACGATACCTCAAGACTACTGAGATCCACCATCTGATTTCCATGATGTGCCTGTGTCCAAACAGGGTCCTGCTGGAGATGCTGGTGCAGCTGGGCCTGCTGGCCCCAGTGGTGCCAAGGTGAGTCCAGTGGAGAGGAGAGAGGATGGCAGAACATGCCAAAACATGCATCTCCCTACTAAGAACATGAAGAGAATCATATCTTAGAGGAAACTGGAATCTTACAGATAGAAATGTGAAGATACAATCACCATAAATGTACTGTATCTCCCTGACAAAACAGTCTGGAATGGCTGGTGCTGGTTATGTACTATAGGTCATATACAGTAATCAGGCAAACAGTGAACCTTTGACTTGTATGAAGAAGTGTTAATACTCCATCATTGAGCTGTTGTTTACCCCTCCTATGTGTGCAGGGACCCCCTGGACCAGTTGGACCTGCTGGAAAAGATGGATCTAACGGCCAGCTGGGACCTATTGGACCTCCTGGACCCCGTGGACGCTCTGGAGAGACTGGACCAGCTGTGAGTAGACCATGTCTAACCTAGATAGATGTAAATCACTGCCCTCTAATGCTAAAAATACAGTGTGGAATAATCTTTCAGTTAAACTCAGGTACTTAAACTGCTCTTATATTATCATCTAACCCTGCTCTTCCCCTCTGCCATCTGCAGGGTCCTCCTGGTAACGCTGGCCCCCCTGGGCCTCCCGGTCCCCCTGGCCCTGGCATCGACATGTCTGCTTTCGCTGGCCTGTCTCAGCCTGAGAAGTCCCCTGATCCCCTGAGGTACATGAGGGCTGACGAGGCCTCCAGCTCCCTCAGGCAGCACGATGTGGAGGTCGACTCCACTCTCAAGTCCCTGAACAACCAGATTGAGAACCTGCGCAGCCCAGACGGTAGCCAGAAGAACCCTGCCCGCACCTGCAGAGACCTTAAACTCTGCCACCCTGAGTGGAAGAGCGGTGAGTACAGGAGCAAGTTCAGGGAGGAGGACAAGGAGAAAGTAACAGGAAAATTGGGGATGGATAGATGTGCATAGCTGCAACAGCATTTCCTTTGAAAGGGAGGAGAATGGTATGGCATACCATGTTGTGTTATGTGACATTATAGTTCACATAGCAATTTGTTTTCGTATGGCCCCTGTACCTTGACAGGTGACTACTGGGTGGACCCCAATATTGGCAGCACTGCTGATGCCATCAAAGTCTTCTGTAACATGGAGACTGGTGAGACCTGCGTCTACCCCAGCATAGCCAATGTCCCCAAGAAGAACTGGTGGAGCAGCAAGGGCAAGGAGCGCAAGCACATCTGGTTCGGAGAGACCATGAACGGAGGATTCCACGTGAGGCTCTTTACATCATCAACCATCTGCTTTGATTTCTCTCCAAATTGGACTGCAGTCTACACTGGATAATTTCAGTTACTTGTAGAATTTGATTGTCATCCATGCCAGTTCTATCCACTAAGTCCTCTACTCTGTCCATCTTTCCTGCAGTTCAACTACGCACAGGATGGCCCTGCTGCCAATGCTGCCAGCATCCAGCTGACCTTCCTGAGGCTGCTGTCCACAGAGGCTTCCCAGAGCCTCACCTACCACTGCCGCAACAGCGTGGCCTACATGGACGCCTCCACAGGCAACCTGAAGAAGGCTTTGCTGCTGCAGGGCTCCAACGACGTAGAGATCAGAGCCGAGGGCAACAGCCGCTTCACCTACGGCGTGTTGGAGGACGGTTGCAAGGTAAGGCCTGCACTAATAGGGTTCTTAGCGTCATGGTGACTCCCGTACAATGGCATCCAATCTTTCTACTGCTGTCGTCATTACAGTCCAGAACCAGATCAACGCTAAGGACTTTAACATGATTCGCTGTCTTCCCACAGAAACACACAGGCCAGTGGGGCAAGACTGTCTTCGAGTACAAAACACAGAAGACCTCCCGTCTGCCCATCGTGGACATTGCTCCCATGGACATCGGAGGAGCAGACCAGGAGTTCGGAGTGGACGTAGGCGCAGTCTGCTTCTTGTAAAGTGGAATAACTCAACGACCAAAAACATGAAAGAAATAACTCAACTATGAAACATGACACAATCCACAAAAAAAGAAGACAGGAAATTAAAAAAAGATAATTGCTACTTTTTCTCTCACAAAGAAGTGCTCTCCAAGTTGTACTCCCTGGATGTTAGCACTGAAGGGCACCGGCAATATCCGTACGTAATTCCAACGTTCCCTGTCAACCCACTCCCTGAGATCCAGTCATGTTTCCCATGGCCCAGTGTTGACGGGAATGAGTCAGAGCCAGGAGGAAGAGGGACCAAGCAAAGGACGAGTGATGGAGAACAGAAACATGACTCGATGTCACTTATTTATTGTCTAACCTCAAGGGTCTGAGGTGAGGTAGGACTGGGTGGGTTTACTATCAAAGCAAGACAAGCCCCTCCCACTATAGAACACCTAGAACCAGCCAGTCCTGCTCCACCTCCCTCCCTGTCTCCTTCCTGACCCACAAATGCGGCATTTCGAATCAATGTAGACCAAAAAATATTTTCAGTAATTATAACAATTCCAGGTGCTCCCATTTTTTCCATCAAGAGCAGGAGCAAATCTTTTACTGTGTATGATAAATCCTTGGTTCTATTGTTGTAAAAGTCTGTGTTTATAAACAACCAGATGGTTTTATATATTTCCACATAATGTGTGTACATGTGTCTATATGCACACCAACACTTTTTGGAAAGTGAGGTTTCATTTGGGATGTATTTTTCATTGTCCTTTACCCTTGAATGCCCATTAGTGAAAAGTGTTATGACCCAGTTAATGAGCATCCAAAGTTTTCGAATAAATTTGGGAGAGAAAAAAAATCTGTTTTGTTTGTTGTAGTCATCCTGATTGTTTAAAGCTACCTCACGCTTCAAAACAAAGTGAAAATGTTGACCTAAAATCTGAGCTGACCTAAATTTTTTGCTTTAGTGTGGATCTGGGGCTGAACAGCCATCTTTTGCTTTGGGTTGCTCTGTCTTCAGAAGGTGCTATGAGTTTTAGAATTCAGTCTCTGCCATTGATCCCCCAACTCCCCCCCAATTCCCACTAGCCTCACACACCACACACACACCCCACCCTGGATACAAGGTGCAGTTGGACCACAGAGGGGACAGGGGCTTCTGGGTAGCCTCCTCTGGAGTCCAGCCCCAAAGTCAAACCATTAGACTCCAAGGAGAGCTGCTCTCAACAGCTAGGGTGGGTTGTCTTTGTGTGTGTGAGGGTGTGTATATTTTTTTTTTTGTTATTAATTTTATTATGATCATGATCATTTTTGTTTGTTTTGTTTTTGTCTATTTTGTTACACTTTTAATTGATGTAAATTGGAAATAAAAGGAAAAACCAAGTAACAATGAAGTTGATTTTTAATTGTGTTTCTTCTGAATAAAGGTTGGAATACAATTTTTTACTGAGCCCATTGTGTACCTGAAATGTTAACTAGTTTTGCATTCTCTTGGTGGGCTACTGGGCTCCTGGGTGAGTTAGTGCATGGTGCATGATGTGTTGTGCATGGTGTGTAACAGTATGCATGGGCTACTGGGCTCCTGGGAGAGTTAGTGCATGGCGTGTTGTGCATGGTGTGTAACAGTATGCATGGGCTCCTGGGTGAGTTAGTGCATGGTGTGTTGTGCATGGTGTGTAACAGTATGCATGGGCTCCTGGGTGAGTTAGTGCATGGCGTGTTGTGCATGGTGTGTAACAGTATGCATGCGTGTACAACTGGGAGTGTTACAAGAGAAACACAACAATTAAAGTACTGTGTTCATTCTCTAGTTTCAGGGGGAAGTCAAGTATGGTTGGATTCTGTTTGTTTCACCCAATAGTCATAAATAAATAAAACAAAATGATATGTGGATTGTAATGTTTAGTCATTTGTACATTAAACTGTAATGAATAGTGGTCTCTCCTACTTGTTAATTAGGGTCTATTCATCTTGTATAAGAATTTGTAAGGGAGACAATATTTTCCAATCAGAAAAGGTTTAATAAAGTCTTTATACAAATGTATTTAGTGAAACATTATGAAAAACAGTGTACGTGGTTAGGAGATGAGCTCAGTGTAGAGAGTGTGATTGGCATAGTCTACAGGTCTGGTCTGGGGCTGTGGGAGCGGGGGGCTTCCTCCTTGGCCA
This sequence comes from Plecoglossus altivelis, assembly GCA_036571765.1. Classification (NCBI taxonomy): domain Eukaryota; kingdom Metazoa; phylum Chordata; class Actinopteri; order Osmeriformes; family Plecoglossidae; genus Plecoglossus; species Plecoglossus altivelis. The sequence goes on along the minus strand of BROE01000021.1, from coordinate 10,819,525 downwards.
AGCTGGGGGGCTCCAGCACTCATGAAGTAGAAAGGAACATGGGTGATCCTGCCGTTTGACCAGCACTGCGGAGGAGAGAGACATTCAGTGTGTGTTTATGCAGAGGTAAACCTGCTTACTCAACCCACTTGAGCTCATCTGACACAAGAATATATAATGATGAATCAGTATTGACAATTTCATTTTTTTAAATTCAAATGAATTTGAAGAATTGAAATGGAAGCTAGTGGTGTTACAGTGTGAAACATGTGGACAGAAATACAGTGTGTCTCACCACAGTGAGCAGGGCCCCATGCTGGAAGTTGGGGTGGAACTGCATCAGGCTAGGCTCCGCCCCCTCCTCTCCCTGGACAAACCCACTGGCACACATTCACAGGGATGGTTCATATGGACACTCCTATACCTTTACTCCTCATGAAGTCTGATGTGTGAGCACCATGCTGTTCAGTTTGCATACACCGTACACCAGGACCTACCATGGCAGCAGCTCAAACATGGGGCTGGTTCGGGTCTTGAACACAGCTATCATGGCAGGGCGGTCCCCTGCTTGGGGACAACCTGATGACACAAACACAGTGAGTGGCTGAGACAGAATGACAGGACGAGGGAAGGCGACACAGCTACAAGAGGGTAAATGACAAGAGTGCTATGGACCTTTGAGAAGCACAGCTAGTCTCTCTCCACTGGGATCCCACGCTAGCGACTGGACCTCTCCACCTACTCTGTACGACACACAAACAGAAACACTTCATGGTGTATTTCTGATCTTCCTGTGTGACTATATTCTGAGCATGTTTCTAGCTGGGTAGCTGTTAGCGTGCCCGGCCTGGTGCTTACACCACATCTCCATCTGGTGTACTGAAGCTGCTCTCAGACAGGTCCGCCACCACGGTTGCTGCCTTCGGCCCTCCAGACATCCGCAACGCTGCCCCTAGAGGACAAACACATTAGCTCAACTCACACAAGGCTAAGCACACGCTGTTTCTACATAGGGTTCTCAGAACACAAAGAGTCTGTTTGACTGCTTTAGTGTGTGTGTGTGTGTGTGTGTGTGTGTGCATACCTGGTGTGTCAGTGAAGGTCAGGGCATAGATAACAGTCTCTCCTTGCACAGTAAAAAGCAGTCGACTCCCATCAGGGCTCCAGCATCCTGACTAACCATTAGAAAGGCAGATGTTATCAGGCAACACAGTCTCATTAAGGACAGTCCAGTGCGCACTCTGGTAGTGTCAGCGTCTCACCTGACAGCGTCCCTTCAGACATGGCCATCGCTCACATGTCCACATCCTGGTCTCCCACACCCTGCAGGGAGCAGAACACAGCACAGACACACCAGGTCACACAACAATCGTTGGTGGCTCTCTTCAAGTCTAAGCCTTGGGGCTCAGCTGTGGTCTGCGGCCCCCTGGCCGTGCCCCCGTCTAACCTGAAGAGGGCAGAGGGAGTAGAGGCCAGCACACGGCTGCCGTCAGGAGACCAGGACAGGAAGGTCACCCCTCCCCCTCCAACACGCTGAAGAGGCACACAGCTCTCTGCTGCCACATCCCACACCTGAGAGAGAGAGAGAGAGAGAGAGAGAGAGAGAGAGAGAGAGAGAGAGAGAGAGAGAGAGAGAGAGAGGGAGAGAGGGAGACAGAGTAATTAAAGGCAAGGTACATCCGCTCTTCAGAGATAAACACAGTAGAACAATGTCAGCCTTGTGCCAATTCATCCGAAGCTGAGTGATGAGGATTGTGGACCTTACCATCAAGGCTGTGTCCACAGGGGAGGCTGACACCAGGAGAGATCCATTCGGCGACCATGCAATAGAGGTAACAGGCGAGTGTCCAGGATGAGATAAGACCTGAGCGCAGCCGGAGGACGGCCTGCATTGATGGAACCAGGACAGGGACGAACAGGAAGGCAAATGAGACACGGCACAAAGAGCACCTCAGTAATCCTACTGAACACTGTGTGAGTGCAAGGCAGTACATGTATACCTGGTAGATAGTGAGCTGGGGTCCACATGCCAGACCAGCAGGCAGTTGTGGCAGGCCACAGCCAGGGCAGAAGCGCACAGAGGCTTCCACTGCACGGCAGCCACACTGCGCTGCAGACGGTGCTTCAGGGTGGGAGCTGTGGCGCTGAGAGACAAACAGAACACGCGCTACACTTCAGGTTGAAGAACACAGTCAAATCAGAAGGTGAGCCGTCACAAAAGACAAGCTTGGTTCATGGAGTTTGATGTTTTCCTCCCACATGTTTTGACAGGATGATGCATGTGCCATGGTGAGATGAGGGTACACCAGCTCTTCTCCATACAGGGTAGTGATGATGATACCTTTTAGGGTTGTAGATCTTGATGGAGTCATCTAACAGAGCAACAGCAAACTTGTCTGTGTGTGGATGCCAAGCGAAGCCCCGGACCACACAGTCAGACCTGCAGGAGAGGAAACACAAACACTCCCAGATCTCTCACCTCACTGATACCACAGTAATATGCACCACAGTTCTCTTTTGGAATCAAGCCTTGGTGAAGAGCTACTCACCAGTTGAGCACTTGGGAAAACTCAGCGATCATATCTTCACTGCTCAACTACATGGGCCGAAAAAGAGCATCACATTTTCTATACATACATAGTATTTCTATACATACATATGCTACTCAGTGATGTCATTAGAACTAAGACCAAGGCCAACAGGCAACTTACAGTCAGGTGGGGAAAGAGAGAGCCATGGAATGAGGAGACCCACCGGAGCAAGGCCAGGATACAGCCAGAGCTCATTGTCAGCCATTTGGGAACTGGACACACACACACACGCGCGCACACACGTCTTAGAGAGTAAGTGAAACCCCAGCACTAAACCCCTGAGTGAGAACCAGACTGCACTGACACCAAGCTGCATGTGCTCACTCACCCTCATCAGCACTAGAATTGACTATTTCATCCAAGAGACCAGAGAGACCAGCATCACGCCTGGCAGGAACACAAGATATGTGCATGTCAAAAACTTGCCCATTCTCACCCGGATACATGTTGTCTGGAAAACCCAACATTGTCAATCCAGCAAAAAGTATGGAGACCATATAATGTTACAGAGTTATGGGCAATACAATTTCAACAACAGTTTCCTAAACAGGTTGAGAGTGAGACAATGCTCACTGTAGCCTTATAAATGGCCATATTTGTAAAATATCAGTGAGTATTCTAATTCTTAATAAATGAATGTGACTGGTAGATTCAAATAAAGCCTGAAATGTACAATGCGTGTCTCACCATGCGGATGCACTTCTCATCCACAGGGTTTCACAGTGGTCCAGAAAGGCTGCCTTGCTGCTGCTCTCTGGGCGACTGTGAGGCTTTAACGACTCTCTTGGGAAGTAGATACTCAGAGGACCTGACTCCTACAGTAAGCATACACAGAAAGAAAAAGTTAAACCTATCTAACACACACACACCTTCTGTAATTAAGTATGCCTCGTCATGTCTCACTCCTGGCATAATATATTGTTGTGTGTGTGTGTGTGTTCTTGTAATTATGCCTTGTTCAATACAAATAACATCAAATTATCCACCGGTTTTTGAAGGATATCATGTGTTGTTCCAGCGACAAGCTCGTTGTTGGATTCATACAGGGTGGTCTGTCCACTGGGGAGTGGAGGGGGGAAAAGAGCCAAGGAACACATCCCAACATTCCACGTGGGACTAAATAGATAAATATATAAAAACTAATGTTAGCACAGGTTCTAGCTCGTTAGCTGATAGCTAGCGTCAGCTTCAAGACTAGTACAATAGTTCGCTAACGTTATTTGATTTAACAGTTAAGAAATAAACTAAAAAACTATACTATTAATACCGTAGTGTAATCATACAGCGTGGTGTCTTTGTATAAACTACATTGATTTAAAACATTTTAGACTTGCCTTCTCTGAACTGAAGCTTGCGCACTGAATCAGTTGCCCGCCGTGCTCAAATTTTACGAACATCAGCAAGGAACAAACCGAACCGAGAATTTCCACTACGCAAATTCAGGCAATACGGTCTGATGCCATCTATAGGACACACGACAACATTGCTTCACACCGAGATCTCCTGAATGGGACTTCGTAATAAACGCAGCGATGTCCGACTTGTGGACTTTTTGTCCTTCGTCCAAATGTAGTGGTGGTGGTGAGCTTGCTCTCCGTGTATGCAATAGTTTGTAACATATTAGGTCTGGTCGCTGAGTGGCCCGGGGGAGTGGGGGGGAGGGGGGAAGGGGGAGGGGGGAATAAATCCCTATTTACTATTTGCGTGTTTGCGAACTGGAAGGAAAATTTCATGCATCAATTGTCTTCGTATATGTCATGCACATGGGAATCAGCATTTTTCACTGTCTAAGGACTCTACCGTACTTTTATTTGAGGAGCGGTCTGTGTAACAGTTTGGATTAAAACACAATTGTATAATGTAATTACCGTGGAATACGCAACAATACTATACTCCAAAGGATGAAGATGGAAAACATTACAGAAGCCAGAGCATTTATCATACATGGCGATATTCGCGCCCCCTTGTGGGTTGCTCGCAACTTCGTGACGTCAATTCAGCACTGGGAAGGAGACAGCTCCCTCCCCCAACCCCTTGCGCGCCTCACGTTCCATGGGTCCCCGGTTATTGATAACACAATTTGCCCGCTGGGATTCGTTCTGATAACGTGAACTCGTGGGTAGAGACTTACACTGGAAAACAAGAGACCGTCCGAAGAGGAAAAACGACGATTGTTCATTACTACTGCATGAACAGAACTGAGCCCACCCCTCACTTGAAAACGCGACATCAAACAGGCAGAAAGGTATGGGAATGTCATACTATCAATTAATATGGAGCGAATATGAAACCAGGTATAATCTGACGTTCAGGTGTGTTGTATTTTCTGCTTGCATTATTTAATACTAGTCTTGTTATTTATACGTCCTTCACAGCATAAATAATCGTCGATTAATAGGATAAATCATATTAGTGCAGTGTGTTATATATTACGAAATATTTGTGTTGATGCCAATATCCAGTAAATCTACAGACAGACGCTGCGGCAGTTTGACTTGGCATGGACTCGTAGGGCTCGAGCTCAATTCATGCACGTCGACTGTGATGCTAGTGAGTGTCATCATCACATCCTCGGTTATTTAAAGATTGATCTTCCTGCGTTTGTGTGCACTGCTACTTCCCAAAGGCCCTGCTTCTTTCCATTTCACGCTTTCAGTTCGCACAGTCGTCGCGGTTCCCATGCAGTGGTGCAGTATAAGATAGAGGTCCTCTGTACAATGTGAACTGAGTACAGTACGTGGTATATACCACCACCCCTCACCTCCAATGTATATGTACTGCACATAATGGGGTTAGTTATGCAATATTGTATTATTCAACAGCACAAAGACATCGCATATTTTAGCCCATAGTATTTTTCCATCTAAATTCACGTATGTGGTTATCTTATTTTAATCATATTTACTACCAAAGGATTCATCAGTAAGGACAATTACATGTCTACAAAAATAGGGAACTATAGCATATTTCACAGATAGGATATGCTTTGTAATCTGGCCTATGATGAAATGTCCCTAAAGGAATGAGTTTGGATGAAAGAAGGTACCAGTGTAACCTCCTTCTCCAGTTCATTCATAAAACTGATCTTCATTTCGGCTGATTATGCTGGTTTGATGGCCTGTCATTCATGGACATTGCATATGGTCCACTGCATGATTCATACACACCAACTGTCCTTTGGAAGCATTGTGAGGTACTATGGAGCTGTTCAGTGCTGAAACAGAAAAGCATTTGGGCACCAATATTATGTTATGTTAAAACATCACTAACTAACCTATATAAAACATGTTTAAAAAAAAGGACGTGGAAGAGTTGTATACATTTGTACTTATGCGTAGTAAAATGATCAGAATGAGCAAAATGTCTCTTTTTTAAATCACAAGTCTACTACCTTTGTATACAACCTGACACTTTCATATATGTTGACATTTATTTGAGATGTATGTGCAGTTTTAGACTTTCTCAAATGGTTGTCATGCTTCGAAGTATTACATTACACTGTAAATCTTTTATGCAGGTTCCTATGCTTTTGGTGTTAAATAACTGAGTGAACGGTATTGCAGCACAATATAATTTAGCATATAAGCCTTGTTAATAACATGTAAGATCATTATGTGATGATTGTAGGTACATTATCACCAGGCTCTTTTTGACACTACTAATAATGAACATCTCTATCTCTTCACCTAGGCCTCCCCCTCTCCCTCTCAACCTCCATCCCTCTGGGCCAGTTGTGTTGGGGAACCCCCTGATGAGTGGGACCTGCATCCATGAGCCCCGCGCCCCCTCCCCATCCCTATCAGGCTTTAGCACACCCATCTCAGAGCCCCCTTATCGCAGGCTAGATGCAGACACCCCAGCCTGCACACCCGAAACTGACTTGACCCCCACCCAGTGTGTTCTCCGCAATGTGCTGTCCATCGATACAGGGGGGCAGAGCAGCCCTGCAGGGGGGGGAGGCTGCCCTCACACCTGTGGTAGCAGCCCCACCCCCAGCGATGGCCCCCCTGCCCACTTTGACAACAGTGTGCTCAAACTGCATGAGCATGAGGCCTGCCAGTGTGGGGGTGGGGCAGAGGCTGGCCTCAGCTCAGAGGCCGGGGCTGTTCGTAGCCAATCAGACAACATCCGACTTCAGTCAGGAAGTGGAGGTTTTCTAGAGGGACTGTTTGGCTGCCTGAAGCCAGTCTGGACGATGATTGGGAAGGCCTACTCAACTGAACATAAGCATAATCAGGAAGGTGCATGGAGTGAGTATGACCTTGGTGTAACTGTATTCAACTCTTAGTTCCCTCAATGTAAGGTTATTGTAAATTCCAGCCTTGTACAAGACAGGCAGGAAGCCTTGTAGAGTGGCAGACAATGAATTTCTTTCCACTTCCAAATGCCTTCGACCACTGCGTAATGTTATTGAGGTAAGGCTGTAACCATGGAAATGCCTTATATTTAATACAGGTAGGCAGGAGATGTTGGTCCATGCTTATTGTTTTCATCAAGAAACACTTTATGACTGCTTATTGGTCCCGCTCTGTGTCTGCATGGCATAGCACTGCTGACATGGGCTGGAGCTTCATTCACAGCCTTAGCGCCAGCCAGCATTCACGGCTGGTTAGTGAGAGGCACATACCACTGCCTGCCTCCAAAGCAGTAGGCCCCAAGGGAGGACAAGACTTCAGTGGACCTCATGAAGAATTGATCTGCGAGTCTCTCTCATTCTGCCAGGCATCTCTCCTCCAAGTGACTAGACTCCCTCACTCATGTGTTTCTCCTACAGATGATGGAGAGATTAGCCTTGGAGAAAGATGCAGCTGTCTCTTCTTCTGTCTGTGTTGTACTGCATCCCAGGGATAAATCCTGCTATGTCCGTCTCTAATCTAGCAATAGGCGACTGAACTGTAAATGATACGGAACATTTAATCGGGTTGATCATCTGTCCACCTGTCAACTGTTGCTAACACACTCTGTCCTTGTGCTGATGGTTTTGGAACGAATTCAGAATCCTGGGAGGTTCCATTCGAGGAGATATCTGACCTGCAGTGGGTGGGCAGTGGTGCCCAGGGCGCTGTATTCCTGGGGAAGTTTCACGGAGAGGATGTAGCCGTGAAGAAAGTGCGGGACATCAAAGAGACAGAGATAAAACACCTTCGTAAACTTAAACATCCCAACATCATCACTTTCAAGTGAGAAATCGTTACCTCTTTCCTTTTCTCTAGCCTTAACCCATCAGACTGTCATGAACTTGGAGCTAAGTTGTTTTCGAATACAGGATAGCTTTTCTCATATCTCTTTCTATTTTCCTCCCTTCAGGGGTGTGTGCACCCAGGCCCCCTGCTACTGCATTCTGATGGAGTACTGTGCTCAGGGCCAGCTGTATGAGGTGCTCAGGGCCGGCCGTAAAATCACCCCCTCTCTCATGGTGGACTGGTCCATGGGCATCGCCGGGGGCATGAACTACCTGCACCTCCACAAAATCATTCACCGAGACCTCAAATCTCCCAAGTGAGTTAATTCTTCCAATACATTAGCTTCAATACATAAATCCAAGTCCTTTAAATTGAGAGTGTATTTATGTTGATAATGATCTCGAGGATTGAGTTGGTGTTTTTTTTGTCTCTCATCTCTCTGCCAATGGTCAGCATGCTAATCACTCATGATGATCTGGTGAAGATCTCAGACTTTGGAACTTCCAAGGAGCTCAGTGACAAGAGCACCAAGATGTCCTTTGCTGGCACGGTGGCTTGGATGGCCCCTGAGGTCATACGGAATGAGCCGGTCTCAGAGAAGGTGGACATTTGGTGAGAGATCCTGTCGAATCCTGATCTTAATCCGCACAATAAAAGCACCTTCCTGGCTGATATCAGAACTGTTAAAACTACTATGAGTTGTGATGTGTTGACGTGTTCTGGTCGATAGGTCGTTTGGGGTGGTGCTATGGGAGATGTTGACAGGAGAGGTCCCCTACAAAGATGTGGACTCCTCTGCCATCATCTGGGGTGTGGGAAACAACAGCCTCCAGCTGCCCATACCTGAGAGCTGTCCTGACGGCTTCAAAATCCTGCTGAGGCAGTGTTGGTGAGCAGAGTGAAAGGATGTGGTACAATGGTTGCAGGGGAAACCATTTGTCTCCACTTAAACATTCGTTAGCTAGAATTGGTCCTTGTGGACCCATATTGATTTTTCCAAAGATCGTAAATGTACAAAGGTGTCGCTCTGAAAATATATTCTTGGCTTTTCAGGAACTGTAAACCCAGAAATAGACCCTCCTTCCGTCAGATCCTCCTTCATCTGGATATAGCATCGGCTGATGTACTCTCAACCCCTCAAGAGACGTACTTCAAGTCTCAGGTACTGGGCAGTAGGTCTCAAGAAATCTAGTGTTGTACAAGAGTCATAAATATATGGACAGATACACACGTACACGTGAACAGCATGTATTTGTGAGCACTATGTATTCCTCAGGCTGAGTGGCGGGAGGAGGTGAAGCAGCACTTTGAGAAGATTAAGTCTGAGGGAACCTGTCTGCACCGACTGGATGAGGAACTGATCAACCGCCGCAGGGAAGAACTCAGGTATGTAGGGAAGTTTACCATGGTTAATCTTTCTGCCTAGAATAATAAACAATCACAATACGGGATCCCGTTATTACATGTACTGGTTGTTACTGTGTTTCCGGGACTGATGACATGCTGTTACCGTGAGCCACAGATCTGACCCAAACATAACTCTAGCCCCAAACTGTTATATTGTTCAAAGGAACTGGGTTATGAGATATGTACTAATGTCCCCTGCTTGTTATTTTTTAACTGCACATTTTGAGGAGTGCCCAGAGTGCATCATTGTTTGTGTTTTGTCAGGCATGCTCTGGACATCCGCGAGCACTACGAGCGGAAGCTGGAGCGGGCCAACAACCTGTACATGGAGCTGAATGCAGTCATGCTGCAACTGGAGCTGAAAGAGAAAGAGCTGCAGAGGTATGGCTGATGCAAAGCACTTCCACTCACATCCATTTCTTTTCCACACATTTCACAGAAGAATAATGTTGATAGAGTTTGATTGGAATGTTTACAAGATAATGACAATAAACAGACGATTAAGGCCAATGAAAACGATCTACTGATAACTTTGTAGGAGGGAGCAGTCTTTGGATAAGAAGTATCCGGGGCTGTTCAAGCACCACAGCTCAAGACAGAGCAGCTCTTCCAACTCCATGGACAAGCTCATTAAGAAGCGAAATGTTCCACAGAAACTGCCCTCTGGAAAGAGGTAAGCGGTCACACGCGGAGTCAAGAAAAATATGCCTGATATCTAATTAAAGGTAGCAAGTTTTTTGTGATCTTGACTGTTCTTGAACTTTTTCATTTCAATGTCACAGGCCAGACATCCTCAAGTCTGAGGTGATCATCCCCAAGTTGGACTCCTCTGTAATGCAGGTCACCATCCCATCTGGCCCCAACAGGGCCTCTACATCCCCCAGCCGATCTCGCAGGGTGAAGACCCGCCACCGCAAACCTGGCAAGGGCAGCAGCGGGGACCTAGCAGGGCTGAAGGCCACCCAGTCCTCCCCAAATGGAGACACATCCACTCAGGCCAACAGCTCTTCAACAGGGCCCTCTGCACAGCTCCTGGATCCCAGTGCAGCTCTGCGGGGCCTGAGCCACGAGCAGCAGACAAGGCACCTCTCCTCCTCCAGCCCGGACCTCATCTCCAGCACTTTGGAGGCCGATGGCCAAAGGAAGAGGGAAACTACCGTGGGGGGAATGGAGAGGGGGGGCAGCCTCAGTGCTTCTGCAGCTCTGGGGTCTGAAGGTGGGGTGGTCGGTCTGGATGACTTCACGGAGACCCCTCCACGCAGTGATACACCTAGTGAGGATGCAGCCTCATTCCCCTTCTCCAGCAGCCCTGACTCACCTTGTGGGAGGGGGGCCGCAGCGGGAAGGGGGTCTGTTCTGGGTTCTCCACGCCTGCCCCACGATGGAGAGGACAAGGATGAGGGAGCAGGGGCTGTGAGGTTGCCCCGAGGAGCATCAGGAGGCATTGGGAGTCAACACCTCACCCCTTCAGCCATACTCTACAGGGCAGCTATCACACGGAAACAGGTGCACAGCACATAAATCAGCCAGTACACATTCACAATGCTCCCTTTTTATTGCTCATGTTTCACTGGTTTCTCATCTGTACCTACAGAGGCGGGGAGTGTCATCAGAAGAGGAGGAGGGGGAAGTTGACAGTGAGGTGGAGTTGCCACGGAGACGGTGAGGCAGTAGCTGTCATTCAGCAAAGAATGGAGAACTATTTTGGTTTTCTAAATAGTTGATAAAATAATTGTGTCTTTGATTATAAAGAATTTTACTAAGCTAGCTTTAAGTTATTATTTTTTTTATCTTACATATTCTGCAACAGGTAAATAACGTGCTTTTCGAAGTTGAAACAAACAATGTAAAATAAAATTCCATGTTCTTTGTTTAAAGACGTCCGACCAGCATCACCAAGTGCCAGTCGGTGTCTACTTTCAGCTCTGAGAACCTGTCTGTCTCAGATGGTGAGGAGGGCCACACAACTGACCACTCCCACAGTGGAACGCCTGATGTGGTCAGCACTAACACAGACGACCGCCTAGACGACCGCAGCGATGACCTGCTGTCTCAGGGGTCCGAGATCCCGGCAGACAACACTGACCCGGCGCAGGTTTCTGACGGCCTGTCAGAAAGAGAGGGAGGCCTGGGCCAAGCCAAGGCTCAGTTGGACGCAGGACAGAATCTTAATGAGGTACTAGACTACTCTATCTATCTGTCTCTTCCAGCTCTAGTTTCAGAATTGTCCTCTGTTCTCTCCTCCTGTTATGTGATGTCCTCTAATTTCATTGAACCTATATCTTTAAAAGCATTGTCAAAATATTTATCCATTTGCAAAGTGGCCTATTTATTTTCTTCCTCTCTTTGTGAATCAAGAGTCGGGTGCTGTGTGACGACTCGGACTGTGACAGTGCCGAGCTCGACCAGTCAGGAAGTGGAGAACCCAGTCGTCCACCCAGCGCTGGGGCCTGGGCTCCTAGTGGAACTCAACCTGGGCCATCACAAGGGTCCTCTCAGGGGCCTTAAACAGGTCCCACGTAGGTCCAACCCCTGGACAGTAGAACAGATCAGAACTCCAGCTACCTTATCATGATGAACCATCACAGAGCCTACTGAACACCCAGTCTATCAATGCAGGACATGACTGATGTCAGAAGAGGTCTTACAAACTCTGCTCAGATTATGACAAGTTAACACATGGAGCAATATGGGTTTGTTAGAAAGCAAATCGTCATCAGATAATATAGTGGGTTTTTAATTAAATGGCGGCAGCTTCTTTGGCAGCGTGTGACATCAGACACATGTCATTTAGATGTAGTTGGGGTTTTGATTGAGGATTTAGGTCAATTGTTAACCAGGTACATTTAGCCACTGCTCCAGTTTAGCAAAAAAACCTCAAGTACGCATACACACCTGTGCACTCAAATACTATTTATTTTGGTTTTATCCTAATATTGGTCCCGTACAATCACTTCTCTGGGAGGAGCCTGATATCCAATAAAGTCATACATCCCTAATAAATATGTACAGTAGATAACCTAAATTCAGAAATATCTAAATGTATTTTATGTGTAAGATAAGAAATCGGATGTAAAAATGAATGGTATGCAGCCCAAATAAATAAATGCATGACTACTTTATAATTTTAGTTTTGGATGTGTCTGTTTTATATTTTGTGAGGTTTACACTTTTTTATCCTGAAAGTATTATTTCACTAAAAGTTTTTGTTAATAAATTGTTGTTGGCACCCAAAAGTATGTCATAATGGAATGAAAATGTCACCAAAATGTTTAAAAACATACTTCATTATTAGGACCATCAGCTGGTAATGTGGAAGAGGTCTTCCCTACCACTGGGTTTGAAAATCACTCATCCCTTTAAGATCACTAAGTAGCCAGATCAGAGATAGAATACTGCTCTCTGGTGGTAGTGTGACAAGTACCATTTGAATTTAATAGACGTTTTGTTTTTATACAGCATTGCACATTGTACCTGTAAAATATGAATTATATCGAAAATCAAATACTATGAGCAACAATAAAAACTGTATTGGGTAAAAAATAAAGAGTTGTCGTGGTTGTTCACACATGACTCATTCAGAAGAATCTGGTTTGTTTGACCAGACTATAGTGAATTGTATGATCACAATTTAATTACAGCCGTTGAATAATTCCCTTTTTATAAATGTGGGATATAAGAGACAAGCAGTCTGGGTCATCTTAAACAGTTCACATCTTTTTATTTCTGTATTTAAGTTCTGCAACAATTCAATTGCACCCAAATCTACAATATTTTGAAAACGTGCACAAAAACGTCAGTTTCTTCATCCTGCAAAGAATAATAAAAAATAAAATTTGACCCAGGCAAAAAGGATATCAGGAAACTAGTATTATTTCTATAATCTTTCTAGTTATATTAATTAAATAACTCAGCATGATACTTATATCAAGACCAATAGGTCTTTTTTTAGTTTAGCCCCTTGCAGCATACCCCCCCGCCCCTGCTGTTAAAAAAAATATTTTCTCTATTTAAAACAAACATTTCAATGTTATTGTTATCATCATCATCATTATTACTATCTTAGTAATTTCAGGAGAAAAACATCTTTAACACAGGCTCTTCCAGGTGACCAAGCCTGATTCACCCCCTTTCGAATCCAGTACACAAAGCTCACGCGTCCTGATTGACAGAAACTTAAAAGGATGAAAAGACAGGAATGACAAAACAGTTAAACAACAAATCAAAATAAATGACACATAATGCAGTTTAAAATACACCTCAGGCTCCCAGTTGAGGGAGTTCTCAGTTCATTTCTGACACCATCGTCCATAATACAACTTTGTAAGCACATAATTTACACCTAAGTTTAACCATTACCCAGAAAGCCTCAACCAAGAAGTTAAGCTTTGGATAGATCATGGCAAATATTAGTGACCTCTAACACAAGGAGCTGTGTATTAAATAAAAATAAATACATATAGATATTCATTGAATGAAGGGAAAGAACAGTCCATCTATGTTATTGGAGGTTTTTTCTTCATTTTTTAATTTTCTAAGAAAAATCTGACATAAAAACCATTAAATATGACTTTTCAGATTTTTCCAAAACTTGTTTTAAGCTATATTAAGTTCACAATAGATACATCCAAAAAGAACAACAAAACTTTTAAAAAAACTATATGCAAAAGGGATTTTTATAACAATAAATAAATAAAATACCAATACATTGATGTAATTACAACCGAGTTGGTGTAGAACCAAAGAGTAACTAACAAAGGGTAAGTTCAGAGGACTTTTAACAATAACTTCAGTGAGGGACCTCTTGGTAAAAGTAAGGGGGGGTTACATTAGGTGCTGATTAAGATCTTCCATATCAGTTGGCTGCCAGTCCAGTGGCTTCAGAAGACAGCCTGAAAAATATGAATGGTGAACTGATAATGACTACAGGGGAGCCGAATACTTCACTATTATAATGAAAATTTACTATTATGTACTACTAAACATGGTCATAAACTGTGGAGTATCTCTTACCTGGCATTGATCAGGTACTCAGCCAGGCTGATGCTAGCAGGGGACCCTGTGATGGTGACCTGCCTGTCTGAGGAGCCCTCCACCGGGTTGGCGATTTTTATCTGGGCCCCTGACATCTGACGGATCTCGTTGATCTTCGCCCCCTGACGGCCAATGATGCAGCCAATCAACTGAGGGACAGGAGGAGAGAGAGGTGAGCATCAGAGACTAAAGTTATACCTGACATTAGACAGTTGGAAAAACCATAACTACAAAACATTGGAATCCTTCCCCAGAGTGGCTCAGGTAGCTGAGTATAGCACACTCACATCATTTGGAATGGTCAGCTCATGAGAACCAGTTTGTGCAGAAGCATCCATCCCAGCTGCACACAGAGAGCACATAAAGGAACCCTGAGTGATCTTGTAACATGGTTCAAACCTGGACCAACCAGAATGCCTTGTGCTCTGCTAGATCCACCTACCCTGGAAGCCCTGGTTACTGGGGGCTATGGGGAAGGGACTCTGCTGCATGGCCAGCTGGTGAAGTTTGGTGAGCTGCAGAGGAGGGAGGGAGTGAGGGAGGGAGGAAGTGGACAGAGGTGGGTACAGCAGACATGGAGGGCTATGATCAGCATGAGCGGCCAAGTTCATTACAGCACACAAAAAGTAAATAGTCCATTGATACAGCGCAAAGGCTACAGTGCTGTTTACCACAGTTAACCAACATGAAAGTACCACAGGATCCCGCACGAATCAGGCATTTGGTAGACTGCTCTTGGATATAGATATTAGTGATGAAAGACAGAAAATGAATGGTAGATGAAGCAGCACGATGGAAACAGCCAAACTGTAACAGTCAGTGTTAGCAACTAAAACTCTCAAATTGTTCGATGGCGTTCAAATCAAGCAGAGATGCTATGGTGAGACAGTGGGTACAGGATGAACAGAGAGAGGGTGTTATGACAACCCAGAACCATTCACTGTATGTGTAAATTAATGGGCTCACTTACAGAGGGACCTTCACTTACGTCAGGCTGTGGAATGGCATGCTGTCCTTGCACAGCATAAGCCTGCAATGACAGAACAGCTCTTAGGAGGGTGTAGGATGGAAAAAGACACCGCCCACTCACACGAGCGGCCGGAGAGATTCAGTAGACCTGTGCTTCTGCTTTCTGTTCTGTTTCTTCTGTTTTGGCCATAAACACACAATAATGGACAGAGCCCCCATAAGCATGCTGATATGAGACTATCATCAGGCAGCTATTCTGAACTACTTCAGGGCACTTCTCATCCAAGAGAAAAACTCTGCAGGCCATTTGGCCATGATGTCAACGTCTGCACAAGGCAGATTAGCACGAAGCACTGTAGTGTAGAACTACAATTACTGTTATCTACCGCTGCAATGTCAACAAGAGGAACAACACTGCCAGTACTGGCTGGTTCACATATGCATCGAGACATTTAAAGGATTGAACCTTGTTTACCTGACCACCTGCAAATATGACAGGAGATCCTGAGGGTTTGGGTCTGTAAGGGATGGTAACGCCTTTAGGGGGAGACTGTAGAGAAAGAGATATAACAACAATTAGCATAGCATGGATGCCACAAATTGAGTCATTTCATCTAATGTTGATGCAAAACAGGCTATGCCCCAAGTCCCTCTTACCTCAAGCATTACAACGCAAATTTGCTTTACACACTCAATGATGGACTGAGGGGTCCCTGCAATAGTAATGGCACGCTCCGTTGAGTTAGGAAGCATGTCCCCTGCTACCTGTACCTGAGCTCCGGTTGACTGAGGACAGACAGGAAGGGGAATTACTCATGGGCATCAATTGCACGGCTCAGCTTTTTGTTAACGTGAACGGTTCACTTGTCTTTTAGCTGCGCCAACCTCTCTGATCTCCTTGATTTTGCAGCCGCCCTTGCCAATGAGGGAGCCACACTGGCTAGCAGGCACGACAATTCGCAGGGTAACAGGTGGTTTGCTGGTGGCCGTGCTGTTTGTCATTGAACTGCTAATGTCCTGCAGAGAGGAAAAATAAAACCTCAATTATCACGCATCCATCTGAAGTATAAAATAATTAATGAAATGAGCAAAAACAAGCTCAAAGTCAACAAACCTCCTCCAGTTTTTCAATGATCATAGAGAAGGCTTTGAAGATGGCGGTGGTGGGGCCAGCCAGGGTGATGATCCTCTCTGGGCAGTTTCCCTCTGAGATGTTAATACGAGCACCACTCTGCATGATTTATAAGACAAGATGGTGAATGAATACCAATGATGAAGCAATTCTTGGTCAAGCAGAAGGCACTGCCAGCTGTTGGTTCTCCACCTACAGCCTTACATACCTCCTCTCTCATCTTCTTCACCGACTCTCCCTTCTGCAGACAGAGCAACAACAAACACCGTTGACACAACAAACGGCACCAGAGGACTGGTTTCACTTATCAAGACGTGGTCGTAGTAGTGTAACTAAAGCTGAATAGAACAAATTAAGGAGACAGTATTTAAAAGTAACTAACCTTGCCAATGATGCTTCCGACTTCCTGTAATAAGAAATAATAATACACCACGATGATTGTGTTGTCACAGGAATATTATAAAACTTGATTGTTGTGTTGCAGTGTGAAAATGGATGAAACGCTAAGGTCCCTATAAGCGCCACTTATAGATGGGACCTCCAGAGTGTTGTTCTTTCTAAAGCTGCTCTCAGTTCACTCACCTTGCCATGCATGAGCAGTCGAATGGTTAGGGTGACATTGAGTCCTCCTTCAACCACACCAGAATCCATAACTGCTGCACTGTTTGAAGACTAGATTTGCCAAGAAATAAAGTATGTTGCTGCAGGTACCAGGTCTACAAGGAGGAAGAGATGCACACCAAGTAAATCCTTTGTCAGTTGAATTAACACCAACTAGCCTTCATAGTTCAATACTGAAATCGATAGAATCTGTTGTCATCAGGCAGTTAGCCATCTCCCTCCCCCGTACCCATCAAGGAAGGAACCTGAGTTAAAACTAGCTGGTTCTCCAAAGTATACTGACATTTAACAGACTTACATTGTTACCACGTCTGTCTGCAGTTCAAATGCTGAATATAAGTCAAATGCTTAGGTACAAGAAGTACGTATTGACTTGTCCGTACACACAGTTCAACGCCATCAACGGCATGGCAAACTACACAAGTCTATCAATGAATTAACTTTTGACCATATATTTTCAGACGATAAACGTCTGAGTATATTGACTAAATAATTTGAACTCAATGTCACATTTGTTAATTGCACGCGTAACGACTTAATCCAAACAGACCACAACTACAATGAACTTCTTTACTTATAAGGATTTGCAACGTATTAGCAAAACAGCGTGTAGGATAACAATTAACATTTTATTTAGTGGCTACGGCTTTAGCTCAATCTGCTAGCTGGCTAGTACAAGCCAAGCAACTATCTAAGATAGTATCTGGTCTCCAGTTAGGCGAAGCAAAATAGCTAGCACTGGTCTAGCTACAGAGCAAATTGTAGCAAGCAAGCTTAGCTACTACATCACTAGCGTAATAAAGACAAGTAACCATTCTCAATACCGCCATATCACAATTTCAAGTAGTTGATTATTAAATTGCTATACCCTAACAAACATGTTTAGTTAGCAAGACTGGGTGTCATTCAAACAGTATGATATACGTCACTAGTTGACAGAAAAAGTGCTAGTTAGCTATCTAGCAACGAATTTAGCTTAGCGTGAACGGTAATCCGCTGTTCTGAATGTTGCGGCCTATAAAACTCATTGAGGCGCTCCGTTAACCCTGTCCTTCACTGAAGAAGAAAACACAGAAGTTTGGGCAGCCTTACCTGCACCGTCCTTTGAAATGTAATCAGGGGGAGGGTAGGGTGGCAAGGGTAGAAGGGGAGAGGTTCGGGAGGGAGTTTTAAGAGGATTCGGGGAAGAGGGAAGAGACGCTGCTACTCGATCAGGCTCCACTCTGCTGCTTAGCACAAAAGACAACAAAATGAAAATCGTTCAACTTTCACCTTTGAACCGAACCTCCCGCCCCCTCTCAAGACGTCTGCCCACCACACACATGTCAGATACAATATTTTTGAAGAAAGCAAGCAAGCAAGAAAGAAAGCAAGAAAAAAATACACATTCAAATGAGAAAGACGTACAAATCATAAGACCAACTATATTCAAACCTTTTAACAGATGGTTTGAAGTGCCACAAGATTTGATTGCTCAGATTAGACTTATTCCAAAATCTATAATCAAGTCAATAATTGCAAAGTAAAATATTTCACCTCGTTGAATTTCTTTCGGAGGGCCTTGACAGTCTCCAAACTCCAGCTATTTTTTGTGTAATTTCAATATAAATACAGTAGATGGAGTCCTAACATTGCATCGAAAGTGCCGAGTACACAAAGTGGAGAAGTCTCTTGAATTCCTGGCAAGAAGTGATTATCAACTAAAATCTAAACAGAAATCTTAAAACTACACTACATTCCAGAAGGAAGCTTCTTCATTCTTCATTCTCCTTTTGACTCCTGTTCTCCTGTTGAGGTTCAAAAGGAGAACCTGTTTACTGCAGTTTATGGCTTGTAGATCTAAAAAATAATCAACATTGTTGCTCTAAAATTGAGAAAATCGTGTTATTAAAGCGAACAAATGACATCTTAATCAACCACAGACACTTGATTCACAGAAGTGGACAAGACATTAAAAAGATCCTATGGCAGACTGAGCTGTTCAGATTATTCAAATTCCAGATGGCAGTTTGAGCAGTGAGGACAAGCTGCTAATGTGGAGCATTGAGGTTGCATAGAAATAGGCCTACTGAAAATCATGGATGAGCCAAATATTTCCAGATGTTTCAGGCATTAAACTCACCCCATGGATTACAGAGAACAGGTTCAGTAAAATAACTTATGATTACCAGCCAATGAAGGTAATTAAGTAAAAGGGAGACAAATGACAATGTCTATGTTCTAGTATGCAAACCAACCTATCATCCCTTTGCATTCTGCCAGACATCCCAGGCTGATACAAACTGCTGGAACCAGCACAGACCTGGCTGTATAATGCTAGTCAGTAATGAGCCTCTCTTAGTAATGTAGCCCAGTCTGAAATGGGCACCATTATACTCATTTTCCCAACCATTGTCTCTGGTTTGCAGATCCCATTGAGCAGAAATAAGTGGAAGGAGTACCAAATTTGACACAAATGATGTTGAGCTGCAGTGGCCCCAACATAAAACTAAAACACGGGCCCCCCAACTGTCTACAGAAGTCAGGCCTTAGAAGCCTCTGAGCTCGAAATGTCAACAGAGATTGAGAGGATGAAAAGACATCGGATTGGAAATACATTGTCCCTTGCTGTTGTCTCCCCTAAGGTGAGTATAGTGAAGCATCCGGGCCTTCTTTTACAGTTGTGATGATGCTCACAGGGGAGCCTAGTGGCCCTGAAATTGTTCATCAGTGACAACCTGCATGATATTAGACGTATACGCTGACATAAGCGCACAATAGTACATTTACTGAGGGGTGTACAAGATCACCCCCCTCCTGTCCAGCGCCCCTATGCACTGCATACTCTGCATACCCCATTTTTGCGCCACTGCGCAGACACTCACTGAGTTGACTTATTGATATCACAGTTGATATAGGCAATCACAAACACACACTCTGGAATTACCTATTAACCTAAAAATATAACCCACCATAGTTACATAGGCAGACAGTAATCTTGATTCTTATGATTCCTGTCATGTTGTCAAGATTGACTATATACTGAGTTGGTTGGTTTATAATGAGGAGACCATAAAAAGTCTGATATAGGAGAGCCTGAAAGTAGTGACTATATTGCTTCTAGGGCACAGAACAGTTTAGAGCTGCTGTAAAAGAGGATCTAACTAAACAGCCATGTGTGTGTTCATGGCCATACTGACAGCAATCTGTCTGACCTCCTTCATCACATGCCTGTTACTCTCACACACACCAAATAAGTCACATCACATTTAATGGACACAATGTTCTTTTTTGTTGAATGAGGTCCTAATTTACCGTCAAGCATAAAAGTTGGATTCACATCATTGAATGATCATGTCCAAATCATTTTCATTTATTTAGAATCCCTCTCATTTAAATACATGTCTCACAACAGGTATAGATTCAACCCAATGCTTCCTCTTTTGTAAATGGATGCTGGAGTTTGCTTCACAATGCCATCTGTGGTGTTGCATCGATGGTGCCAGGATTACCACACTGATACGTTTATTTTATTAATATTTTTTTATAGAATCTTTGGCTGGGTCAGCCCAAGCGAGAGGCAGCCAATTTCTAGGTAGCTATTGGCAGCACAGGGCCACATGTCAAGAGATTATAAGGACATGATAGCTGAGCTTTCAGTCCAATTTACCGAGTTGGAAGCTAGAAAATATGGTAAGAAATCACATACTTTTATGCATCTAATGAGTTGGAGTAATTAAAGGAAGGCTCAATAATTCTAAAGTCTTCTATTAAAGCTGAAGGTCATTTGTTAACTGTATTAACTGAGTATGAGACCTATGGCCGACATAATTTCAAAAAATAAAGGTAGACAGTTGATATGAACTGACACAATATGAAATGAACAAGTGTATGGTCAGGACAGTTTAGAGAGTAACTTGTGAACCTGTAAGATTTATTATACATGCTGCAGTGAAAATTATATTAGGATGCTCATGTCTATTCTCATGCCTGTGCCAGTCTTTACAAAACAGGAGGGATGTTTAATTAGGTTAAAAGTACCCAGTCTGATCTGAGCAATCACTGAAAGCCAGATTACAACGTGACAAGTATAGTGGTATGGCTCTTCAGCTTGGCCACATTCTGCATGGCCTCTTTCCTCTTTATGTGTGTCTCCTCCTGTCGACCAATTGCTTGCATAATATTCTGCTCACTTTAATCCCTCCTTCTTTGTCACTGCAGTTCTGGCTCTTAGGCATCCCCCCCTCACCCCTTGAAACTTTACAAAGTCCCTTTCTTCTCCTTCACTGCTTTTATCTGACATACCAACTGTTTTTCTCCCTGTCCTCTATCTCCCTTTACTGATGAGTAGTCATTACATAGAGTCTATGACAAAATGTCACTCGCCCACTTAAAATCCTACTGCCAGCTGCTTCAGTCAACCCACTGCCTCTTTCATTGTCAGGTCTCTTACCTTGCCTAATGTTCAGGAGGACATTTCATAATCTCATTGTGACCTGGTCTTCCTTAAAATGCTGCAGTTTTATGGTTTAATATGGGGATATCTAATAGTTGCCAACATGAACTACTGTAATGGGACACTGTCTTTGCTTTACAATGGCCAATCTGGTTTAGCCTGTTTTAGTTGTCGATTTGTTATGCATATTAAGGTAAATGAGCTGTATTATTAAAAGAAATGTAGCGATACATTTTAATAGCCAGAGGGAGAGAGGGACATTTGGTCCAGTAATAATCTGGTGACTTTGCAATCAGCACACGCGGTGAATCATTTGCAGTGGCGAAAGGATAATAAACATACGTTTGTTGAAGCATTTGATATTTTGAATAGGATCCATGGGACACTTCCTTCGAATGACTCTATCAGTAGGGTCACTCACCAGGGTGCTACTGTACATAACACTTTAACCAAACTCTATATCAGGTTCGACCAAACACTCGAGAAGGACATGGGATCAAAACCAACCATCTCTGTGTTTCTCCGTTCCATCAGACCATCGGTGTGTGAATGCCAGTATCAGACTCAGAGTTGGGCCTGACATGTGGCAGAGCCTTAGGCATGTGGTAAAATCAGTTTAACTGTCCAAAATGGAACAGCAGCGAGCCACACAGTGGGACTGGAGTCACTCTGCTGGGGTGAGAATGGAACGAATAGGTTATGTGTCATGTGATTGCCACGTCACCACCTTGCTAGAGCTATGGTTTGATGGCTGTACAGGGTCACAGCAAGAGGTGACACGTGCCGGCTTATCTGTCCAGTCAGGAGCCAGATAGGATGTAAAAAGGCTGTGACTTCCTGCTTTTATTTTAAGAATAGCCTCCACAAATAGGTTTCTCCCACAGTGACAAATAATTGGCGTGACATCTTGGGGGCAGTAGCATGAGGAGCAGTCTGCATTATAATGCCAAACCTCCACAGGAAGAACCCAGTTATACAAGCCAACAGGAAACTTCTCTGGACTATATGCATTTATAGAAACAGTCCATTCAGAGGTTGGGGTTGTTAAAATGTCACCAGTCCACAAGGAATTTGTTAAGACTATTGTAAACCATCAAACCAAAATATTGTGAACATGGGGACCCACATAACTAGAGTACTGAGTCTGAGTGATCCATGTTTAGTTTATACTTTAAGTATTTTTTAACTCTAGTAAAGAAAGGGTCATGTATATTTTATTACAAAAAAAAGATTCTCCACTCACAGAAGTGAAGAGATTGTGGATAATGGAGAGTGTTACAAATTTAGCAGAATCAAGGCTTTCATGTAGATGTTGAATCATTCATGTAAACCATGGTAACCGTGTGCTTGGTCTGGTATTTAGAGCAGAAACTAAAAGTCAAAGCTATAATTTGCCCCCCAAATTAATGAACTACTTGATCCCCCCCCCCCTCCCACACACACACATACACACACAGACACACACAAACATACACACACACATACATACCCAGAGTGGTGAAAAACTGCACAGGCAAACATCAAGGAGGAATACATAATAATGCTCATTGTGGATCATATGAGAATCATCTTATATGACCTGGAGAGGCTTCAACCCAGAGAAGGAGGTGTGTAGAAGGAACAGCTTGTCAATTATGGAGCAGACTAATGTGATGCTCCACAGAGCAGGGCCTGGCACTGTACAGACGCACAGATACAGACATTCTAGATGTGCCGGTTTTGGTATCAGCTTTGATGAAACAACTGAGAGTATTTCAGGAATGAATGGTGGTTATTTAGAAAAATCCAATCCCCCAAAATATGTTTCTTCGTTCAAATTAAAGACTGGAGGTTTATGATAAGAAAAGTGCAACGACTCAGGTAGAATGCAACATTTGTAGTTATTACTTTTGTTTCATTAGCAGCTTGTAGACAAGTGTCACTTGACTGTAAATGCAAGTCAATGAAACTATAGTGACATAAGTTAAATGTTAGACTACTAAGTAATTCAAGTTATGTGGGTTTTTTAATACAGGGCAGTAGCAAACTTGTAACATGAAAGACTTACAGTATCTCTTGTATACATCAGTCAACTGTGACATGTAGTTTCCCAAATGGTGAATTGTTGTCAGAAGGTTAAGGAGGGGATATTCGATTGCAGTTTCATTTCCAGTCATGAATGTAATACACGTGAAACAGCATAAATTAATTCACGATTGCTCAACAAATCTTTGCCTAAACAGGCAAGAAATACACTTCAATGATTTGTTTACTTTGAAAACACCTGAACCTGCTGATGCATGAATGTCTCTTGACTTAGCCAAGCTGTCTGCGCTAAAAGAATTAGCCATGGTCTGCTTGTTTGTTGATAGGCATCTCACTAATGCACTACATATCTCACACAGGGGAGAGAGGCCTGAGATAGGACCCATCCCTCAGTCTGTTCTTTTCAGAAAATACCTGACTCTAATGCCCACTCTAAGTTGGTCCCGTCTTTGCAAGCGTGAATGAATAATTAAGCTGGTGACATAGTTTGTTTTCTTGGGAGTACAGTTATAGTAAAGGGATATGCGGTCAGTACACATGCTTGGACAGCCACAACCTTAAATATGGTATTGTATGATTTTTGTATGAACTACGGTACCATTCTGCCTAAGTAGTGAGTCTTGCTGGTTTTCGGTCTACTACAGAGCCTGAGCCATTTATAAAGGAACTGCTGAAAACCTCTGTACGCATGTGTCTCTTTGTTTATCAAATATAATTTACTTATTAGATAAGACAGAGCTGTATGCTTGGGGATTTAAGGTGCTTCTTTGTGTTGCCCGTTTGACTGCCATGAGCAGATGTCTGCATGTAATGTAATCTAAAAAAACTGGAACTGGCTCTCTCAACACACCATGTGAAGATAAGCAGACACACTACTATAATGTTGGTACTGCTCTACTGTTTACTGTAGATGAACAACTAGTTGATGCTGATGCTGGAGAGCTGAATTAATCATGGATATTAATCAGTATCAATGGCCTGTGTCAGGTGATTATCAGAACCTCACAGGCAGGGATAATTCAAGATCTGAGTCCAAGACCAATTTAAATATTCACGTCTGGAATTGATGGTGAGATGTTAAATCAGTTATCATCAACACTGCTACATAGGACATTTCTCAGTAGAGGGAGCAGAGCACTATTTTTGTTTACTGAATTTCAAACTGGGACATTGGAAAATGGGAAACTGAATTCCCATATAACAATATGTGTTTGTGTGTCAGAATTTATAAAGGGTGCTCAAAGCAACAATGAAACTAAGAATAAGCCAATTTGGAACTGTCCATGACTATCACTGATAGTAGGCCCTTTTTGTTATATTCCTTGCACAGGTCTCTGCATCTGAGAGCTGAAAACACAGCATAAATAAACAATTTAACAAATCAATGCATACATACATGACGAGTCTATTGCTTTGGTAGAAGGTGAAAAACAACACGTTTAAAAAGTCAGCTGTCGCTGCAGGACCCAGAATATGTCGCATTCGTGACAAGCATGTGTATTCTAAGGTGTATCTAAAGGGCCATCCAGGATCTTTACTCTTTAGGGTTAGGGTTAACATAAATTGTCATTGGCATGCATAGAGTGTACTTCTGTACCGTTAATTTGTATACAGTAGTATTTTAATTGCTCTTGTGACAGACAGTGATGACAATTTTACCCTACCATGTTAAAAGTTCGTGTGGAAGAAAAGCAATGTTTAAAGTGCTGGACGGTGACTATTTTCTATGAATTCCATATGAGATGACATATTATTTACACGTTTTTTTCCCGGGGCCCTCTAATGCGTCCACCCCCACCCCCACCCCCACCCCAACCTCACATCCAATGTCTCCATCGAACAAACGCCGCAGCATCGCCGGTTGCCTCCAAACTGCGTTTTCCTTGCAAGCGTGTATGAGCCTGAATGATGGGAACCGAAAAGAACTGGCGAGATCCTTTTTAGCCTCTCGACAGGCAGAGGGGAATACAGCGGAAGGCACAACAAACAATGATTACACTCCTGAAGGACCTTCAATCGCAACACAGATAATGTTGTACAACCGCGTTGTTCATTTCTGACCAGATCAAAGATTGTCGCTCCTCAACAAAAACAGACATGTAAGGTGACAGGACTGGATAATCTTGTTCAACCGAGTCATCCATTCTGCGATCCAATATATTGAAATGAAAAAGGTAGGCATTTCTGTGATCGGAATAATAACTAACGTGTTTTTCGAAACGTGTCAGATTAATAATGTGGAGTGTGATATATTGCTGCAGATGGTTGTCTGTTGAATAATTGCCTAACATTACTAGTTTTGGGATTTCATTCACTTCTCATTGAGCATATTGTGATAGCCTACTAGTTTGTTCATGTTTGGTTATGTGTACGACCAGAAGCAGCCACACAAGACTACACTTTCAGTTATTTATAATTGCAATGTTGTATATTGATTGTATATAATGACACAGGTATATATAATCTAATGCTATTGTATGTTTGTATAGCCTACCTGGTTGAACTTGAAGTTTCAGGCAATCTTTATGGAATAATACTCTTTCTAGATTGTTTTGATACCACCCTCCTCTCTCTCTCTCTCTCTCTCTCTCTCTCTCTCTCTCTCTCTCCCCCCCCTCTCTCTCTAACTCAGTGATGTAATGATAATCAAATATCATTTTTCTTAAGACATATCCCATAGCAATATAACTCAATTACTGTTGGGTTGCTGATGTAGTCAAACTGCAAATGCAATAACACAAACAGCTCCGGGCCAAACAGATACACAGAGATACATACCAGACACAACAGTACAGCTGTAACAGCACCTTTATTCAGGATGACCTATCAGAGCCCTTCTCCATGCCCAGATTGATTTCTGTCTGTATGTAACCTGGCACACTGGCTTCAGAAAGACAAGGCTGAGTCAGGGGGCAGATCGATCAGCCAGTATGAATCAGGGCCTGGCCCACGGTTGTTGTTGTTGAACAGGACTTCCCACAATTAAAAGACCAATTTGTCAGCAGTGGAGTGATTAATAATGTATCCAAGCTTGACTGAGCCACAAATCTTGGGGTAACATGCAGAGGGGTGTCAGTGAGGCAGTGTGCGTGAAGATGCTTAGTGAAGCCACTGTCAGTAGCAGGTCTCCCTGGATCCCACTCAAGGCATATGTAACATGTGTATGGTGTGCCACAGCTCAGCAAAAGAGCCAACCATACTCACACACTGCATCAATTTGTTCCTGCCGCATTCATGTGTACGTCATACATTGATGTTAGATCTTATTATTATAGCAGGTGTTGTTTCTTATCAGATGGACAACAGAGCACAAACATTGCAGAGGCAAGATGAAATGGCTCAGGTTACCAAGGCCAAACAAATCCAACTGTGGGCGGAGCTACCTGGGAGGGTTAGTCATTCCACCAGACCAGAGTGACACAGATTAAAATGTCCCTCTGTGCTGACGTTTCTCTTTGCTTAGTCACTTGGGTGCCAGTCTTGTATCGGCTGCCAGGGAGCTAACTGCCATGATGCCAGTGGGTTTCAAGGAAACCAAGCTGGCTCGGTGCCAGAATGGTGGGTGTTCTTCAGGCAGCCTGAGTCAGAATGAGCGAAGGAGAACACAGTAACGACATGATGTGCTACAGTTCTGGATGACCGATGTGACGTCATCACAGGGACATCTTTGGAATCGTAGGAGTGGTCCAGTAGAAATGAACTGTTGTCGTTACATTACTTTCAGCAAAGCCAGTTGAATATGGTATTGGGTTTGCTGATGTGTGTGTTCTGTGTGGGTCAGGGCATTGTCAGGTATGGTAGAGAAGAGTTGATGTAAAAAACTGAACAGGTTCCAGTAACTTTACTGCCTCATAAAAATCCTCTTACCTCCCTCTTCTCCTCTCCCCTCCTCTCTCCCTTATCCTTTTTTTCAGCCTCCAAGCACTCTTTAAGTTTACATGGATTTACAGTGATTCCCCCCCCCTTCCCTCATGCATGTGTACAGTTAGCAGTTTGTGGTGGGTGGAGGGTCAGCTGGTGTACACAGCCGGGCAATTACAGCACAGTTCTTCCATCAGCCCACATGTCCCTGACGACGCAGTTTCACATACAGCCACGTACTGTGACACTAGCATGGGTAGGAATTGCCAAATTGGCCATGTTGTTATGCAGGCTGAAGCGTCAAGCTCACTTTGTCAAAACTGATGCTAGCCTGTCATCACGAAATGTATCGCTCTTCTAGTCCTTTTTTAGTACTCCAAATAAATGAAATAAAAATAGTTGCTAACAAACTGGTTTCGCAGATTTAGCAGATATCATAACACTTGAGGACCTTGGCGTTCACAGTGGCAGTGTATTAACAGCTCTGTCCTTGTGTGGACATGTATTCCTAGACTTGAGACAATGGCATGTCATTTTTATATCAGATCATTTTGTTCTCCATAGAAACAAGGCTTCCAATGCAACCAGTTTGTGGATTTGTAGACTCCCTGTTGACTACATGTAATGAAGCCAACGAAAACATGGTAAGCGAAGACTCTAACTTTGTCATCTAACTGAATAATTGTGTGTTATTGTAGATTTCACAGCTTTTGATGTCAGTTTACAGTTGGAACATTCACTTGATGCCCATACAGCATGTCACAGAAGGACGGAACATTCTCTCCTCACCTATTCAAAACTTTGAGTTGAGGAAACCATTTAATTCCTCTCTGTAAAAGAGCGCCTCATCTCATCCTATGATGAGCTTGCTAATGACGCTCTTCCTCCATATTCATTGGAAGAAGGGGCCTAAGGTGATTATGGTCTGGCTGTGTTGATAGGGCCTAGCCTGAGCTGCTGGGTCTTTGATACATCGTTGTAATAGGTCACTAGATGGTGGCTATCCTTTCTCCTGTGTTATCCCTCTCTTTCCCTTCCTTTCTCCCTCTGTTCCCTTCCTCCATTATCACTGCGACAGAGATAAAATGATGAAGTGTTATTACTATCGGCACATTTCGACCGTGACACTTAGCCGGAATATTATTTACACTTGGCTCCATCTCTCCTTGTGCCTATTATGCATCTCTGTATTCATGGATTTTTTTCGTTTTTTTTTTTAAACGTTTCTCAAAAAATATCACAGGTTTAGATGTGGTAAAAGCCTGTGATACAGTAAAGTCCCTGATGTATGGTTTGTTATCTCCCTGCATGTGTCGCTATACAGCATGTCCCTGCTTCCACAGCCACTGAGTGGATCCTCTGACACAAATTTGCATGTTGAGCTGAACGTCGCTCACCAGGGACAATTAATCAGCGGCACACAGCAATTAATGACTGTGTGTCTCTTGGTGATTAATCATGTCTCCTGCGTCCAGTACAGGGAGGATTCCCAACCAGCTGTTCTGCCTACTTAGGGTATTTTCGGGTGTTGTCTAATATTTACTCAACTTGAAAAGAATGATAGTTTGCAGTTGTGGTCTGAGTCAGAGTTCTTTTCTCAGGTTAAGCAGGTAAGGTAATTGAACCAATGTTAAACATTTCTTTAAACAAATCAAAAGGAAAAGGTGCTGATTTTTTATTTCATTTCTGAGAATGCTCTCTTAAGTCATGATCTGACAAAAACTGTCACTGAAGTGCAGTGACAGTTCTCAGTTGTAGGACATACTGTGCAACATGAGGGATGAGAGAGTCTGCTTCAGAGCAGACAGTATGATAATAGTTGTCCTCTGTGTGGATGAAGAGAGGAAGCTTGGGGATGTGGATGAATACACAGTCTTGTTGGTAGCGCAGAAATACCGCAGGGCTGTCTGCAGTCATGCAGAGAGAAACCATCTTGGACTTCAAGAGAATTTGAAATGCACTTCAGGAATCATTCTTTGTCATTGTGTGTGGATGTTTGTATATCTTACCCATGTGTGTAAGGCAATGTACATTGATAAGGCCTCAAAACATGAGTAAAATACATCATTACTAAGCAAACACAATTTCCAGTAAACAGGACATTCCAAATAAGAGTCGTTTTGCCTGTAATCAAAGCTCCTTTGACTAAAGGACTATGGAGAAGGAAGATGTGATACAAAAGCAATATACTCAAGTGTGGGTGCGCCTGGAGGAAACAATCCCAGCTGCAATCTGCCCTCTGTTAAATTCTTTCACATGAATGCCCAAACAATCAATTATTTCAAATTAATTTCATGCACGTCTTCTAAATGATTGGAATCGCATCGTCAGCAGAGGCTGAACGCTGTCTGTGTGAACGCTGTCTGCTTGAGTCATGTGTGTGCTGTTACAATGGCAGTCAGCAGAGACACCGGAAGAGGGAAAAATGTCACTGAACAGATCCCAGCCCTCTGAAGTTAGATTAACACTGTGGGACACCAGCCTTCTGGCTCCTGTCTCAGTTTACATTCACTCAGAGCAATCAGTGACCCCAGGGGTGCTTATATCAGAGCTCCAGCACTGAGAGCCAAACCTGGAGATATCAAACACACAGTCAGCACCAGAACAATGTTTTTTATTTATTTAAAGACACCTGCTTTGTTGGTTTCCTTTGTCATGTAGACGACAGTATGTTCCCTCCAAAATGGGACAAACAAGTAAGGTTCTGGAATATGGCATTCGATCTAGAGCTGGAAAACCCACAGGGTTTAATGCTTCTGAACATAGGAAAGACTTCTCCTTGATCTGCTCACCACTTATTACAAAGTCTATTTAAATGAAAGGCTCTTCTAACTGTAATTAAAAACACGTTCATCCCCCTTTCTCTCTCCATATACACATGCATACACACACATACACACATTCACACACAAATACAACACACACACACACACACACACACATGGGGTGATTATCACAAATCTAGTGTAGGATTTTCTGATGGGAGTCAAGAAATAGTCCAGACCTTTCTGAACCAGCAGATTAAACTAAGCAGAGTTAGGGGATTGGAAATCACACCACGGTCTCGGTTTTCCTAATCCTGAGCAAGAATATTGTCAGTGTCTTACACAGCAAAGTGAAAGTCATTGCCTTAGTTCGACATAGTAGAAGATTCAAAGTATTACTTGTCATAACTTTAAAAGTAAGGAACCATAAAGTAGCCAACAAAAGTCAAGGATGCTTTTAGACAAAACTTCCATCCAAATAGCTTCCTGTTTTGTTCATGTCAGATAGAAGATTCCACAGCACAACTCTTCAGGAAGGAACATGAAAGCGAGTATACCGTATACGCTGTTATCTGGTCTCTGAATGGCGACACAAAGATATACAGAAATTACATGCGGTCTTACGAACCAATTATCCATTGAAAAGGGAAGAAAAGGGAGAGGAAGAATATCATGGCAAGGTGGTCGATACAGAGAGTGGTTCAACATCAGGCACGCTCACTAGGGCCCCTTTTAGTTGGGGCTGTGGAGATTCAGGAAGGACACTTAGTATAGTGAAATGACCCTCCACTGACTGCGGCTTGGTTGGCAGGATTGGTATTGTGATATTCTGATTCCGTGTTTTCATTCACAACCAGTCATCCAGGCTGTCTAAAGCTTGCTTCTATTTCCTTACAGTTTGTGATGTTAAACGCCTCTTACTACAGTACACACACAGTCACAACCATTTGTCTCGTTGGCCCCTCTAAATATTTAACTATTTGGCAGTCCTTTTACAGACTATATTGTTGCTGAGATTTGTATCCCTGTCTTGGTGCACTCGTTTAAAACTTAAGTATTCTCTGAATAAAAACAATGTGAGAACTTCCAAATCCTATGTTTCTCTGCTAGTTTCATAGTTGAATGGCATGCACATCAAATACACAAAATAAACGAACGCAGTTCCTTTCTTACGATCCATAAACCAGGATTTGTTTTGCCTGCAGTCTTATGACATTCCCCTGAGTGTCTCAGATGTGCTCGGATTGGTCTCTTGGAGCTTACAGTGTTTAGTACTGTCTGTTGTTATCACACTCACTTGTTAAAATACCCCATCAGGGCCTGAGCTACAGCATGATTGTACTCTCTCTGATCAAGCTCTCTGTGTGAGAGAACATTCTGTCTCCTGGAGGGTATTTGAATTAGCTAAACACAGAGTTTTCTTGGCTAATCCCCGAGGTATAAATCTTTACAAAATTAAGCCGATACAGTAGCTAAAAAATGCCTTTTATCTAGTCAAGTGTTTCAAGTGATTTGCATGACAATGTGACCATATCTTCACACTTATAACCTTAATAATGGCATTAGTTCATATAATTGCTTTCTCCACTTTTATGCCATGGTAATGTACTATTATTGCACAGTAATGTGCACCCACACCCACAGACACATACACACTCACACCAAGTCATAAGAATGACTCAATACACAGACCTCTAAAAATACTGCACAGTGTATCACTAAATGCATTACACATGACATCTAGAATCCTGCATTTGGAATGTATGTGCAAACAGAAGATAAATGATTGTCCTTTTGAAACTTTATTGCAAACAGATCTTGCAAGTGAAATAAACTAATTCACTTAAATCTATGTTGCCCTCTGTGCATCAGTATGAGCTAACAGGCAGCAGTGCTGTATGCTTATAGGATTTACTACGTAGACAGTGATGTAGTGCTCCATGTACATGGTACTCCAACTCTTGTAGTCCCCAGCTGCAGCACGATTTGTAGCCGAGACAGAGGATTCAGCTCTTTTCTCAGCCTGGGTTCTCATTGATTGAAAACGCATGCACACACGCATGCACGCACACGCGCGCACACACACACACTGTACACACATGCACAGACTGGAGACTGAGCTGTCTTGGACAAGACTTGCCTTTGGGCATCCTGAACAGCTGTCCTCATGTGGCATGACTTCCTGGCCAGGTCACCTTGGCCTGTGTGTGAGTTATATTTTAAGTAGAGGATCTCAAGTGTAATCCAACAGACAGTCAGACAGCACAGCTCCCATGCTCACTCTCCTCGCCCTTTTCAGGGTTATACTAGGTCTGCACGTTAGAGCTTTTTTCCAGACATTGCATTTTGATGGGAAAAAACAGTGTTGCATAATTCACAGTAGGAGGACGGCAGCTGCTCCTTAAGTCAGGACAAGTAAGAGGACAAGCACAGGGCTGCTGGGCCTGTCTGCAGCCCAGGGACCATGCAGGTGTACAGCAAGAGCATGGAAGGAGCAAGCAGAGCCAGACTAGCAGGCTGATACTCCCATACTGTTCTCATGTGGAGGTCCTCTGACGACTGCACTTGGTACAGGTTTAGTAGAAATATCATCTGTGCTTCCCTAATGATGCAAGTCATCTCCTGTAGATGTTCCTGAAGCCTTCTCTGCCCCTCGATAGACACGTCTCACTGGGAGGAGGAGGCTGTCACAAGGAGGGCCATGTCACTGGACCAGCGGCTGGCCACCCTGCATGGAGAGCATCTGTCTGTTATCACAAGGCAATGCTGCTCTTTATTCATCCATTGGGGGCTTGTAATGAATTTCGTCTGGAGGCCTTCAAGGGCTCTCAAAGGTCGCTGACTCACTCATTTGCATTTCTAGTTCTCTTCATCATATACACATGCACCCTCCATGGTACTGTGTACTGCATGCATGCACTGGGTATACACACACACACATTCAGAATCCTACCACATGTGACAAGCAACACAGACCATCACGGTTCATCTGTGAAGTTTGCAGTAGAGGCCGGCAAACAGAATCTGTGTTCAACCACTGAGACTGATGTCAGCGTAACATCAATGGAGGGTAGGGGCCATACTGGAGTGAAAGCCCAGAGCACAATAGGACCATTGAAATATGTCACAGGTACAGGGAAGTAGAGATAGAAGTCCCACAGAAAATAGCCTTTTCTGAATGGGCAAGGGGGATCCTGTGAGATAATAAGGTCTTTGGTAGTCTGGAGCTGTGTGATTGTTACTGCCTCAGCTTCCTGCCTGTTCCCGCACCCTGCGCAGGCTGGAGTCTCATTAGTATGGGTGTCAGCGCCTCTCCTTCAGCTGAACCTGCCATGCCAGGGACTCTTACTGTAATGCTGCTGCCGCATTGTCCCTGAATGGCCAAAGCAACAAACTTCGGCCAGCTCTGCTCTCTCTGCTCTACCCCTGTCCTACTCTGTTGAACTACGCTCTATTCCGCCCTGCTCTGTTCTGCCCTGCTCTGTTCTGCCCTGCTCTGTTCTGCTCTGGACATCTTCGCCGTAATTTGCTCTGCTCAGCCTCACTCAGCTACTTTTCTCCTGCTTTTCTTTGCTCTTGTCTCCTCAGGATGACAGAATTTGGAGAGAAAAAAACATCAAACGAACAGCAACATTGCCATGCGGGCGAGCGGGGTGGGTTGTGTGGGGGGTGAGGGGTAGTAGACTGTCATTTTCTTATACAGTATCTTCATGCAGTAATTCAAAGCAGAAAACTACAGATGCACAGAATATTTCTACTGCAGTGACATGCAATGTGTAGCTTTTCTGGCAGAAGATCAAGCCCCCAGGTAGAGACAGAGTTTGCCTGTGATTTTAATGCATGACAGAACTAAGGCTTTTTAGTGGAGTGAGTGGGTGTGTACACAAGTCGCACCACACAGACAAGCACGCATAGGCTTGAACACTGTGAGGGCAAACTGTCAGAGCTAACTGAGTGTGTGTGTGTGTGTGTATGTGTGTGTGGTGGTGGTGGTGTGGGGGGTTGCGTGTGTGTATTTCTGTACAGTCGTTTTCTCTCAAAGTAGTGAATGCTGATGTGTGACAATCAGGCCTCTCTATCCACTCAGAATGTGAAGCAAAACAGAACTGCTCTGGGCTGATGACATCACCGAGACAGCTGGAGGGGTTTGATCATACTCATGTAGACCTTAGCCTCAGTATGACCTAAACACTGCTCAAACACATGGTCTGATTGGCTCTCTTCCTGTTCCCCAATTCGTTGACTGACTTGAAAAGTAACAATGTCAAGCCTGCTCATTCAGATGGATGTAGGAAGGGAGTATGAAAAGGTAGAGAGATGAGAAATGCGTTGTTTCTCTCTCGGTGCTGTCAGATGCATCGCTCTGCCTCTCTTCAAGGCTAGAGTATAAATCTACCCCACATATCCCTCCCTCCCTTCCTCTCTCCCTCCCTCTCTCTATTTCGCTCTGTGTATTTTGCCATCCATGGCCTCGTTTCAATCAGTGGTTGTCTCCATGACAATCAGTTGAGGCTGCAACGTCACCTTAGTCCAGAAGTCTGTTTTTAGCATTTTTAACATGTTGTCTTTAATAATATTCCCACGAGCAACCTTCAGTCTGTTGGTCATATGCATTAACAGCTCAGTTGTTTATGCTATTTGTGCTTTTTGTTTGGTCATTGGGGCTCAGTCAGTGCTGTCTGTGTTACGAGATACAGTGCACACTAACAGAGCCTTGACCACTGGGAGGAGAGGACAGCTTTGGGCTTGGCTAACAGACACTGACACCTTTCCACCCATGACATTTGGCTCATGTGCCCACCACAAGATGTATCGGCATGCTGTCTTACGGTTTCTGATAATGCGTTTGCTTCGCAGAGATAAAAGGGTTATATATCAGGGGCTGACAGCTCTCCTGAGCAGAGGACTCACCTCATCAGTCTACACTCACTCTCTCACGCTCACCCCTTCATCCTGCAACACCGTCTCTCTCGATTCCCGCTTGTCTTCTCTGTACCCAGCCTAGTTCTGGTTTTCATGTCTCTGCTGGCTCATTCCTTACCAGCCTTTTCAGCCTCTCTCCTTTCATCCAGGCTTTCTTGTACTTTCTTGTTCAGTCTTTGCTGTGGTATGCTTTGCTGTATCTTTATGTATTTTCTTTCCTCTGTACCATTTGTGTCATCTGAACAGCTGCTTTAGCTACTACACCTGACTGGCTGGTGGAGTGGACACAGTCAGCATGGATTAAAGGAGCTGGTTCAAAAGGTGCAGGTACAGTCAGGGTGGATTAAAGGAGCGGATACAGTCAGTGGGTTTCAGTGGGTCTAGAGAAAGGCCCCTGAGCAGAGCTGGGGATTGGCAGAGGCAGAGTGAGCAGGTCCTGGAGGCCAGACAGGCTCATCTGTCATCCTCTGAAGGC
Organism: Plecoglossus altivelis; assembly: GCA_036571765.1. NCBI lineage: Eukaryota > Metazoa > Chordata > Actinopteri > Osmeriformes > Plecoglossidae > Plecoglossus > Plecoglossus altivelis. Next base: position 10,784,125 of record BROE01000021.1, on the reverse strand, counting down.
AGCAGCTGCACAGCCCAGGAGAGCATGAGGGCAGGAGGGAGCGGACAGTCTGGCCTCTGGTTGTGATCGTGTCACTGGCCTGTGCTGCTGAAGATGATGAGCACTATAACCATGTTGATGATGATTACTGAGATGGGTCGCTGCACTGACAGTGATTGTTGCGTCCCTTTTTGAGGCTAGCAAAGTGCTACTACCGACTACTGCTACTGTTGGGTTGGCAGGTGACGGGTTGGGTGCTGGAGGATGTTCTGTAACTCATCCATCTCTTCCTCAAGCTTATTCATGACACACCTCTATTGATTCTACCACTTTGTTCCACTGATTAAGGCTGCACAATCAACATGTGGTTTGGATTTGCATGGGGTGTTTCATTATCAAATGAAACACAGGACCCACTGGCACCCGAACTGCTGATCTCCCACTTTGACTGATGCAGCCTTGAGAAGAACGGTAACTTCTGCATTATTTATGTGCTTAGTGGTTAGCATGCTAATTGTTAAATATCGCTGTTCTCATGACATATGGTCCCCCTGGCCTCTGGGGGGAGGAGGGGGGGCAGCGCTTTGAGGGGGAGCGTGTGAGCTGACCTGGACACCTGGACTAAGCCTTTGTCAGGACAACAAGGTGTCACACAGAAACAGACTTTGTTGTTCTCCTTGAGTTCAACTTTTAAACCTTGCAGAATGTCCACTGAAGATCACTCATGAGTTATTCATGATTATTCCTGCTTTTCAAGTCAAAATGGGTTTTAAAGTTCAAGAACACATGGATATATGTTATCGAGTGGCAAAAATATTATTATTTTGGCCTAATGATACAGGACCAATGATACTGTTACCAACCTTGCTAGCTGACACCATAGGTGTGTACGCTATCATTGACCAAGTAGTTCAGCTGTGTTGTCCCTTGATATAGGTGGTCGTAAGTGTGGCCTGTTATTCCCAGGACTCCTGTAGAGTTTGGTTTATGTGCTGTGTATTGGAACATCTGCCCTCTCTCCATCCCTTAAGACCAACAGGATGTGCTCTCTTCGCAGGCGATGGAAACAGCTGTTTAATTAGATAGGGGTCATTCAGCCGACAGTGAGAACTAATTTACCAGACGTCAAAAGCTCTTTTTGGTCCTTCAACAGCTGTCACTCAACCAAGTCAGGCACATTAAACCTGAGTTCATTGCATTAAAGACCTTTGCAGAGATAAATCAAATGGATTCATTTAATCTTTATTCACTCATCAAATGAACCTCATGTACTGTGTCAATAGAGACCGTGACTTCAATGGGCGTCTCTCATGGTGTTTCTCATTGAATGCACTAGGCAGGGTTACAATTCATAAAGAAGCACTTCTGGCACACATGGTCAGCACAAAGGTAATCCTGTTATACACAATTGTTTCTGTGTTCCCACGCTGTGCTGTGACTGTGGCCTGCAGGCTGAAGTGCATGAGTGGATGTACAGTATCGTTGAGAGACATTGTGCATCAATTTACAGATTGAGTTTTCTCCACTGATTAATGTGTGTGTCAGTGTGATAGATTTTTGTCTCTGCAGGGCCTCTCAGGTTGAAGTGCTATGTGTGTATGTGTGTGTGTGTGTGTGTATGTATGCGTGTGTGTGTGTGAAAGCGTTCAGGTTGAACTGACATAGGTGTGATGGCGGGGTGTGATGAAGGGCTTGCAGTAGACTGAGCAGGGTAATGAGAAGTGCAGGGCAGCAGCTGATACTCTGCCACTGTCTGTTTGAGTCTGCCTCTCTACCTGAGCCTCCTTCACCCTCACACACACCAACACCACCTCAGCCTAACGCTGGGAAAGTGAGGGATTTAAGTCAACATTTCACTTCATTTATCAAGCCTCTTTGACCACGGTGGAGCAATGAATATGATTTATTGTGCCATACGTCCTTAGGTCCGGTGTCACACAACCTCTTTCCTTTGTCAGCCATATTGACCAATGTTTCACCAACACCTTGCTCTCCACAATTGACCTGTTTCAGAGGTTTGCACATCCCTCATCTCTCTTGTTTATTGCTGGGCTGATCTTGACTGTGTGTGGTAGTCCTTGCTCTCTCGGTGTACAGCAAGTTTAACCTGGCTTCTCAGGGACCACTTAGGCTGATCCTGCTGTAAGATCCATACCAGGAAGATCCCTCTAGCTTTGACTCCCTCTCTGGGGTGGTGTTTCTTAGAAACCCACTGGAAGAAATGTGGTCAGACAAGAATTGTTCTTCAGCACAAATCATAGTTACTTAAAACCGAGTTAATTTCTGTAATGAGAAAAGTTTGCTCCTGCCAGTGGGTCCCCTCCACAATATCTTTACAACTAAGTGCAGCCATATAAATTGTTGGACCTTTTAAGTATCATGACTTTCAGTAGGTTTTGTCAGAGTATTCCCTTTGAGTTAATGTATGTGGTCCTTGTCCTGCCGTAGTTAATGGTGTGAGGATAGTTAGATTCTGCTGCAATGCGGCCCAGAACTTATCTACATGATCAACTGTAACAGTTTTCATGCATGAAAAAAGAAAGATTTTCTGCCATTTTTGTGTTTAACCCCTGTGTTTCTCTATCTTCTTTTATTCTCCTCTCTCTCTCTCTCTCTCTCTCTCTCTCTCTCTCTCTCTCTCTCTCTCTCGCTCCCTATCTCTCACACACACAAACATGCACACTCACACATACACATATAAACAGACACTGTAAAAGGGTGGTCAGTGTGACATTTGAAACACCCCTTTTACCTTAGGGAGCAGCTTGGTTTCCTTGACAACATGAGAGGCAATCAATTGTGTTCAGTTCCTTGGGAGCCATGGGATCATGTTCGGTTCAATCACCAATAAACTGACTAGATTTATCTAGGTTGTCCTCCTCATACTGGTGTCAAGTCCTGATTCTTCCACACTCCCAGCCAGCCCAGCGGTTGTCTGGCTAGTTTGATATGGGCAACATCGTGCATAAAGGCATCACATCACCACAAGAGCAGGGGTTTGGTTCATGTTGGACGTGTGTGTGACTCATCTTCATTCACAAACACTACGTTCTGTCAGCTGTTATAATACAGCCTGTCCCTGACTCTCCTCTAACACATTTCATTTTGCTGAGTTACTTGGAGACATTACAGTTGGTGCAGTGCATTAGTCCAGATGTGATCCATCAGCTTTAGATGTATGAGGGGCCTTGATGTTGCTAATATAAGCTGTCTGAAGACTGCTGTCATGTCCCTCAGTAAGGCTGGCTTCTGACATGAGAGAGACGGTCTTTCTTTGTTTCTTACCCTGCCTCTGTGCCTTTCCCCTCTCCCTCCCTCCCTTTCCCCTCCCTCCCTCCCTCCTCCCCTCCCTCCCCTCCCTCCCTCCCTCCCTCCACTCCCTCCCTCCCTCCCTCCCTCCCTCCCTCCCTCCCTCCCTGGCCTCCCTCCTCCCCTGCCTCCCTCTCTCGCGCCTCTCGCCCTCTCCCTCTCCCTCTCCTATTCTCTCTCTGTTCGTAATCTCCATCCACAGCTTTCTGTCCCTGGCTCAGCCTTGTTAGAGCCCACAGAAGCCAAACCACAGCAGCTTGGAGAATGGAAAGATGTTCCGTCACCAAGAGAACAGTTTAGCTGTGGAATTGTTCATGTTATCCAATGTTATTAGCTTGGCTTTTTGCATGGGTGGGGTCCTACCAGACTACCAAGTTGTGTGTGTTGGATTTAAAGTACATTTGCTGTGTGATATCTCTGTATGTGCCCTTATGTAACCCCAAAATAAATGAAATCAAATCTTTGGCAATTAAAGTTGCTGAGAGGTTCCTCCTAGCTTAACGCCTTACAGGCTTAGTCACGCCGTTGGACAGGCGTTCTGGAAGAGCTGTCCACCAGATAGAAGACATGACATTGTTTCTGTAATGCTGACAACGAGCAAAGTTGAATTCAAATTCACTGAATTGCTGCATTGCTGCATCGCTTCTGCCAATAAGCACTTGTAGGCACATACACATACACGCAGCTTGTCAATCACTTGTCAT
>BROE01000021.1:10692782-10780123 GCA_036571765.1 Plecoglossus altivelis | reverse complement strand
TCCCTCCCTCCCTCCCTCCCTGCCTGCCTGCCTCCCTGCCTCCCTCTCTCGCCCTCTCTCCCTCTCCCTCTCCCTCTCTCTATCTCTATCTCTGTCTCTAATCTCCATCCACAGCTTTCTGTCCCTGGCTCAGCCTTGTTAGAGCCCACAGAAGCCAAACCACAGCAGCTTGGAGAATGGAAAGATGTTCCGTCACCAAGAGAACAGTTTAGCTGTGGAATTGTTCATGTTATCCAATGTTATTAGCTTGGCTTTTTGCATGGGTGGGGTCCTACCAGACTACCAAGTTGTGTGTGTTGGATTTAAAGTACATTTGCTGTGTGATATCTCTGTATGTGCCCTTATGTAACCCCAAAATAAATGAAATCAAATCTTTGGCAATTAAAGTTGCTGAGAGGTTCCTCCTAGCTTAACGCCTTACAGGCTTAGTCACGCCGTTGGACAGGCGTTCTGGAAGAGCTGTCCACCAGATAGAAGACATGACATTGTTTCTGTAATGCTGACAACGAGCAAAGTTGAATTCAAATTCACTGAATTGCTGCATTGCTGCATCGCTTCTGCCAATAAGCACTTGTAGGCACATACACATACACGCAGCTTGTCAATCACTTGTCATGACAGGACGATGCTAATTACTTCATGATTGTCACTGATAAAACATCTAGCATAACCTGTGACGAACAAGGGATTTACTCTTTGTCTGTGTTTAGGGGTGCTGTGTAAGAGCCCAGCTTTTGATTCAGCTTCCAAAGTCCAAATGATTCAGAGAGTTTGCCACATGACGCAAGATAATGAGTAGTCTTTTCTACTGCGCCATGACTGCAAGGGCTGTCGTTGCGGCAGAGTATGCCTCCACATGGAAGGGCACTCGGTGGGCCGTGTGGGTGTGTGTGTGTTGGGAGGTGGGGGTGGGGTGATAGCGACTCGGTGGTGCTGGCCTTCATACATAATGCTCTTTAACAGTCTGCCAAGGATAGTTGTCAAGCTAACGTAACCTACATCACAGAGTCAGTGTTCCAAATCCATATAAATGACCCTTAAAGGGCTGTTTTGTATCCAGTTCATCCTCGTATATTTTTCTAAAGTTAGTGATAGATATAAAAGGTAAGAAATCATTACACTGTTACAAGGTGTTGTATTTAGATCTATGCAGTCGTATACACAACTAGGCAAAATGCATTTAAAAGCCTAATTTGTTCATTTTTTATAGTCACCGATATCAAAAGTTTTCCCTGACAACATTATCCAGTAGACCTGGTCCGGTTGCATATTTCCTGTCACAGTGCACTGAAATGAGCTACCAGCTATGGTTCAGTCAGAATGCCTGCTCAACATGCTGGCTAGCACCCTTCTCCACGTACTCTCCCATATATGTATGTTTGAATACTTAGTATAGTGATCTTTAGTCATTACTTATCTCCTTGATCCCAACTATGAACTTTTCATTTTACTGTGCAGGCTCAGTTGCCCTTTTACTTGGCTGATTTATTTCCTTTTTCCAGTCCACGGTTTCTGAATATTGGGCCATGCTGTGTAATGATGGGACACAGAGCAGTTCCTTCCTCTTCTCTGCCCTTCCTAAACGGTGCAGAAGCTGGAGAGGAAGTGATGTAACTTCAAAGCCCTCCTCAGTCATGATGATGCACCCAGATGTAGAGGATGACTCACCGTTTTTAGTGAAGAGTTATGATAGAGAGTGATTGAAAAAGATATTGTAGAGAGGAAGAGCGATTGATAGAGAGTTTGAGAGAGAGAGAGAGAGAGAAAGAGAGAGAGAGAGAGAGAAAGAGAGAGAGAGAGAGAGAGAGAGAGAGAGAGTGGGGAGTGGAATAAACAAGGGATCGTGTACTCAGTATAGAACCTTGATCAATCAAATCAACTGGGTCCAATAAGGGTTTTAACTGTTAAGTTGGCCAAGCGCTTAAAATTAATTGTTCATTTTTCATTCATTTTTAATTGTTTTAACAAGTAGACTGACAAGTACAAGACTAAAAGATGGGAAATGAGCTCAGTCTTTAATTAGAATATCCAGTGCAGAGCAGTGCAATAATCAACTCTGTTGACGGTGCACTTCCCTCTGGACTTGGGTCAGGCTTGTGTCTCCCAGACTGGATCCAGCTGATCACAAATCAGCAAACAAGTTACACTGTGGAAAGGTTGCTTTGGAGTACACATCTACAAACATGTTAAAGAAGCTATACTCTTTGGAACCTTTTATGGAAGTACAATATCAATGAATATGTCCCTGTGGTTCCTTTTTAATAATGTCCCATCCAGAGAGAAACATCTACGGTTAAATAGAACTTTAGGGAAGGATTCTGCCTCGAACCTTTATTCAGAGGTCTCTTAAACGTGTGTACAAATCCTTATTTCACATTGTGTACCCTGTTTAGATAGAATAGGTCTCAAAATGAACGTGAGCTTGTCTGGTGGAGTTGAGAGATGTGTACAGTACAGTTGAGCTCTCCTGTAGCCTCAAGCTTTTACAGATAAAGTCGTCGTGTGTACCGTGTTCTGCACTTGCAGATGTCATGCACCACTGAACTAAGATGGCTGGCCCTTGTTATTTCATGTGTTATGCGTCTCTGTGTGTTGAATGTGTATGCGTGTCTGTGTGTTGAATGTGTATGCGTGTCTGTGTTATTTCTTTGCGTTGTTCACCCCTAGACCAGGGGAAAGATCAGTCTGACCGCTCAAGTGTATTCAGGCAGAAGCAGCAACAACCTGTGTGTGCAGTGTGTAGTGACTGACTTCTAACGGGCGCTCTACTTAGAAATATCATGCAGAATTAACCTGCTGGAGTCAGCCCTAGCCCTGTCATGATATACCGGTACAGGCTGCAGGCAGGCAGGCAGGCAGGCTGCAGGCAGGCAGGCTGCAAGCAGGCAGGCACACACAGTAGAATTTTATCATATAACACACATCAATAATAATATTTAGGGAAGCAAACATCTTGTTGTTGCTTATGATACGCTATGCACTTTATGTCTGTTACTGCTCTATAATTGTTGTATTTGTATGTGGCAGCCTTTATGTCAAGTGTCAAGACAAGTATCCCGAGGGACAGATAAAGTAATCCTGAATGGTGAGTTGGCTTCAAATTAAGTCACACAAGGTTTGCACACACACACACACACACACACACACACACACACACACACACACACACACACACACACACACACACACACACACACACACTCACACACTCACACACTCACACAAACACACGCACACACTCTCACAAACACACGCACTACACAAGCCCCCATCATGAATATGGATGGTAATGAGCTTTCCTTCAGTATCTGTGGTTACAGGCAGCAGTAGAGCAGGGATTGTCCCTCATGGAAAGCGGTGGCACTGTCATCAGATGAGGATGTGCAGTTCATCTAATATTGAATATCACCCAGGCTGGGATCTATAATTCATTATCTAAGTGAAGACGTGACTGCCATGAAGTGGATGAGATTTAAAAGCTCAGTGGGAGGCTGGATAGAACAATGGCCTCCACATAAGTCAGACGGCCTCATTCAAAAAGCAGTTCAAATCACTTGCTGCCTCTTCGCTATCTCTTTCAGAAAGGTGACGTTCATGGCTCATCCTTACATTCTCAACCTCTTCAGCGCTGCTCTTTTCGCTGCCATTCCCTCTCTAACTTTCACCATTTCTCTCACCCTCTTTCACCATCTCTCTCACCCCCTCTCACCCTCTCTCACCCTCTCTCACCTCCTCCATCGTTCTCTCTTTCTATTTTCCTCTCTCCCTCACTCACCCTCTTCTTTCCTCTCCTCTCCTCTCTCTCTCTTTTCTCTTGCTTATTCCCACCCTCTCCCTCTCTATCTCTGTCTTCCCAGGGCTCCGATAGAGCTGCTACTCAGTACTTATGCTAATGCCCCTACGTGAGGAGGATCTTAGAAGCTTTCCATGGGTGATTTGTGAGACAATGTCAGTGTGGTATGTCTCAAAACGGTGTTGCAAAAGTTCTTGCGAAGTCAGTTGTCAGTAGTTCCCCCCCAAACTTTGCCTCGGGGTTAATTGATTGTATATTAAACAAGCTGCTTGGGTCTCTACTGTCTAATACACTTGGTCACACTTTATTGGTTTCTCTCTGCATCTGTCTTTTAGTCCTGCCGTTTATTCAGTGAATGTACTGTTGTAGCGTTTTGGTTGTAATTGTATTATTTCAACGCTATAGTAGCCTTGTCTTGTCACTTGTAATCAGAATAGCACATTTTTATTTATTAAATACATCGACGATCTGGTCTGCGAGGTCTGTGTGATTCATTAATTACGACTTAACAACTTAGCAAGTCAAATGCAGCTGTCTGTTGGACACAATTCAGAGAAGCAGCGTACAGTTCACTGTCCTCATGAATCATTCAAACGATACACAATACTGCTTTTAATTTAGATATACAAAGCAACTTTTTTTACAGCGTAATCCCTTTCTCAGTCAGCAAATTCTTTTTCCATTTGATGTTCACAAAGTGAGGGAGCAAAGAAGGAAGAGGAAAAGGAGAAAGAAAGGGAGACGTGTGAGAAAGAGGAGGTCAGGAATCTGATTGTGTGCAAGTGTGTATCTTAATCTGTGTGTGTGTGCTGCAGCCTCTCTCCTATTTTCCCTGGAAGAGCATTCCCAGCTCTTCTTTATCAGCGTTCCAATGAGCACGTAGAGAAGTATGACCAAAGCATGCACATCAACACAGCAACAACATTTACTCATCAAGAAACCTATATTTACACAATAGTTGGAAAAAATGTGTTTTTGGAAGTGCCACTTGTTTCTTGGTCTCAATTAAATAGCTGCACCCATGTTTTCCCTCAAACTTGGATGAGTCAAAACCATCTGCAGCTGTTCCTGTTATTTCCTGATGCTGGACTTCAGTATCAGCGGGCTGCTGTGGGACTTGATGGCTGAGCTGAGTAGGGATCCAAAGAGAAGTGACATTTAAGTGTATGCTTTGAAGCTCTGACTGTGGATCACACAAAAGCGCCACACACACACACATACATTCATGAACACAACACATTCACACACAGACCTACAGGAGGACTTTCATTCCAATGAGCATTTAACTCTCACTGCAGGACACTTTCCACAGACAGGTCAGCCTCCAAGCGCTGTAGATACAGGTCTGTCAGTCAGACAGACAGATCTGCCTCCTTGTCTACCCACTAAGAGAGACAGGTCTGAGACTTGTAGATTTGAGAAATGTGAAGAGAAATGTAGACCAAGCTTGTAGAGTAATGTAGACCACGTAAGCAAAGACCAATCCATCGTTTCTCATTCTGTACTGTATGTATGACATACCGCTAAAAGCTGACATATTAGAGTAGAGAACATTGTGACCCTGATCCACCAGATTCTATCTCCTATTTTTTGTCTTGCTCCCTCTGGGAATGTGAGTATCTCAATAGAAGGTGAGTCGTCTTTCAGTAAGGTGAAGTGATGAGCCAAAGCCCATGGCAAGGCACTGTGGTTATTACTTTGGTTCAGTGACATATTTCAGGTCAATTAGCCACACCATGATCAGATTTACAGTCAGGTTTAATGTGAAGAGAGAGAGAGTATACATATTGAAGAGAGAAATTGTATTATCTGAATTATTAATACCGGAACAAAAATGGCAGTTTGCTCGTAGTTTGTAACATGAACCAAAATAGAAATGGTTTCCATGCCCCCTTTCTTCTCTCGTTTGCTCTTTTTTCTGCTGCGACATAAATCTTCTAACAGAGGTGCCCTGTTCTCAGATTAGATGAATGGATGCCATGCTGACTTCTGTCTGTCTGTTGTATTCTGTCTGTTGTCTGCCATGCCCATGTCCTCACCCCTGTTGACACGGTCTCTCTCCACCCTCGGCACACCTGTTTTCTCTTCCCTCATCTCATCTGCTCTGTTCTGATTTGCCTCGTGCTGTCTAAGGAACAGGGGGCCACACTAGATGGTGGGCCCATATCAGAGAGACTCTCACCACACTGATTATCATTAGAATGAAAGGGCTGCTGATGTAATCGGCTCCTAACAAGTTCTTGTACTGTAGGTTTGTTGATTCACAATTGTCAAATTGGATTACCCTCCCACTGACTGATCACTAGTTATTAATCAGAGCAATCACGCCTCTTTGTCTGTTACTCCTCTTCTTATCATGAACCTATTAAAAGAACTTGTTCCCCTGATCATCTTTACCATCTCATCCACCTGCCTGCCATATCTTAGCCTTCCCACTTTAAACTCAGAACCAAGCAAACAAAACTTTACAAACTTCACAGAAGTTTTTTTAATCGCATGGCAGATGCTCAAATCTGTTTGCATCCTTTTGAAAGAGTTTAGCATTAGAATACCCTTTATCTCACGGGGGCCTTTTTCAACTCGTTCACCCGTAGAGAGGCAATAAGCAATCGCCACCTGAGCTGCTCACCCACTGTGCAGAGAAGTCCCATTTGGAACTCAACCATAGAGCTCCGCCCTTCTCCATTAACCCCCTCCCCCCAACATACACACCTCCCCGCTCACAGTCCTGTGCTTGGTGTGATGAATAGTTCACTAAGGATAGAGGTGTGTGTGCTGCCTCCTTTACATAATTTCTTATCTAAACTGTTATGAATAATTCATCTAATGTTGGAGCTGCTGCTGTAGAAGGCTGGAAGGTAAAGGAAGTCATCCCACCTTGTGTTCTTTGGTAGCCTTGAATCTGCAGTTAATGTTCATAACAATATCACAATTCTTACCGAACATCTTAATTCATGATGAATAAAGGCTAATTAAATCTGATGAATGAAATGGACATAGTGAGAACAGTAAGAAGAAATGCTTGAGTCTACGCTATTGGTTTGTTGTTGGAAATAATACCTCCTTGTTTTAGAGGATTTCAAAGAAGAAAAATGTACTGAAATCTAATCCGAACAGAAGACCTCATGACAGCATTACATTTGTTTGCTAGAGTCTACACGCTCAGGAGAGAACACATTATTGAATGACTTCTCCCTGCTATAAAAGGAGCCATTCGTTAAGAAACCAAATCAATACTCTCATTATTATTCATCTGTGAAACAATTTAAATAGATAATAGACTCCGAATGGACACATTGTGCTTCCCTCATTATGCAGGCAAACTTCCCCAACTGAGGACCTTAATCATTCTGGTTTAATTCTGCACAGCTATGAGTAGACGAGTCTCTGTAGAGCATTAAAAGTTGTGTAGACATGAGGTGAGCCCAGGCAGGGTGCGAAGAGCAGCATCCAGCTCTGCATCCCATCTACATGGAGCGACAAGCAGCCCTCAGAGGTCGACCTCTCACTGTTTGATGAAAACCCGGATGAGTGGCACATACTTTAGCAGCATAAGCTTAGGTCGGCTCCCCACAGAGCTTGATAGATCTACACCCTTTAATTCTAAACCCTAAAGCCCCTTTCCTGCCTGGCTCTCTGCAGGTTTAGCCAGGATCTGATGGGCAGATTTGACCGTGTTCAGGGAGCTGTCCAAGGTCCTGACCTCTGTTGGTGCTGAAAAGACAACAGGGCTGCAGCGGTCTCTGTACTGCTGCGTGCCTGGTGCTGAAGGTTGACTGTGCATTGGAAAGCCAAAGAGATGTGTGGTTCATTCCTATGCATGTGTTTATATGGATGTTTTGGCCCATTTCTGTGCTGTTTACTGTCTCTGTGCTGCTTTGGACCATTGACTTTGGCTGGTTAGACCAACAGTATTTCTGGAGATATTGAGCTCCTGGAGGCAGGAGGTGGAGCTGGGGGCTGCAGGACAAAATGGAACAACAGGGATAGTGGCAGAACTCCTGTGTTGCCTCCGTGCTGCCTCGCTGCTATTAATCAGAAAGCCATTTGTGATGCTGCATTAAACCCTCCGATGTCTAAAAGGTGATAAATGATGATTACCTGGGGAAAATCGATGATGATAGCCACACTATTAATGGTCCCTCTGCAGGAAGAACATCCGTTGATGTACAAATCTGGACAGACGCACTGGCAAAGAACTAGGGCTAATTTAGGACTAGCAAGTCATCTGATTCATTTAATCATTGGGGAGGAAAAGTTATCTCAGAGATTCTTGTTTCTGCTGTGATTTGCACGCATGTTTCTTGTTTCCCCTCTGCTCACATAAATAAGCGAAATCACCAATCCAGCTGGCATCAAACAAACATATAGAAAATTGACAATTCAGTTTGAGTCATTTCTTACTCACCTTGCCCCAAACGTCTAGAAAACAACGACATCTAAATAAAACTGTTGATAAACAACTATGGCTTAGCTGCTTCAGAGTTGAATCTTGACTCTCTCCTCACCTCTCCTCTTCAGCCGCCTCCTTGGGCCAGCGTCAAGGAGAGGCAAGAGGCTCGCTGTGATGCTTCCCCAACAGGCCTTTGTGTCAATGTCCCTCATTACGTCTCCTCTGGGATCAGATGTATGTGTCACTGGAAATTTATCTCCCACTCCTAGTGGCACTCACATAAAGAAGTCATCATGTGTGTGTGAACCGGGTTCCATGCTGGCGTGCGTGTGCGTGCATGTGGGCGTGTGTGTGCGATCAGGTGTGGCAGCACGGGACTCACAAGGTGGTCTTCACTTATGCATGAGGTGACAGCATTCCAGCTGATCTCTGTTTCGATTTTCAATGTGAGATTACAGCAGGCATGACACCTGCTGCAGCACCTGATGAGAAGGCCGTGCAAAATGAAAACATTTATATTCATGAATGTATTCCTAGTTGTTAGGGGTTATATGTTATCTATACCTTAGGGTCTCTCTATATTGGCTTGTTTGCCCTGCAGTGATTGTTTTTTATACCATTTCTGTTTGATGACCAGTAAAAGATGGCAACTTAAGCCTTGACTCGGGCAACAGTCACATTACAGCATGCTGACTGTGACTCCACTCAGCCCAATTGCCCTACTCCTATCTGGAGTACATGTTCTGTCAAGAATCAAATGACTTGTCATTTAAAATGTAACAGCCTCTTGCACTGGTGTTCATGTCTCTTGTGTGGCTAGTTTGTCTGCTGATGAACAGGGTAAGAGGCAGAGTGCCTAAGAATAATTGGGGGGAGGGGGGGATAGAGGCGGGCTGAGGGGGGACATGTCGTCCTTCTGCAAAGCAATCATAGACTCTAGCTCAGAAGAAAGATGGAGGGAGCACGTTGCTGTGTGTGAGGGAAAGAGAGGGAGAGGAGAGGGAGAGGTGGCAGGCAATAAAGCGCCCCATCAATCTGCTAAATGAGTGTCCTTCCTAACAGAGGCTACTGTAGGAAAGGCAGCATGCTCCATGTTCATCACTCACCACTGCAGCTCTCATCCACTTTCTTCCAGTCTCCTCCACTCGGTCTCATCTCCTCGCTTCCTTACACGTCCAGAGAATGATTTAACACACTGTTCTTTATGTGAGCCTATCAATTAGTCACACTTTTAAGTCACATCTTTAAATGACCTTAAAATGTTAACGGTTTTGACAAAAATGATCAGGATTATACAGTCTAACTCGAGCTAGCAGTATTTGTAGTGAGTATCGTGACTGTACCAGATTTTTCAACATTCAAATATTTATGAAATACATGTGCCCGCTTCGCCCTCACAGTTCACACAATAGATAACAGACAATAGCAGATGAAAAGAGAGTTTGTGTTGGGCTGTTCCAGATTAGTGTCACTCACAGACAATGGATTTCTGAACCCATGAAGGCTTCTGAATGGGAGCTGGGTCTATGGTATCTGGGAGTGTCTAAACAGGTCACATAAACACCATCTTCAACCTACTTTCTGTAATTATACTGTACATGTGAAAGGATAGTGCTCTTAGCTGTAACTGTTTATTACAGTACCAATATCATCCTTGGAAGAAGGTGATCTGAAGGGGTGACTATGGCTTTGAGAACTTGTTTTTTTTCTTCATTTTGCTGAACAAGCATGGAGGTGGGAAAATATCACTTCCCTGAGTACTTTGTCACTCCCACTGATTGTCCAGTTGAAAGGTCCAAACCTTTCCTCTCACCTGACAGAGTGAGAGAACTGTACTCATGGTCAACCATAGACTAGATAGGACACGAGGACTGTAGAATTAAATCTCTTTTGACATCTCACTTTCCATCTCCTGCAGAGATGTCACTTGAATAATTCAATTCAACTCAGCAGTCAGTCACAGCATAGAAAGAACCTCTATTACTTTAGAGATTCTAAAATAACCACTCACTTATTGTTGGTCCCCTCTGTTCTCCCTGTGTTCTCAGGGCTTGTCTACAGATACTCTGCCCATACGTCAGCAACGGACAGATAGCTTATTTTCCTTTTGGGTGAATCAAATAAAGGCAAATCAAGTGTGAAGAATATATTCCAAAGGAAATTGATGAATAAATTCTCATTCTGCTTTGTAGCAGTGCATATGAACAGGCCACATTTGACTCCATTAGGCCTCTGTCCCATCAGAACTGCTGTGTAATGCTTACTCTGCTGATGACCAACTCTGTGCAGGAACGCAAGCTGCATACAGAGCAGAACGCCCCCTGCTTGTCCTGCACCTAGCTAGCCAGAGTGTAATAGCTCAGAGAGATATCCTAGCAAGGCGGTCAATATGACAAGTACTCCGAGCTATGCTATGCTGAGCTCTGCGCTCTGTCCTACAACTCCACTGGGATGTCCTTTCACTTTCCTCAAAGCTTCATTCCTGGAACGTCTGACAAGCCAGGCCTGTGTCCCCTTCCTGTGGTCACCTTACATTGCACTTCAGCACTGGATGCTAGCTGTCATGAGCAGTCAGGCTCACAATGATGATCGTCTGGTCCCCAAGGGCCACAGGCTATTCCAGGGGCCATGGACACCTCTGCCAAGTCAATTGAGAGATATCAAGTTTATTATGACTTTGAAACTGAGCTGTGATTGATTTGTTCAGGTTATTGTATTCTATTGTATTCTTTGTATTCTTTTATATTCTTCTTTCCTACTTTGATCCTCAGCAGAGGCATAATGGTGGTTAAGTGTGCACATCTTCTACTGTGTTGTAAGCCTGGAGTGTTGGCACGCACATTTCAGCCTGTAATGGGGAATAAAGTGGAGTCAAGCTGCTGTTTTGTGTGGAAAGCTGTGGTACTGTAAGGCTAGGCACAGCCATGGGGTGTGGGATGGCTGCTGTTGTGTTGGGGGATTTGTTACTAGGCATCCTCTTCTGCTGCCTGTGGTGGAGCTCTGCGACGAAGCTCTGTGGTGGAGCTCTGCGGCGGAGCTCTGTGGTGGAGCTCTGCGGCGGAGCTCTGTGGTGGGACCCTCATTAAAAACACACTGTTTAATACAAGGATAGGAGATGGAGATTAAACCTTTTATACTGTATGAGGGTTGTGTTTTGATCTCCAATTAGAAGACTGATGGATCTTCTTCCTGGCTGCTTATATCTTATATATTGTACTTGCTCGGTGGTCTGGTGGCGTTGTCTTGCCTCTTCATGCCCAGACACATGCCTCTACCACACATGCACCAGAGGAGCGGTTGTTCTCATAAGCAGTGCTCTATGATCGGGGGGGTCAAGTAGAAGTCTACCAGTTATCATCATCAGCTCCACAGAAGCCTGATAATGGGCATTCATTTGAATCAAGAGGGTTGGAGCAGGGACATATCTAAGACGTGCAGGTCAGAGGGCCCTGAGGACCAGGATGGAAGCATGGTCTACACCATGCTGTGGATGGGAGGTCTGCTGGTGCTGGACAATAGTGTAAGGGTTGCAGCTGTCCTCCACTCAACCCTTTTGCTTGCTCTGTCTCTGTCATTGATCCAGATCTCAGAGCTTTATTTATTCCCTGCTCTTCTGTCAGCTCCTCCACCTCACTGCACAGAAATGCTGGCGCTGTTGGTGACATCATCGATACAAGGGGTGGGAGCCAGGTGTTGGAACGATCCTGTATGCGATGGCATCCAGGGTCACATAGCATGAGTCATACACACCATCGTATTGTATTGGAGTACATCACTTCTAGAGTAACTATTATAGTAAAGACCTTTTGTCACAGGCTGACGTTGAGCACAAGCTATTTCTCCTTCCACCCAGTTGCAGTGGAACAATGTGTTAGACTGTTGTGATTATAATGGAACAATGTGTTTGAACTGTAATTGCAATGTTAGTGTAGAGATTTAAGAGAGATGTAGGCTATAGTACTAATGTTCCAACTAAGTGTGACGCAAAATCCATAATTATTTAATATTGCCTACTGTAATTAGATATAGGTTGTGGCTTGACCCTGGCATACTCTTTACAAAGTCTCATCAGTTAGCATGCTGTTGTAACCATACTTTCTGGATCAATTGACAAGACCACCATTTTGGTGCCCTCCGCTCGTTTCTGCCTGAGCAGCTGCTGCTGAGCCCTGCTCTGCCCTGCCCTGCCCTGCTCTGCTCTGCTCTGCCCTGTCCTGCACCTGCCCTGCCTGCTCTGCTCTGCTCTGCCCTTTCCTGCCTGCTCTGCCCTGTCCTGCCCTGCACCTGCCCTGCCTGCTCTGCCCAGCCTTGCCCTCTACTCTGCTTGGCTGGGGTCTGGACAGAAGCACCGGAGCCCTTGATCCAGCTAGGCCAACCTAATCCTTTTACACAAGGGGCAGCAAAACGCCATATTAATTTCATCTTGTTTCTCATGCCTGAGCCAATTGGGCAGGCTGGGGCCAGCTGTTGTGTGGCTAACCTGATCTGGCCCTGTAGGACTTACACAGGGCCAGGCTAGCTGCTTCCACCGCTGGGAAATCCTCTTAATGTAAGAGCATGGATATGGAAGCTCTTTTACTATATGGAGATATCACTTCATTTGATCTAAATGTTGCACATTCAGTTAGTCCTCCGGCCACTGTGTCACTGCTTCTAAGCCTGTGCATGACTAATATCTAGTGATTTGGTGGAGGGGTGGGTTCAGGCTGCAGAGTCAGTGGAATAGGCACCATTCTTATGTCTGCTGGTGAGAAGAGGGTGCACCAGTGGTCACTCTAATGAGTAATGAACTAAGTCATCAAACTGGGCACATCCTTATTCACCCCATTAATAAGACAATGCAATTTCATGGAGGGATTGGACGGAAGAGATAAGTCACATTACTCATTTTGGTGTGTGTGTGTGTCATGGAGTGTGTGCCATCTGATTAGAGAATTGAAGGTCACTGCCCTCCCCCATCTTGGAGGAAGTCCAATCCTGTGGGAGGGTCAGTTGGAATTGGATGTGATAAATCAGGCATGGCATCACAATCAAACAGACAGATTTAATCCACCAAACATAGAATTAACCCAAATTGTTTGTAAAATGGGTTAGAGATGCATAGTGGCCCATTAAGATGTTGTACAAGGCCCAACGCCAGGTAGCAGCTTAGTTAGAGACACGGGCCATTGTTCTGGGGAAACAGAGCATTTGTGCTCTTTCCTTCCCCTTGTTCTCTGGAGATCCTCCTGGCTGCTCTTCCTGAGGAGAATAGAGCGCCTCTTCTCTGAGCTCCAGCCCCAGGGACTCTTAAACTCTGACAGCATTTTAAATGAGCACTGGCGGAAGATTTGCCCTGCCTGCTACTAACCAATAGCGTGCAGTCACTCCCGGGGGCTGTGCGCACACACACGTCAGGCCCACTGTACGGCTAGCGTGTTTCACAAGTGTAGACACTCAGCCCTGCCCGTTTAGCATGCTGCTCACAGCAGCACATGACTGCTGAGGTTAACACATGTGACTGCCTATTGAGCGCTGAGCGTCTTGTTTCGCTTGAGACCATTAGAGTGTCAGCGTCATTTTGTGTCGCGATGGTGGTCCCAGCTCAGAGCTCTGTCTGACTGGCCTCATTCTGCGCTGCTCTGTGAGATCCGTGCAGCTGTCAGTGATCACACTACAAACACACACCACCCACCACTCTAGACAACAGGAGGTCCAGCCTACTGTACTACCTTCATTCGGTTATGGTAGAAAATAGCCATGCTTTTGAAAGCCATTTAAGGCATTGTTTAATCTTATTCAAACAAGATTCTTTTTACATTTCCCACAAGCCTTTGTTCTTACTTGGTGAAATAAGTGACAACTCTTCAAAGGTCACACCAGTGTTTTCATGTCTTTGCCCCATATTAAGCCTGTCAGTGTTGACCCATGCATGCGGCCCAGTAGCATGCACATACTCAACTGCACTATGTGCAATCTTAAATTGGATTTTTGTAGTCAGGCAAAGCTAAGGAATATGAGAGGCATCCGAGCAGGAGAGAAGGAGCTTTAGCAGCAGTGCTGGGAGGATGGTGGCCTAAGGGAACACAGTCTCTCCCTCTCTCTCCCTCACTCCCTCTCTCTCTTTCTCTCTCCCTCCCTCTCTCTCCCTCACTCACTCACTCTCTCTCTCTTTCTCTCTCCCTCTCTCTCTCCCTCTTTCTAATTACACTGCATGCAGTGGCGAACAAGTGAAAGCAGCGCACAGGGACTTTTTGCTTTTAATGGGCATAAGCGTTGATGAACATCCTACAAATGACAAATGTTACCAGCCCTGAATATTTCAGCAGGCAGACCATTTTAATGCTGGAGCTTCCACTATTGAACAAAGAGAGCCCCTGGCTCTGCATGCTGAAGGGCGTGCGGTGCAGACCCAGTCTCCCAGTTCCCAGGGAGAGGCGAGGCTGCCAAAGCTGAACGTAAAAGCAGCGTTTTGAGAGAAACCTTTCCATGCTTCTTTATGGGGTGTCGTGTCTTTCTCCAGGGAGGAAGACACAGCTCTCTGTTGGTGTCTTAATGCTTTTACGGTGGGACGAGAGACTGTTTCTAGGTTGATTTACAGTGACGAATAGGCCATAAACTGTATACCATTGGCTGCCCTGGTTTGTTAGGGACATACTAGATATAAGACCAGTTTAGATCTAGTTTGTTCAGATTCATGTTCAGATGCATGTCAGACTTAAGAAGGAGATGGTTGACTATTATCTTCCATATCTAAGAATATCACTGCAGTACCCCTAACAGAGCCAAACACCATCCTCTTTTGTCTTATATTTACCTCAATCTGGACATCTCTTTTGATTGTCTCAGTAGGTATAAAACGCTCTGTTTCAGAGACAGGGTCTCCTAGGGAGAGAGTGAGTCTGTGTTGTGTAACAGGGTAGTTATGTGCTATTTCATCACCCTCAGTTCACACAGGGCCTATTCAGCCTCAAACACCGTGAGAGCAGAAACATCTCCACGTTCCCAAGCTACATTTGTTTGTGTCTTCTCACTACATCCATCAGACAGGGATGTCCTCTTGCTTGTGGACTGCCCTTCTCACATTTCCCCATCTATAAATCCTAATTGATTAGTCTTGTCATTGTCAGCTTGGCCTGAGCTTGGCTGTTCACGCCCCAGACCACACATAAACACACAAACACACCCACACGCACAAACAAATACACAAAGGCACAAAAGGGCTGACTGTAAGTACAGGAAGCTGTTATGATATACTGTCATAAGGCCAGACAATGGAAATAATAAACTTTGTGTTCCGATGTAAAGTGTTAGTCCTGTGAGGATAAAAAAGGACCTTCAGGAGTTTAGAAAGACACAATGTCAATGTCAGTGACTTTGTAAGCAAATTCCAATAAATGTGTGAGTGCTAAAGCCACTCAAAATATGATCCTGAACATGGATGAGGGTATGCTAATAGGTGGTGAGAAACAGTGGATGATAGACAGAGGGAAAGTGAAAGGTGATTATTGAGGGAGACTTCTAAAGTCAATATCCAGCAGCTGTCTTTTCACCCCTGAACAAGGAGACAGTCCTAAATTGATCCAAACCTCCCTCCTCAAGCCCTCCTCTCTCCACTCCTCTTTGCTCCTTCCTTTCACACTTCTCTCCCTCCTCCCTTCTACAGTTTCCCTCCTTCTCCCTTCCTCTCTCATCTCATCATCAGAGGCTGAAGGGGAAGTGCACTGGCAGTGAAGACATCTATTACAGTGCTGGTTGGTGGTGCTGTGGGATCTGTCCAGCCCCTGGCTCTTCTGCTTAGCAGAGCTCTTAAAAACAGGTGGTTGATGTGCTGTATGTCAATATAGTGTTGTAAGTTTAGACAATAATCCAGAGACCTGACTAAAGGAACCTGTGATACCATAGGCCCAAACGAGCATGATCTAGTCAGGTTCATGCTAATTAACTTACTGCGCCGAATAGAATAGGCTGTTGTCAGAGATTAACCCTGTCATGTGCATGAACAAGCGATGTTAAACCTTAATGGCTGGCTTTATGGCATTCCCCCATCCGGTCATCATCATCCTTATCATGTCACATGTCATTTACTGCTATGTTCACTGCTAATCTAATCTACCACACGCCGCCCTGAAACAGCCAACGATGAAGGTGGTTACTGTGTGAAAGAGAGTTTGATCGAGTGTTAGGACTCCTCAGACAGCGCTACTTCTGGCTCTGTCTTAGATGTGTTTCCACTCAGTAAGGGACAGACCAGAGCCAATTAGCACTGTGTTAACCCAGAGGAGCTGGCACAGTGCTGACGCTCATCACCTAGCTCTTATTCCTGTCTGCATGCTGCTAACTGTGCCAGCCAGCCAGAGGAATGCCACTTCTCTTTGTGGTCACGTAGATCAGAAGCTTCATCCAAGAGACCAGCGTTCAATTGCTCATATTAGCCTGCCTATCCAGCAATCTCTTTCATCTTACTTCAACCTAACAAACTCACATTCAAGCTCTTTCAAGTCTGTGCAGGGAGGCATTAGCCCAAAAATACATATCCTAAACTAATATGACCGCAGAGCCTGAGTGGTGTGGCCTCGTAAGATTATGTTTTCTTTGTGGGCATGCTCCGTCTTCTGGAACACTCTGTTGCAGTCACAGTTAACAACAAGCCCTACAGGATCATTGAACAGGACTACCCTGCACATATGTTCTGCAACCTCTCAACATTTCATCTGAGCTAAGCATGGCTTACCATATGTGTCGTTTATCCTGAAAGAGTAGAAATGCATTAAAATGTAGTCTTCCTTGAGCTTCACAATTTTGTTGGAGAGAGAGCAGAGGCTGGGTCGAATATAAAAGGTTAGTCTGATTTAAAAAATCTTATTTATCCTATTAAATAAGTATCAGCAAGAGGAATGTGAGTCGATGCAGAACTTCAAACAAGGATAATGAATGCTGAGACCTGGAATAAGAGCCCATTCATTTGATGTTCCTTTTTAGATTACATAGGATGGAGGTGAAACCAAACTAAACCAGCTCTACATAGTCACGTTCTTTAGAGTTATGTCTCATAGTCACGTTCTTTAGTGTTATGTCTCATAGTCACGTTCTTTGGAGTTATGTCACACCAAGCCAGCGATGCTGGCACACATTTCTCCCACTGCAAGTGGCAGGCAAAAGCATTGCTGAGGGGGCAGTGGCTTTACCGTGTTATTTGTTCCATTCCTTCTGTCTCCTTTTGTTTCAGATTGTTCTCTCTCTCTCTCTCTCTCTGTCTCTCTCTCTCTCTCTCACACACACGCACACGCACACGCACACACACACACATCAATTACACGCACACTTATACAGACATACCATTTGCTGGAAATGGTGTACAGTACTTTTGTCACCCATGTAGTGCTTTACATCTTCTTTACCTCAGCAGCTCCCATAGCACTCCAGCTAAGCCTTTGCTCTCCCACTGTGTGTGTGAACTGGTGACAGGTATTTAACAGTAAACTGAGCCCAGGAGAACTTTCACTTCGTAATTACCTCTGGACCTGTTTCCCAGCTTCTATAGACCGACACGCTGAGCCTGCCATGGGAATGCACAGGCCCAAGACTGCATTTCTCACCTTGTCCCCTACAATACTGTGTGTGTGATGGTGTGCGTGTGCATGTGTGTGTGTGGCCTGTGTGTGCTTATATTTGTGTTTCCAGCCCCTGTGGATGAATTACAGCAGCCTATATTGCTGTAAACCCTGGTGTATTTGTCAGCGTACGCCTCTGCTTGGCCAGGGACTCTGACGGAGATAAGTGGCTGAGCTCAAACAGTAGAGAGAGAACTGGAGAATGGATAGAGAAAACAAACCTGATATTGTGGAAATGAAATGTGTGCACACCATGGCCATGCCACTCTGCTCCTTGCCAGGATTTCAAACTAGATGGATCAGGCTGTCAGGTGACCAGTAAACACCTGTGTCATTCTGTTGTCATCTGTTCTATTGTCTTGTAAAATGTACCTTCAGTGTGGTATCGTGGAAACAGTATGCTAATATTGATCTAATTTCAACACTTTACCATGACCACGGTCATAATGTTTACAAGGCTTACTATATAGCTCAGCATTGCAGTTGCCCCACAGGTTGCTTCTCCCTGATGCTGCCACTGTCTGCTACAGCCACATGCATGAGCCTGTTCTTTGTAGGTCGGGGACAGTCCATATAGGCAATAAACTAACAGAGACAGCCCTTCAATACAAGCTAACGCAGTTGCTGTGGAAACCCAATCCGCATCAGCAGGCAGGCTGCATGGATCTGTGTCGGGGGAGGATCCAGCCTCCGCTCAGCACAGCTTCACAGGCGACCTGATCCAGACTGGGCTAATGTCACAGCATTCAGCGCTGCCCAACCAGAAGCTGCTCGCACCTAACTAATCCCACATGCCATCCCCCGAGCTATCCATTGTCCTCACCGCCGCCACACTTAGTGTGAGGTCACCGTCAGGTTTTAGCAGGGGTAGCAGGACTGACCCCTTCATCAGTGCAGAGACGCATGTAGTGTGTCAGATTCTGCAGCCCTGAGCTCAAACCCAGCACATCCACACACAGGCAACCTGGAAGGTTATAGTTGGATAGCAGTATAGTTTACATATTTGAACTTAATTGTAAACTAAACGGTCACCCTCTTTTGGTTGTTTTGGATCAAAATGTCTGACAAATGAACACATTATTATATAATCGCGATACGCTCTCATCCTTTCATATTCTATCAGACATCCATTTGGTGCATTCATGTGCATTCATATTGTGCCTCAACACTCAAACACAGATGGGTTATTTGAATGTTGTCCAGCGCATCTACATCAACAGAGAGGGGCGGTCATTGTGATGAGCGGGAGATTCTCCCCAGCTTTAGGACACTATCGTCTTACGCAATCCTGTCCTACTCTACACTGTCACAGGGCTGCTCTACAGCTCCACCTGGTGATCTAAATACGTCCACCCCTCTGAGTCAGCACTTTCTGGGCATGGTCCAGACCATGACTTCAGCTGGAGAGTAAGACCAAAAAGCCTGTATTAGAGTGGGACCCAGAACAACTTTGTGTACTAGAGCCAACCTTCTGTCTTCTCTACTTAGTGCTGCATTTCTAGGAGGTCCAAGGACGTTGTTAATGAGCTACTCTAATGTCTTCATTAGCTTAAGTGGATTTGTGGAGCTCTCTGTCTCCTAGGCCTCATATTGTATGCTGACAACTGTTTTATTGCCATTTTGTACTATTTAAGCATATTCACTGTGCAAAGAGTTGAGGACCGATGAAATTACAGAGATAAAACTGTAATGTGAACAATGCAGTATATTGACTGTAGCGATAATCAATGTCCAACATGTGAATCCTACAACACAGCAGTTTTGCTCTTACATGTTTAAGCTCCGTGTTTATGCTCAAAAACATGTTAAAATGATATGTGTTATGCGATCCATAGCCTACCTGAAATGTGTATGTATAAGGAAGATATATTCTCAATATGAGATCATACACAAGAGAACCCTATGTTTTATATGCATTTTTTGTATTGCAGGGTGAGCCATCCAGGGCCGTAGAGCCAGCCTGAGAAGAGGCATGTTCTAAGGGTGATAGTGTGGCCAGCCGTCATGAAAGGGTTAGGAGCCAACCGCAGTCGTCACCTGTCTGACTCCTGTGAGCCCTCAGCAGGCTCCCAGAAGCCCCTCTACCCTCTGACATCTGACCCCCATAGCTTCCTGTTGAGCCCCACCATGAACCATTATGGCACTCTGGACCCCCACATGCACCACTTGCCCCCACCAAACCACTCCTTACCCCCAGACTGCCTGCTGCCCCTTAACCAGATGTCTAACAGCAGTACCTTCCCCCGCCTGCACTTTAGCGCCCAGGCAGAGCGAGACCAGGGGGACTGCTCCCAGGGCTGTGTGGTGCCTGGTGGGGCTGGAGCAGGGAGCAGCAGGGCTGGCACTCTGTCTAGCTCAATGTCTATGGGTATGGGTCTAGGCCTCGGCCTCAGTGGAGCCCCCATGATCACCAGTGGCTCAGCCACCATCTCCTCTGCAGCTGCAGCCAAGATGAACCGGCTGCCCTCCAACCTGCTGGACCAGCTGGAGAGACACCTGCCTCTGCAGCGAGACGGCTTCAGCACACTGCAGTTCCACCGCGGCCGTGTCTCCAAGCAGCGCAGTGAGAGCCCTGGACGCATTCGCCACCTGGTTCACTCTGTTCAGAAGCTTTTTGCCAAATCCCAGTCCCTGGAGAGCTCAGCGGTCAAAGGCAGCACAAACGGGCGCTCAGCAGGAGGAGGGGGGGGGGGAACGGTCGGGGGAGGGGAGGATGGGACCAGACAGACCCGCAGGAGCAAGAGCAAGGACAGGGCTAAGACTGAGGGGACAAAGCAAAGATCCCGGCCAAATGCCCTGGGACTATGGGGCTCTGATGACACCTTGGACAGTGACACTATTAAAGCTGGGACTATTGCTGTGGGCTACCGCAACCCCTTGAGCATGATGACTCTGGGTAGGGCAGTGTCAGACAGCCAGGCCCCACTGAGGCATGTCCCACAAGGATATAATACAATTTCCGCTCATACCCTTAAGACCTCCAAGAGCAGCAGTGACCTCAAGTACTTAGCCTGTCCTTCTGCGCTGATGGGCACACGGGGAGAGGAGGGTGGAGGCCGGGAGGCAACACTAGTGAAGAGGGGCTCCTGGTCCACGCTCACCCTCAGTCAGGCCAGGCAAGTTATACAGAAGGGCTCAGCTACAGTCAACAGGACGCTACTGTCTAAGTCCAAATCCTGTCACCAGGACCTGGCATGTCAATACCTCCAGGTAGGAGAGACTGTGAGTATTTACAAAAGCACTTCTCATTTTTTGGAGTTAGAATCCACATAATCTCAATTGGTTCCTAAACTCATTGGTATTTAGATTAAATTGACCCAAACCTTGATCAACCATGAAGCCTTTCACCACATGTACATACCTTAGAAACTACTTCCCTCTATTATGTAGTGAGATTATTATGTAGTGAGACATTTTTGAGATATGATTTCTTGAAATGTACTGTACATTTTAGGTCTGCTGTGATAGAGTCAGGCTGAAGATGAGATGATAAAGTCTTACCCAGGTATGTGTGCTCAGACTGGCCTTGCCGATCAGAGGTATGTGTGGATGCTGCAGGTGCCCCTGGGGGAGTGGAGTGCCACTCTGGGCCGGGGCCGTCCTGGTGGCACTGAGATCCCCTGTCGGAGGATGCGCAGCGGCAGCTATGTGAAGGCTATGGGTGACCTAGAAGACAGTGAGGACTCGGAAGGCAGCCCCAAACCCTCCCCTCGTGCTGCCCGTCGCCAGAGCTACCTGAAGGCTACTCAGCAGTCTCTGAGTGAGCAGCAGCCGCCCCCACCGCCACGAAAGTGAGTCACCCAAACAGTAACATGCATGCTCACCGTGTTATGATGAACAACAATGCTAAGGCTGATTCATTCACATGGATCTGTCATCTCCAGGCGGGTAAATCTGCCTCTTGTGGCACGACTCAAAGTTGTCCCCACCAGTGGCCAGCAGGTGGCAGCATCCTGTCATCTGTGTCTATTGTCCATGTTGTTGAACCTAACAACTGAGCTTGTGAAAAACAGCTGTCCTGTCCTGACTTTCAAAAGAAATCTAAACAAATATATTTTTACTTGGATGAAAAGAATAGACATAAGGGGAGCTACCTTCTGACTAAGGATACTGTCTCAAAGGATTCATATGACGTTACAGAGCAAGGTGAAAACGATTTTGTAATGTGCTTTGGTACTCCCTGGCCTCCCCTCCACCCACACGGACAGGCCCCGTGGCTACGCCCTCATGCAGAAGGACTTTGGGGTTCTGTGGTCTCCACTGCAGAGTGCATGCTCAATGCAGCATCTGAGGTCAGTGCCACCCAGCAGGAGGCACCTTGACCCTCCTCTCACAGAGCCCACCCCTGTCACTCCCACGTCGCTCTAACCTGCCCAGTGCTTTCTCTCCCTGCCCCTGTACTAGCAGGGGTTCAGTGATGTGTTACTGCTCTGGTTACTAAGCCACCCCCCTCACTTCTCACCTCCCCATCCTTGTCACTCCTCACACACTCTGCCACTAACAGGTACTTGTTCCACACAGAACAGAGGAAACATATTTAGTTATATTGGTAATCTGAAAAGTAATACAATCAATTCTGCTATTTAATTGTTTTTATTTCAAATGAATGATTCAGTGTTTCCTCTATGCTGTCATTCTGAACCCAACACAAGCTGCTATTCCTCCCATATCACTGGCATTTGATCTAGTTAAATCACAACGCCACTATACTGTGATTCAAAGGTAGATGAGAGCTAAACGATACATCATGTATCTTTCTCACATGCCTGTCTCACTGCTTTGGGGTGACTAAAAATTCTTAACTACCCTCCCAGCTGTCTCCCATCCCTGAGAGAGATGGCCACCAACCGAAGCCTGGACAACCTGGACTGCCTAGTGACCCCGGTGGAGCCTCCAAGGCACCACTGGGACAGCGACTTCAACCAAAGCTTTGTCACACTGGGAAGAGGCATGGGCTGCGGGCAGGTGGGTACCCTCCCGCCACAGTCTCACAGTTAGAGCTGAATGTTATTACCATAGGTGTTTCTCAAGCAGAATCTACAGTACATGACATGTACAGGATGTACTGTGATATTTATATTGCAGTTTACCACAGCACAGCAGGCAGACAGCAAGTTCGTGTTTCTGAAATTAAATCAAAGTTTTACAAATATAGAATGGCCTAAGACCTCAGACACACATGTCAGAAATACCCCAAACATGATACAGACATGAGCCAGCGGGAGGTCTAAATGGAGAAAGCCAGGATAATCTTTCTATGACAGAACATTTCAGATTATGTGTGTGGTGAAATGTTGGTTGGTTAAATATGGAGTAAGCCTGCAGAAACAAGAAAGGGAAATATCAGCAAACTGGAACATTCGGTCCAATCTAATCCTGAGGAGGTTCTGTATGCAGCTAAGTCCGAAGACTCCAATGGACAAGCAGGCTGGACACTAGTGATGCTAATGGATACTACTAGATGGCATCAATTTGTTGATGACAGCCATGGACTTGTTCTCTTTACCTGAGGAGGTACTTACTGTTTTCAAATACAATGCTTAAAAGACTGAATTACGTTTAATTTGAGATGTCAAGGCAAATTAATGGTTTCACGTGAGAGTATCGAAAGAAAGGTATCAGCATGGTATTTCTGATGGATCTACAGTAACTACAAACACCAAAACTGGTTTAACCCTGATGGAGTGACATTGTTCCACCAGAGGATTCTCCTGGATTTTCAATTGAGGTACACTTAAAGAATTTGAATACACAATGTTTTAATACCATTTTTATATTGATGATTTCTTCTTGAGGGCTTATTAGAGCAAAGCCAACTCCAGATGACAAGGTGGATAGGTTAAACATGGCAGGGGCTCTCTAACCTGCTAAAGACTTGACTGAAGACATCAATCTCATGGACATGTTGTGAGTCTGTAAAGGATGCTATACCACTTGCTGATTCCAACTGTATGAAGAAACTGTATGTCCTCACACTATAGGAAAAACGTGTCCCATCAGGCTGAACAAACTGATACGCTCCCTTTGCCACCATCATCATTAAACTTCTCGCTCTTCCACCTGGACCTGGGATATGATTAGAAGCACTTCATTCTGCCTCCAGCTCTCTGCTGCTGCTGTGCAAACAATGAAAACGTCCTTTATCACAGCGTGGAGAGGCTAAGTTGACTCAGACGGACAATCTATTTACAAGGCTTCCTGGTTCCTGTACCTTGGCTGTGTGTAGTCTCATGATTTGTTCTTGTTGAAGGATCGAATCTAAATTACCTTAAACCAGATGTCACTAAAGTAGCACCATATAGAGTAGAGGGCACATTAAGGGCTCTAATGCTTCTCGATAATTGCTCTAGTTCCTGGCATGCCAAAAACAGTGGCAAAAGCTTCTCGCTGAACACTGCAGAGCCTGTCGGTGGTTTGCAGTTCACAGATATCACACTGCTGAAACAAATTAGTGACAGATACATTTGCTATCATAAGTGCTTTAAATCAACTAATGTATGACCAAAAAAAACCCACAATTGAATTATATCATTATCCTTGGACCTATTTTCCATTGGAGACAGAGAACACATACTCTGGAGTTTGTTTGGTACACCTAACAGCCCAGTAACATTATTCAACATCTGGTGCTGAGGGAAACAGGACACTTCACACCCTGCCTTGATAACCCACACCTCTGCAACATGCCTCGCCACCCCAGGCTGGCCATCACCTCCCCCCACAGACGGCGGGCTAGTAGTCGCATGATCGTCAGTCCTCGGCCTCAGCGAGTCAACCTGCACGTGTCCTTTCAGGTGTGTGGGCAGGGCTGTGGGCATGGCGTGCCCTACTGTGAGGTGGAGTCCCAAGCGGTGGAGGCTCTGGACCTGCCCATGCCCACATGCTTCCGCTCCCGTAGCCACAGCTACCTGAGAGCCATCCAGGCTGGCTGCTCCCAGGACGAAGACACAGCCTCCGCAGACTCAGACTCACCACCGCCCACCACCAAAGGCTGCACCTACTCGTCCAGCACCAGTGAGTACTAATCAGGAGATGGATGGCTTGAGGATGTCAAACAAAGACAAATTACAGCTATTTCACATTAGTCACTTCTTATGACTCTAGCCCTATATAGCTATTTACTTCATTTAAATAGTTTTGTCTGGTATAGAATCTTATCTTTACTCTTGTGAACTGCCTTCCTGAAATATTGTTAGCTCACAAAGCAGGCTTTACAAAAAGCATATTATGTAGCTGCCATTTTGTCCATATGCAAAGTGAGATGGAAATCAATGTGAGGGAACACATAACATACACACCAAGCATTCTATTTCCCGAACTGTAGGCTACCTAAAGTTAAGCTATGTTGTAAGTTGCACTTTAGTGTTTTCAGTGTATCTGTAAAGGCTGATGAAAGGCCATCGCCATGTGCAGGAAACAAACGCAACGAAGCAGAAAGGTTTAAGGGCTAACTTGAACTGTGTCTTGCTGTGCTATTTTAATGCATGAATGCAGTCTTTTTACTGAACTAAAGAGCCGAGATACTAGGCGAATTGCTCCAGGCTTGTGAGCTTGTTGAGGCTGTAGTTCAACTGGGTATCCGGCATTGGGAGGGAAGGATTTTTGTTTAGGATCACTTGTAGGCATGCAAACACAGAGGTATTAGAGATGGAGCACGCACAGAGCAATCAATATTGTGCTGAGATAATTAATTTTACATTTTTTTATGTTGAAGCATAGAAACACGGGGCTGGTGGATATAGGTGCTGCTTCTTCGTAAAATTCACATTCATTTTCGTTTTCTTCTACCGGCTTACATTTGATTGAAGCCTTTAAGATATAATGATCAAGGATATGTATAAAGTCTAACCAATCGGATTTGTGATCGATGAGATTGAAGACAACATCCATCCAATAATATTGTAGATGGGATCTGTCTTGAGAAGCTGGCCACCAATCCTCTATTGTTAAGGGCGTGTACACACAATTCCTTTCTTCAACCAACGTTGTGAACTATCTAGTGGTGGTGGCACCATACCGTCTTCTCTTCTCCATCAATACAGCAAATAACGAATGAGGCGAACATTTATTTTCTCACACCCATAACAGTAAGATTTAAGATTTTCTTTGCTTGTATCTCTGTGTTTTGAAAATATCACTTGCCATAAGACGTTGCTTGCCGTTTAGTATACGAGCTAACGTTGGTTAGCTAACAAACGTGGACCCTTCAGAGATTAGCTAGGCTAGACAGACCAGACAGTCCAGTGTTGTCTAGCAACGTAGCTGCTAGCTAATGATTATGGATACCAGCAGTAAAGACCCGTCACTTTTATTGAGATGGAATAATATTTTAGAGCTAACGTTAGCTAGCAGGCTATGAACGACAGATTAACTTCAGTGACCGCTAGCTAATTGAAATAAATACATTTTGTCCCGTAGTCCCAGTAGATTTTCTAACCACGAAGCATACGGACTCCACACTAGCCTGCTAACTGGCTGCCGTGTTTGTAATCACGTAGCCTTACACTAGCCCTGCTAACGCTAAATTGCCCTGGTTGCACGTTGGAAGCATTTTGTATGTCATTGGTAATCCCAGGTTTCTTCATCATACTTGCTAAACGTGAAACAGACAACAGTCATCATTTTAACAGTAGTGTCAGATAGCGATTGAATGTCGTGAAGATCAGCCTTTTTGAGTTCGTGCTATCAAATCACTGCTAGACCATCAGTATGTGGATGCTATTCATCAAGCTTTTGCTTTTCAAGCTAATCGTAGCTAGCTGGTTGTATACGCCCTATGATTCCATCTACCTAAATAAACTTTTCCTCTGTCATGGGGTATTATTGGTATTTAAGTATGATTCGTTCTCGCCTGGTGGTGCCACTTTAGTCATATTCGGATTAACATGCTGGTGAGTCAGAATCAAACTTTGTTCATGTCATGTGTGAGGGGAGCTCTGTGGCAACTTGGATAGCTTTCTGCAGAGTCCGGTCTGTTGCGGCAAACACCCTTTTCTTGTGCTTTGCGTTTTTAATTTAATTTACTTTCTGACAGCAAAATACCTTGTATACTACACAACTTCATGCCAGTTTGAGTGCAGTGGCTATTTTGGACACAGTCCCTTGCGGGGTCCATCTCTGGTTAGTCAAAGCAATGTAGCTAGAAAGAAGATCAATTATTTAGTCTCATGCCCTGTACAAACTGAAGCACAGACTGAGCTGTGTTAGACAGTGAAGTGTTTCTGAAAGCTTTCAGTCTGTGTTTAATGTTTCTCATCTCATTGTGTAGCCTAGCCTTTTTGGAAGTTGAACCAATCAAGCGTCTCTCTTGACTGTAAAGCGTTAGATAGGATTTAAAATGGTGGGAATATGTCTGTTACAATGTCATGGGATTTAGCCAATTCATGCTATCAAAATGTCATTCACTTTTAAAGTGTGGTCAGCCAGTGCCCATTGTAAGGGATGGAGAGAGGAAAAAAGAAAGAAAAGTGCTCATTCACAGACATGGAGTCACACATTACTCCCATGCTCACTCACTCTCCCTGATGAGGTCATTTATGAGTCAGTGGGTGGTTTCACTGTAGTTTCAACAGGGACCTCCTAAAGGTTGCCTAAAGAGCTGTTGGAGGGTGCGGTTAATGATATGATTATATACTGCTGTATAATTATGTAGGAGCACAAGGCTGTCTAATAAAGCTGATTATGATGTAGGTCTAACCTATTCTCTCATTTTAGACAGTGATCAGAATGACACAGAACTTTGACTTCAGCATATCTTTTACAATAGGCAATATAATCATAAACCATGAACCTAATTTGAAACGCCCGAAATTTCCCCCCAGAAAAGTTGCACGTGGCCATGTCGGTGTCATATCCTTCAGCAGTTGAATTCATCCTACACAGTCTGAGGAAGTTGAGGTCTTTAAAAAAATTAAAAAAAACTCGTCCTCAGAGCCTACTGCCCTGTATATTGTTGAGGTTTTTCTGCGCCAGCATACCTTATTCAAACAAAAAGGTTTTGACTAACCTGTTCATTTGATTTGGGTGTGTTATGGTGTAGGCCCCATGACCAGTTGGCTACATACTCCGAAAATCTCAACATACTTGGATGTGTAATTTACGAGATTAAAGGGACTTGATTTTTGTACATGCTTGTGCTATATGTGGATAATGAGTGTTTCTGATGGTATAGGTCTAGTAGTACAATTTGATCGTGTACAAGATTGTCCCCTCACAGCTCCCATCCCCTGACCCTTAAAGAGCAGGTTCTGTCAGTCCAGCTACATCAGCTAATAAAGCTGTCCTCTAACCTGACACCAATCCTACAAGCCAAGCTGGAAACTCCACAGGACGTCTTAAGCATCTCCATACCTGTCAGTGGAAATGCATCACTCAGCACTCAGCAGTTGAGGCAGGCTGGACATGTGCTATAGAGAAGAACTGGTTTCAGAATGTTTGGTCATTGGATAGCGACTATTTAGCATTAGCACATAATCTCCTGTCCTTTTCTTTCATTTGTGTGCATAGTTTCCCTCTTCCTGTCATGTTGCTGTGGCTGCTCTCAGCACAGCCTTGTCCTTTAACTGCTGTGGTAGCTTATCTGCCTGTCTTACCAAACAAGGATAACTTCAGCAATTTTGTGTCTTCAGTCCAACCTCTGTCTGACTTTTAGCTGCCACATTCATCAGCACGAACCAGGCCAGCTCTCTTGTAGCCTGTCAGCCTGCAGTCACACTGTCATCATCCTGCTGCTAACATGGCTGGAGAGGAGCTTGTGGCAGCCTGCAGTGTCAGGACCAGGCACACACTGTTAGCTCAGCGGTGATCAGTATGGAGATTCCTACAGAGCGGAGACAGGAGGTGGCTCTGTGGAGCCTCCAGGTTGCTATTCACCAGTCAGCACAGTCTCCCTCCTCAGCAGCGTTGAGGCCATACACTGTGATGCTGAGGGCTCCACTGAAACAAGCCTGACAGTATTTCAACTGCTAAGATCCCCAAGGCTCGTCCCAGAGATAACTGAACTTTAAACAACATTTAAACATGCCTGTTTCTATTGAGGGTGAAATGGGAATGGGTCCCGTCCTTCTGTCTTGTTCTGGCCTTGCTTTAACCAGCTGTACACTGGGCCCATTAGCGCTAATGGAATGCCTCCCTTGCAAGTCCGGCTGTTAGAGGCAGTGTTTCCTGAGTCCTGCTACATTGCTCTCAGTGAGTGATCCAATTGAATTAACATGAAGATCATCTGGTTGTTGACAGAGTTGTAATGGATGTTAAGTGCTGTCTGAGCAAGATAAACCCTGTGAGGAGCCCCTCAGATGAGTGACCCAGACCTGCTCTTCTCCAAGTACCTGACACACGCTCACCACGGAGCCACATCTGAACCTGTCAACACTGATGCGTTTTGATCTGCCACACCTTCTCACAGGATAAACACGGTTTGGACTCTGGATGAGTTATTGGTGTTTCAGTGATTCAGTTAGGCTGTTCCTGTTGTCACAGGGCGAGGCAGAGCTGTTGTCTGTACGTTGGCATGCTGAAGGCAGGGAGGCATCCAGACCCAGGCATCCACAGGCTGAGGGCAGTTGATCCAACTTGTAATCCCCCACTGGCAAACAGCGCTTGGTGACGGACGTCCGGTGCACATTTAGGTCAAGTGGGAAAACATCCAGTCTGGAGGGAGCAGCTTAACAGACACGTCTGCTTACATTTAAGTGAGTGTTGAAATGCCATTCTGTTTGTGCGTGGATAGATTGAACGTATTATAGTTAACTATATGAAGAGGTAGTATAAGTTTCAGATAAAACGGAAATGGTACAAATCTCTTGTTGTTGGAATGCCAATCGTATGGTCTGACACACGTATGTTCATGTTTCAGGCACAAAGCAGCAAATGTCAGAGGCTAGTACTTGGGGCTCAACACGCCGCGTTAATGAACTTGTGGGATTGTACACGTTTATCCTGGTTATTTCAGGAATGTGTCTCAATCTCTGTGAATAAATGTCTCCTTTTGTCCTATGCTGGCTGGCTTCCCAGATCCAGCCTGTAGCAGCTATTCCAGTGTGTGGGATATCTGTGGCCCTGGCTACTGGGAGACATGTGTTTCTGCATGCATTACACACACACAAATATTTGAGAGTTTTTCCATTTTAAACGCTTTATGGCAGAGATCACCAATCCTGAAATGGTGCTAGACCTGTATCTGTTCCAGAACTGCAGGATAGACATTCCCTTATTGATGGGTGAAGGAAGAAACGTCTGGTCATACTGCTTCCTTATTGGCCTGTGACTATGACTATGCAATAGCTGGTTTCTCTGCCAGTTCCTCATCTCAGTCTATGTTCTCCCATTTACATAGCCCAGCCAGCCAGCGATTAAAATGGCGTTCATTCCAAACAGCTCTTCCCCCTTCTTTGTGTCTCAACAGTATGAAAGCTTCCCTGCTTCCCTAGTGTTTATTCTAGTTCCTGCGTTCCACCCGCAGCAGCCCTGCAATCATCCACTGATGCTAGTCAGGAGGCCATGGCAGGGCCCCCCTGGCTCTGGCCCCCCTGCCTCTGGCCCCCCTTATGCTGCTTGGCACTGAGTCCCACCCAGCCCGGCTGGATGCTAATCCTCCTCACTGGCATAGCTGCTGGATGTGCTGTGTGGTGGACGTCTCTTGAGTGTTGGTCAGGGTTTGTCATAATTCTGGCTTGATATTTAGTCTAGAAGACTCTATCCCATGGAATGATGCGTTGCTCTCATTTGGAGATTAAAGGTGCGGTCAATGATCAACAGCCTCATGTAAAAACATGCAGCAGCACAGATTGTCTCCAGCTCCTCCACTTTCCCTGTAGATAAGCGGGCACAGTAACAGACACTGGTCTGTAGCTTATCTTTGCATTGTAAGCCTGGATCTACAGACATTTTGAAATCCCTAGGTGTGTTGTTTAGATGGCTTTGGTGATTTGGAGATGATTTGGAGCCACGACACCTATCCTGTTTATTCTTCTGTAACTGGGTGTGAGCTTGCGTCAGGCCCAGCGGCGAGGCCCTCTCCACCTGACACTCTGCTGGGGGGGCCGGCAGCTAGAGGAGGCCTCCAGGGACTGACTGACGTCAATGGAACACAACCAGCGGGTTCTCTAAAAACACAGACTCTGTTTTCTTTGGCCTAGGGAAAAAAGAGTTAGGCCAACTAGCCATGTTAGTAGTTTGGCGATTGGCTACAAGTCTGTTCTTGATTCTCTGATGAGATCCAGTATCTGTCTAGCTTCATGTTGCTGTTGTATACCTCTTTATCCATGTGTTTGCTGTAATGCTAGTGTTCCCTGTCCTCTCTGCAGTCCCAGCGTGTTTCAGCTCCAGTAAGAGGGCCCCTCCCCCTGTCCCCCCACGCACCACCTCCAAGCCCCTGATCTCCGTGACGGTGCAGAGCAGCACAGAGTCGGCCCAGGACACCTACCTGGACGGACAGGACCGCCGCAGCGAGGCCAACAGCCAGTCAGGGCGCAGCAACTCCTCTGACAGCTTGTGTAGTACCCTCGCCACCAGCTTCACAAAGGGCAGTAAGCCTCCTGTCCCAGCTCCTACTCCTGTCCCCACTGCTGCCCCTGTCCCCATCCCGACCCCCAGAGACCCCCCCACGCTGATCAGCCTGCCCCAGAATGACAGTCTGAGTCCAGCCCTCACCCTTGGAGAGCCCCAGGCTGAGACCGCGCCCAAGAGGAAACTCTCCTCTATCGGCATTCAGGTGAGAACCCTTCCCCATAGAAGCTGCAAGAGACCATGATGCTATCATGCTAGACAGGAGGTGGGCCATATTGTAATTGTTGTTTCATTGACTGACAGGTGGACTGCGTTCTGCCGATCCCAAGAGAAGATACGCCCCCTCTGACCAAGTTCCAGTCGATAGGAGTGCAGGTGGAGAACGGCAGGCCGTAAGTAAAGCTCAGGATCCCTCTGGCAAGTCAGGGTCGGGTCAGGAGCGGGTCGGGTCAGGAGCGGGTCAGGTCAGGAGCAGGTCAGATGAGGCTCACACTGCTGCTGGCCCTAACATGAAGGGAAAGCAGAGGAATTCATTTTATTCACTAGCGGGGTCATTCTCTAGCATTACAACTGCATGGTTGGTTCTGCATTAATCCTTTGCTGCCGGTTTTAGTGCCAAACACCAACACACAGACACTCTCACATACAGAGTGACCCTGATTTGTGTGGCAAATCAAAGCATGGTTTTGTGGTGTTGGCCAAGGTCATCCAGCAGTCAGTGTTGGGGCTGGCACAAGTCTAGTGTATTATAGTCTGCCTCTGATTGATGGCCCCCTGCCTGTGTTTTGGTCCTACTAAAGGCAGACGGCTGTGAGAAACTAGCCAATTGAACCTGCCAAGCACAGTGTAATTTACCTTAATCGTATTTGTTAGACTGTGGTGCCTACTTTCACTCCCTTCTCTCTCATTCCTAAGGGTGCCATTTTTCTGCTTGTTTTCTTGCTCTCTTGCACAGTCTCACTTTCTTCCTCTATGGTGCTTGCTCGATCTTGCTCGGACACTTTGTCTCTCTGTTTCTCTCTCCCTCTGCATCTTGCGGTCTCTCTCTCTCTCTCTCTCTCTCTCTCTCTCTCTCTCTCTCTACATCTTACTGTCTTTGTATTTGCAGTGAGTGTGCTCTTAGCTTCACTCATGTTCTCCCATCAAATTCCATCTGTGTTGATGGGAATCTATCTGACGTTCTGACCCTGCACTTGAATACCTACTTACAAACTGTGTGTGTCTGTGGCGTCTTTCTTCCCAGACTCAGCCGGGCCAGCAGTATGGCCTCCAGACAGAACACAGAGACAGAGCCCCAGGAGTCACAGAAAGCTCTAGCCTCAGAAAACAACACCGCCAACTGTAACAACAGCCAGCCCGCAGATCCCTTGCCCCCCAATGGAGAGGACAGCACCATGGCACGGCAGCCCCCCAAGCACGTCCCAACCCGAGCTCCATCCTTGCCGCCAGAGACCCTGGATCCAGCGCTTGACCCCTCCTCCCTGCCGCCACCAGACCCCAGCTTGGAGAGCGATAACGGCAAGGCCCAGGGGGACTGCGCCCAGCCCGGCACGCCCGCCTGCCTCAGGGACGGCAACTGGTTCCTGAAGCTCCTGCAAGCGGAGACGGGCCGCATGGAGGGCTGGTGTCAACAGATGGAGCAGGAGACCAAAGACAACCAGATATCTGAGGAGGGTAAGACAGGAGCACAGTGGCCAGCCTCACACTGGTCAGTTGCAGACTTTAGGGAGTAGACGGTAGATGGGGCTTTTCACTGGCTGCAAAAAAGTCAAGCGGACATAAAGAAATGGCTTCCCTCACTAGTGTTCCTCTAGTGTCTCCTTAAGGTCACGGACATTTGAAAGCAGCATTGAAATGATGATGTATATCCTCGAAGCCCAACCGGCCGGCCAGTGAGCGGTAGCTCCTCGGGGCCCGTCTGTGGAGATGACAGGGGGACTGGGCAGGACAGGCTCATTAGGACTAACAGACAGAGGCATGGCTGCTCATTACCTGCCAGAACTGAGGCTGCATTCAGCTCTAATGGAGCCTCTCTCCGTTCATCTCTGCCTTTTGATCTTTCCTGATGGCAGTCAGTCTGTGTTCCTTTTCTTCTGTAAAGAGGAATGTGGAATGAAGGAGGCAGTTGGCTGGGCTTGCTTCCCCAAAAGTAGGGCGCTCGTCTTTCTCATGCTAATGCAGGACTGATGAGAGGCTCAGACTCATTTGCTGCCCATTAAGAAATGGGAAGAATAAATATTAAATAGAAAGACATGAATATGAGTTGATTATGTACATGCAGCTTCTGGGCCTGGAACGACCTTCCTCAGGGGGAAGCTCCTGCCCCCTGTTTGGCCATGGCTCCATGGCTCTGTCTGCACCTGCGTACATGCTAACTCATTGGCAGTCAGCGTTGTGATGATTGACCATGTTCCTGTCTGGCTACAGTGTTGGGGACCATCCGCAGTGCAGTGGGCAGTGCCCAGCTTCTCATGGCCCAGAAGTTCCAGCAGTTCAGAGGACTCTGCAGCGAGAACCTGGTGAGTTAGAGGAAGCCTTGAGAGGATTTCCGTAGCTACCTCCTCCTATTACCAACTCGAAATCCCTCATAATCTCTGCAGCTTGGCTTACCCTGCTGCAGATGTTACTGGAGCCTGCCAGAGGTTGGAACTGTAGAAGGGCTCCCCCTGTTGTTGATGTGTCTGTATAACAGGAGGCAACCTTCTTGTTTCCTCAGAACGTGAATGCCAACCCTCGTCCCACGGCTCAGGACCTGGCCGGCTTCTGGGACCTGCTCCAGCTGACCATAGAAGACATCAGCCTGAAGTTTGATGAGCTCTACCAACTCAAAGTCAACAACTGGCAGCTCCCAGAGAAGCAGGATAAGAAGGTATGACTGTGTACACACAGTCAGGCTCCAAGGTGAAATGGTTATGAATGGGTTTCCAGTGTGTCCAGCCTTGTGCAATTCCCTTCCTTTTCTGTCTGTCTGGTTCAGGAGGAGAGAAAGCTGCCCCCCGCGTCTGTGCCAAAGAAGATGGCCAAGCCCAAGCTTGCTCCTGGGAAGGACAGGAGCGTAGACTCTGCTGTGGACAAGCAGCGACAGGAAGCCAGGAAACGCCTGATGGCAGCTAAGCGCGCCGCGTCGGTAAGACAGAACTCTGCCACGGAGAGTGCCGACAGCATCGAAATCTACGTTCCTGAGGCCCAGACCCGGCTCTGAGAGTGGACCACAAGCCTTCCTATACCCCACTGCTTATGAAGGAACTACTTGTCTCACACACACACTTTCTCGCAAACACACGCACACACACACATGCAAACAGTCAGGGTGCAGTGGGCGGTGCCTGGTGGCAGCCAGGAGGACAGAATAGGTGAGCACAGGACTGAGGAAACTCTACTGAACAATACACACTACCTCCTGGCTGCCATGGAAACAAACTTCAGACGTTTATTACTATTGTTATTATTGTTATTACTCTTAATATTATAATAATAATTATTATCTAAAATATATCAAGACTGTCTTAAATGTGCAAGTATCTTGGATAAAGACATCCTTTTTCTTTGTGAGCTGAAGAATCTTGGTATCCCAGAAGTTTACTGTCACTTTCTGTCACCCTCTCACTCCAGAGTCTGCGGGCAAGTTCTGGCTGCCTCGTTTACGAGTTGAGCGACCACACACTCAGGACATAACACCCACACACACATGCATACACACACACACACACACACTATGAACGCAGATAAATCCACACGCAGGTGTACTCACTGTCTGTCCTCGCAGTCTTCCTGTTATCTTTGTATTAGGCCTACCACTCATTGGTTGTGGTGTGTAAGCTTTAATGTGGAAAATGGACTATGAGATGGTGTTGCTATATGCCCAGAGGACAACGTAGCATATAAATATATATAGGTGGATAGATCGATAGATATATATCTCACTCTGGTTATACCATGTTCATTTTTTTAATGTTCTTTACCAGATTGTTTGTTAGACAAGGTCAGTGTTCAGTACTACAGTAGTTTTTTATAGACAAAGTACATGTAATGTCATGATATTCACACACAATGCAATCATTCACTCCATCTCTTTCACAAAGACACACTATATTGTCCGTGTTTGTGAAGAGCTGTGATTTAACAAGTCTTATATTTGTCTGAGACAGAGAAATGACTATGGCCAGTTGATGTGTACAACAAAGGAATGTATGGACTGGTATGCATTGCAAATCTAACTTGACTCCTCACATTCACCCAGATCAAGTTCCCTCTCCTCTTGTTTTCCTGATCATTCCTTTTCAACCTTCATTGCACCCCAGTATAATGCAGGGGACCTGGTGTTGAACCTCTGTTTATAAAACATTCCCATTAAACTCAACTCAAATTCCTCTCCAGGAGCTGTGAGCAGCATTGCATCCATTTGATTTCAAGGTGACGGTGATAGAGAAGCGTCTGGAAGCACCTGAGCGTGGAGACAGACTGGTCTCTGGATGACCCACGGCAGCTCAGCACGCTGCCTGTTTCACTAGAAATGAATCAATAGCCAAATTAAAAAGTGCATTCAAGCTAGTAACATTTGAATTATACTGGTGCCAAGTCCAAACTACCAAACACAATCCTTATAAACCTGCTGGGAGGTACAGATTGGTTCTCATGGCAGGAGTTAGTGTTTGGACCAAGCAAAGGGGCGTTTCTCAGGGCCAGCGCTCAGTCACTTAAACTAAAGGGAAGACTTTCAACCACCGCGTGATGTGACAACTAAGTACCAATACACACTGGTCATTGACAGTAAAATATGATAGATTTGCTTTCGATAAGATATGAGGTCCGACATCGTCTTGTGGTCATGTAGTGATAGTCACTGTGGCTGCTCAAGGTAGTGACATGTCAGTCTGGCACACGGCAGCTTCGCTTCTCATCCCTGTTCACACAAGTTTCACGGTGACGTTCAGGGACTTCGGTACACTTTAGTTTTATACGAGACATTTCCAGTGGTTGTTTTAGGATTGTAATTTAAATTTGACAACCAGCACACACACAAACGTTCCACCAATCTGTTTTTGTCATTCTTAAAGAAAGAAAATAGTTGGTGCTACATGAATCTGGTGCTTGTACTGTGGTGGTGTGTTGGCAACGATAAGTTTGCCATAGCTGAAAAAGATGACTCGCATATTGTATTTTAAATGGTGTTCTTTCTATGTCCTGGTTTTCCACCATGTCGTTGAAGTTTGCAGTTACGTCTGCCCTACAGGGATCTAAAAGCATGTTTGTTGTAGAAACACGTGCTTACACCATTCATCTTGCTTAAGAATCCACTGCGGGGACTTTCACACTTAAAGTGACGTTTTAATTTCAGCTCCGGATGCATTGACAACACCTTCCGCATGGGTGAATTAAAATTGGAACGTGTTGATTGGTTTAGTGCAGAAACCAGACGTACCATAGCGCTTGTCCTCAGTGACACTCAAATAGCCTGAAGACAATTTGACTCCCACTAATATTAGGCTCCTTAGAGCCACCAACACACCTTACAGCTATCGCATGATGTCATGTCCTGATGTCATGTCCTGATAGCTTGCCTGAGGGACAGGCACTGGGTCTGGGGACGTTTCAGAAGGAGGCCTGTCAACGGTGCAGCTTGCCCACCAAAAGAGCAGGTTCTCCACCTGCTGGTCATCATCTGCATCACAGGGTTGGTTACTGCTGTTCTGCCCAGTGTTGTATTGCTAGCTCATAATGACACACTAGGTGGATTAGAACTGGTGCACCTGAGACAGTACCATTACGATGATTTTTTAAATATTTGTTTATTTGTGATACATCAACAATGGATGTGTACATTTCATTGTCCAAAAGGTCATTAAAGCATCCCTTTATTACATCTTGTCATAATCATTACTGACTTAATTTGCTACAATACTTATCCTAATAAGTCATATAAGCTAAAATGTAAATGTTAATTACTTGAAACAGTAACTTATAAAAAAATGGTACCTATTTGCTTGTGACCTTATAAAGCAGCAACTTTTTTATTCGGAGATGAATTGAAAGACTAAATAATTCTTGACACTACTGTTTGATAGATGCTGTAGACATCTCAATACTATGTGAGAATGCAATAGTGAAATGATGCTGAATTGAGACTATGCAGCAGAGTTTGTTCCAGACTTGAGTTTATTTTCCTGTTGTGGAATCTAAGGCAGATCTCTGGTGCACCCTCCCATCTCCATGATCCATCCCCCATGAGAGGCTAGCCTGATCAGGGACCCTCAGACAGTGAGTAAACCGACCAGTCTTAAGGAATTAAGGGCTATCAACGGACACATGGCAGGAAGCGGCAATTCGTACAGTATCAGATCCTAGGAACCTTTTGAATATTGTGAACGAATAATGATTTCGTCACAGCAGATAGGAAAAGCTCTGTATTTATATGAACTTTGTTTCCATGAGTCTCTTCAAGGTATGGGACAGGACAAACCATTTACCCATTAACCATTTTGTGTTTTTGACTAAACACATTCATTTGAACTGTTTATAGGTTAGCTGCTAGCATTCTCTTCCCGAAAGCAAACCTTGTTGATGGTCATTACTTTACAATGCAAAGTAATTGACCTGCTTCACAAAACAAGCACATATTAAACAGGTGAATGGGTGTTGAAGGTGGGAGGATGTGAAATCTGTTATGGTACAGTAGATACTCCATAGACTGTCAGGGTTTTATTTGAAGGAATAAAGAAGTGACTTCCAATAAAACGCTTGTTTGTCATTTTTTTGTATTTTTGTTTGTGTAATGAAAGCAGTGAGGACAAGATAAGAATCTCGTGAAGAATGTGGTCTTCAGGGGCATCCACATCAGCACCATCTGCTGTCGGATCTGTGAACCAGTCAGTTGCATAAGATGAAAATGACATGCGAGAGCCTTTAAGCCGCTAAATATACTGATCTCCAGACCAGTTTGCGTTATGTCTTTTCCGGGTTTGGCATATAAAAAAAGAGTAAAAACTGAACCTAGATCTGTTTTTGAAGAAGGGTTACAGAAGAGTCACAAACCCAACCAATCTTCTTCCTGTACACGTCGGGGAGGAGCTTCAATTATGAGATACGTGATGCGATCGAAAGTGAACAAACCAGTGAAAGAGGGGAAATAACATTTGTGTGGGTTCCACCTGCAGTCTGGTAAGTTTCCCGTGGACAGAGGAACCTTAATAGCGAATGTAGCAAAACATGTTTCTCCGTGATCATAGTTTTTTTCTCGCTCATAGTTTGTTTCGAAATAGCTAGCCTGAGACGCATTGGGGTAATCTAACGTAAATGAAAAATAACATGATTAAAACAGTTAATTAGTTTTAGCTAGCACTTCAGTCATTCAAATCATTGCTAATTCATTCAGTAATATATGTTGGTTTGTGTCAGTAAGAGGTGATGCTAATGCTGATCTATACGCCTGCGGTGATGTTGCACCCAGATGATAGGCATGTGTGCCTCCCTAAGACTTGCGGTACATTTTGTACTTCAATACAAACCCATTAGCGATCAGAAACTTGGGTTTGGAGTTGATTTACCTGACTGCACCAATAGTAGGTAACTGTCTGCTATCAATGTGTCTGTTGATGGATCAGCCATTGTCATGTCATGCAGAATTCCAATGAGAGCGCAGATGAGCTCACCTTGTTAAGAGTGACCTGACCTCAGCCTCTCCAGACCCAGGCCTCAGACACTGTCATCCACTGAGTCCTCGTGTATCATGGCTGCCAACCAACATAAAGCGAAAGCTCGGGGCAGTGCAACAGAGGGGAAAATAACTGAGCCAAGGACTACTGAGAAAAAGTGCTGTAAGTATAGGAGCCTGGGACCTGTATTATTGCTGTTATTATCCAGTTATACTCCTTTGCTATTATCTATGTCAGTTGAAACCTTCAGGCATTGTCAATATTTTCAACCTGATCTGTTGTCATTGTGTACTGTGGGCAGCAGATCTATAAGCCTGTGGTGGAAGTTGCACGCACTGCAGGTGAATTCACTGGATCATGTAGATTTAGTTGGGTGGACCTATAATAAGCACATTTAGTTTTTTGGTTCATGTTGTGAATCACTGGTTCAGAATATTGCTGTCTTCACAATTTGGCAACATTGGAAGGTATGGAACGGGATGTTCCACACGACACATGCCTTTAAACACCCTTCTGGTGTGGGAAGAATGCGTTAGAGCAAGAGCAATATGCTTCCGTGAAACTCAAGATAGATTGAATATGTAATCACAAGAAATAAGTTAGGGTTTAACAGACGGTTACTGATGAA
Organism: Plecoglossus altivelis; assembly: GCA_036571765.1. Lineage (NCBI taxonomy): Eukaryota > Metazoa > Chordata > Actinopteri > Osmeriformes > Plecoglossidae > Plecoglossus > Plecoglossus altivelis. The sequence goes on along the minus strand of BROE01000021.1, from coordinate 10,740,558 downwards.
TAAGTAAGCAGAAACTTGCTCCATGGTTCACATACTGTACATAGCGTGTGGTTGTTAGACTTCTAACCCTCCTCAAGTTTTGAGTCTAGTATGTGAAACTTGTTGGGTCTTGTCAATTGCAGGTTTTTAGCATTAGCGATGGGATGTCCTTATATGGACCTGAGAGATGTACAGTATGTGAAACCGGAAACGGGGCACATAGAACTAGACTTCCAACAGTGATGTCATCCACAAGTCTTGGGCTTGTTTTGAATCGGCCCTTTAAACACAGGATGTATTGATCTGTGATCAGTGGCTGCTGCTGCTTAGCAAAACATTTACCACCAGTAATGACCTCTGGATGGAATAGTAAAGTTGAGGAGGAATTTGTAGACACTCACTCTTGTCATTAATTATCAATGTGTTGTCCATTTGACCAGGGTTTGTTTGTGTCCACAGCATGGGCCTCCTACATGACCAACTCACCAACTGTAATAGTGATGATCGGCCTACCTGCCAGAGGGAAGACCTACATGTCCAAGAAGCTGACTCGCTACCTTAACTGGATAGGAGTGCCAACCCGGGGTGAGCATACTGGCATCGCAAGGTGTACATGTGCTTTAGACTGCAACTAACAGCACTGAGTGTGTTTGGACCAGGTAAACTTATGACACCATAACTTGAGAATGAATTCAGGCCTTCACACGTCACCATTAACATCATAAACTGAGAAGAGTTGGTTAAATCTACAGAAAATGTTGTCTAATTTTAATCTGGTATTGCGCAAACTTATATTATGACATTCAAAAACAACTACATTCAGTTGGTATGCTCTAGGCAACCAGTTTCTGTTGTATGAGAACTAATGACCTTTATGTTATCAATGTCATGCCGATGAACCTGCTTGACTCAAACACTTCAGGGGTTTAGGAAGGAACAAACTGTTAGGGTTAGGGAGGCCTTAGTCTTATCATGACCGTTATCTGTCTACCTTTCAGTGTTCAACCTTGGGGTCTACAGGAGAGAAGCCGTCAAGTCATACAAGTCCTACGACTTCTTTAGACATGACAATGAGGAGGCCATGACGATCAGAAAGTAAGTGTCCTCTTTCTGCCCATTAGGTCTGTGACAGATACAGGCAGCAGTAGTGTATTACTGCAAGTGTAACCTCTATAATAAAGTATAGCCTGGTTTGTGAGGCCTCCTGTTGACTCAAAACAAAGCATCTCATTAGTTTAATAGGGATTATGTTGGCAACCTCCCATGTCCCTAGCCTCCTCTTATAGTTTACTACTTAGTGCTTTATGAATGTGGTAAAGCCACTTTCAATAGGAATTCTAGGTATTTTTCTAATTCTAATTCTAGTTGTTTGTGTCAATTAGCAACGCACCTGCTTTATGCTCGTTGAGTGATAAATATGTTCATAAACTTAACTGATATCAATAGCTTTTTGTGCTGGGAAATGTACATGGCAAAACTGCATAACTGTTTTTTTCTTGTGTTGTATATGCATGCAACATTAATCTAAGTGGTAGTAAGTACTGACTTAGGGTGTGTGTGAATTTGTCTCATCAGACAATGTGCTCTTGTGGCACTGCAGGATGTCAAGGCCTATCTGAATGAAGAAGGAGGCCAGATTGCTGTAAGAACGCATAACAAAACATCTCAATTTTCGAAGCTTTCAGATGTTACTAGGTTACGAATGCAAACTCAAAACTGGTTCTAAACTCCAAGGGCCAAGTTTTCCAAGTTACATTCATAAATGTATGCACAACTAGTTGTTTCATTGGAAACAACTATCGAACAGACTATTGATGTTAGTGTGATTTATCTGTGCCCTTGTGAAATTGTGCCAGGTTTTTGATGCCACCAACACCACCAGAGAAAGGAGAAAGATGATTCTCAAAGTAGCTGAAGACAACGCTTACAAGGTTAGGGTTGCTTTCGTCTTGATTTGTCTTCAGCGTCCTCAATATGTTCCTATTACTTGTCATTCAGATTCATTTTAGTACCACATTGATGATGTTTTAAAGGTGACCATATGTACATGTATAAATGTTCTGTATGTGTTTGGTGACAATTGGCTTTGTTTACAGGTGTTTTTTGTAGAATCTGTATGTGATGATCCAGATGTCATAGCTGCAAATATTCTGGTAAATCTTGCGCCAATTTAGCCCTAAATCATCTCATCATATTTAACTGTCTGTCTTTGTGAGCTAACCACTCCCCTTGGAGCCCATGACCTCATTTGTAGATCAATGTAGATCTAACTGCATTTATTCACGCCAAGCGGAAACTACGGCTCTGGGGTCCACAACTACTAATCTTGCTTCACCTGAGCCTCACTGTCTCCTCTGTAGGATGTGAAGGTGTCCAGTCCAGACTACCCAAAGAGAGACAGAGAGAGTGTGATGGAAGATTTCCTGAAAAGGATAGAATGTTACAAAGTTACTTACCAGACATTAGACCCTGATGAATATGATAAGTAAGAGAACGTTCCATTACATGTCTTATTTTGTGTAATCTGGAGGTGTCTTCACAGTTCACCCAGCAGGTGGAGATATTTCTCAGAGTAGACAGGCGATCTCTTCTTACACAACCTGAAACCTCTTTTACTGTCTAACGGTAAAAATACAGGAGTCCCACAAACTTGATTCACTTACGGTATTTTATATTATTAACAATGCAATTTAACATTGTTTATATTCACTTTGGCATTTAACATTCCCAGCCTAAATTGCTTAAGGCCTTAAACCACAGTTTTATGGCAAGTTGTTACAGTTAGTTCAAAAGAAATGATCTTAATCCAAAGATAGTATCTTACTGAAAGTCTGATGTTTGTAAAACCCCACCCTCAGTGAATTCCTCTGGACCACATTCAGTATGGCAAGTTGCATAATCGCTTTGGCTCCTATAAACATCCTTTTCAACATAATTTGACTTTGTGACTTTGTGACCATGTTAGGTGTTGGGAAGGTAATAAATAAATAAATAAATAAATAAAACAACATTTATACTGTCACCACTGTAACACATGGAGTTACAGAATAAACTATGTTTATATGCATTTGTTTGAAAATGTTTTCACAATATCTTCATCTTCACTGGATGGAGGTTATATCTGGTCACTGACACTGTCCTGTCCTTTGATACTAGGGACCTGTCCTTCATACAGGTCATCAACGTGGGACGCCGTTTCCTGGTCAACCGGGTGCAAGACTACATCCAGAGCAAGATCGTTTACTACCTCATGAACATCCACGTGCACTCCCACTCCATCTACCTGTGTCGCCATGGCGAGAGCAACTACAATTTGGAAGGGCGTATCGGGGGTGATTCTGAGCTTTCTGTCCGAGGGAAACAGGTGCTTCTAGTTTTAGTTGGATCTTAAAAGCCATCAGTCGACAGGATCAGACCAACCACTGTATCAACCTTTTCTAAAGTCTTTGCCTCTTTGCTGTGGATTGCTGTGCCAGTTTTCTGCAGCTCTGAAGAACTTTGTTGAGGAGCACGGCCTGTCTGATCTGAAGGTGTGGACCAGCCAGCTGAGAAGGACCATCCAGACAGCTGAGGAGCTGGGGATTCCCTACGAGCAGTGGAAGATCCTCAATGAGATAGATGCTGTCAGTCCATCACCAGAGAGTAAGAAACAACCTGAAACCCACAGGAAACACAACGTATCTTCATTCCATTTTGTGTTCCTCAGGGTGTATGTGAGGAGATGAGCTATGACACGATAAAGCAAACTTACCCTGAAGAGTTTGCTATGAGGGACCAAGACAAATACCATTACCGCTACCCAGGAGGAGAGGTAAGGACAGTTATTTTGCCTTAGAGACCTTGTCTGTCTGTGGCCCAGTACCTAGAATGCTGTGCTCATTGTGTCTCTCTGGTCTCTCCATAGTCCTACCAGGACCTGGTACAGCGACTTGAGCCTGTCATCATGGAGCTGGAGCGTCAAGGCAACGTGCTGGTCATCTGTCATCAGGCTGTCATGCGCTGCCTTCTGGCTTACTTCCTGGACAAAAATGCAGGTACACTACAGTATACTGTATACAAAGAACACAACTCAGACCTAAACTGAAGCCCAAGTGTTGTGACTGGATTTGCATTTGTCAAGAAAGATTCAGGCTTGACCCAAACCTTAGTTTTGAGACTCACCGCCGAAAAGTAATACAAAGGTCATTCATTGGCAAAATTGTGCAGCCAAAACAGGGAACTTCTGTAAAACTCACGTTGTAACATGTGCCAGCCATCAGCAGATTTCCATAAATGGAGAAACATAATAATGGGGTGCGTATGAATTACATACTGTGGTTGTCTGCTATTTTGTGGCTATGTCAGGCTTGATAAAAGGTTGCACCAGTCACAGTCACTACTGTGTCAGAGGCCAGGAGTCTTTCTTTCTAGGTTATTAATGATCCGTTTTGTAACAACAGAGGAAAATATAGACAGCTGAATGCCAGGGCCCAAACCTGTTGATAGCCTTGTAGAATTCAAAGTCATAAACTCTCTAAATCAAATATACAATATAGGAGGCACATTTTGAGAGTGCATAGTCATTGTAATGTTATTGTATGATGAACATCTTCCAAACCTTTGGTCTGACTGCCTGTTCCCTCAGTCTAATAAAAAGTGGGAAAGTAGAAGTCACAATTTAGTCTCGACATCTCATGCTATTTTGAAATCCTGCTACCAAATCAGGGGAGGAAGTGACGTAAGTTTGTGAAAGCCTGTTAATCTTAAACCACAGTCTGCTGCTTGCCTACACAATGACTAGTCACCTCTGACTGGCTTTGCCACCCACTCCCAGAGCTGCCCAGATGTCGTTGTAAAGAGAAGTGATTTCTCCTTGGGATTACTGTTGTGCTACTGTGTCTTCTAGATGTATTACCGTCAAAATCACCATGTGGTGCTTGTAGTCAGGAATTTGTGTGAATAATAAGTATGTGACAAGGTGTGAAAATAGAGTGACACTTGTTTGTCATGTCTATTTCTGAACAGATGATCTGCCCTACATGAAGTGCCCGCTTCACACAGTCCTAAAGCTCACCCCTGTGGCTTATGGTAGGACAGAACCTCTTCAATGCATGCTCTAAAACATTAGATTTTTGTTTTGCTTAGAAAAATCTGGATGAATGTAGTTATTCATTCTTGTTCCCCCATCCAAAGCCAGGGCGTAGGTTTTTTTTAAAATTGTGGTTGGGACAGCTTTTTGCTTGTGGCCTTTAAAATGGATTTTTTTTACAATAAGGTGAAGGTGGAGGAGACCGATTTACTGTTTAAAAAAAATGTCCCATACATGTATAATGAAACCTATGGCCCTGGCTTTAAGGGGTTGTCGTGCACCATCTCTTTGTCCTCTACCCTCCAGGCTGCAAGGTAGACATGTTTGATCTGAAGGTGGAGGCTGTTAACACACACAGAGACAGACCACTAGTAAGTAGGAGCTCCCTCCTTCATTCATAGCAGGGTCCAATTCTATATGTTGCTGTTCTGTATGATCTGTTCCACATGTAGTGATATAGTCTTTATCAAGGTCAAGGTTCATTTGAGTATCCAACAAGGGAAAATAAATTGTCTGTTCAGAATTTTTCTGTGGTCAGAGAGAGTAAAATAGATCTTAGGCTCTAGTTCACAATGAAGCTCTACAGGATATTTATGGAATCCTATCTCCTCTTCTTTTCTCACTATCGGCCGTTGATACAATATGTACCCTTGGATAGTAGAAGTTCCGACCAATCACTGTGTGTTCACCAGATGTCCCTGACCCTGGTGTGTCACTTATAAGCATGACCACAGAGACGGGAGTGGAGCTGCCTCCTTTACCCTGGGCCTAGAAAAACAAACCAAACCACAATTGTCCATACAGCTGGTGTTGTTTGTGGCTGTGTATTATTTAGATTGGTTTTTGAGCAAGTGTGAACATATTTGAAACAGAATGACACATAGACCTAAACACCTAGGATGGACATGCCTGTCTCTGGTTGTGATTTAATATTTAGAATGTGTTGCATTACTGCATTTCAAGTCCTTGTACGCCATGGTATACCAAGACAGACACATATACACAAGATCTTGCTGCTTCACCTTGATGTGACTTGTCATGCCTGTATTGTCTAAGCAGGAGCAAGTCCATACAGAAGTCCGCCTTCCCGCCTTTCTCAGATGGAACAGTTTCACCCCCCTCTCCAGCCACGACCAGGTCAAGCGCCCCCGTCTTTACAGCACTGGTAACCCCTCCCAGCCACAGAAGGACCTGGCGCCTTCTCAATTCAGCCTGGCGTTCCCAGAACTGTCCGAGGGGGCAGAGATTCTCCAGAACCAAGTGAGGACTGTTGTTTACTTGTCTCGACTCCCACACTTTTTCATTTATACATGTTTCCAGTACAACTAGGTGCAAGTACAATTTAAACTTTCTTTAATATCGGGTGCGTAGAGAAGCAACTGGAACATAAAACTAAATCTACTCTAACTTGGAAATGAGCTCAGTCTGACCTCAAGTGTGGTTAGAGCCAGTCAAAACAAACGCCTTGAGGATCCACCCAGAATTCTCCCAGTTGTTTTGGAGTGACCGTCCTCCATCTTTCTTCACTTCTCTACCCATGTCCATTAACCAGACCTCATCTTCTTCTTCCCTTCTCTGCCTATCTCTGATGTCTATTCTTTTGCCCTCACACCTCCTCTCTCCTCCCATCTCTTCACTCCACAGGAGTCTATTAACTCCTTCAGCCCCGGAGACACAGGTGATGGTGTCGACAGTTAAAGAAGACACTTTAAAAGTTGACCTGTCACCCAGAAGGTTCAGCTTCCTATCTAATACCAGTTTCATACTGCTGTGATTCTCCCTCCTCTCCAAAGGAAGCTGTCAAGTGTCTGAGGTACTTGCCAACTTCCTTCCTACATGACTATTTACAGTAGATAGTCACGTGTAATGGAAAAAGTCTCTGCTTCTGATGCAGATGTCTGATTATGGCCATGTAGTGGCCAGAGTTTATTTGATCATATTACGTAAATCCCTGTGCATATGTGTGTAATAGCACCAACATACGTAGCACAAAGGTCTCTGTTAAATTCACTGTACACCAAAATATATGTTAAATGTACTGTCTGAAAGTGTGTAACTTTTGTCAAATGTGTTGTAAATGTTGCACTGAATTAGTCGATTTTACAACAAATGATACGTTTAGGTTATGCTACTCTTAGTTTCAATCCATATGGTGTACTCTGAATCCATTGGATTCGATCGGCACTGCATCATGTTCTTTTTTTGACAGCACATCAGTGTGCAAGACTGTATTTTTGAATGCAGCTTTAGTACAACAAGGCTAGAAAAAACATCATACAACAGAGTGGCTCTTGTATGTGTAGAATTGATAGGGTGGCTACTAAGTCTTATGCTGATATTGTATTGTTTCAGCATCGAAAGATCATGTTGAATATTTTAATGCATATTTATTGGCAAATTATGTATTTTTGTTTTCTTTTTGTTATCTATAAGCAATGTATAGTAAGTGTAAGGTTCTAATTACTTCAAACTATCAGGTTAGTTTTCTTTGAAAAAGTGCTACAGTACTGACTGCAAATTCTACACGTGTCACTGACATGATTTTATTCTTAGTGCTGGTCCAAAGTGCCTCTCTGTCATGATTGTAATTATACTGTACTTGGCTTTGATGTTTTTTCACGTTCTTATCATTGTGAATCACAAGAAAAAAATGTAACATCAAATCGGGGTGACAGACACTTTGTTATGATATTTTAAATTCTTAAGACTATTATTTACTCTATATTTTACACTTAATAAAGAACGTTCAAGTTTGTGTTTGGTGCAACACCCAGTCTCTCTACAGCCAGGGCATGTCCAGATGGGCAAAGTGTTCCACTACACATGCTGTGTTTTCCAGCCTTTGTTATGCTCAGTGTGGTATCTCATTCAGACAAGACCCAACATGTGTCTTTATTGTATTACACTCACCTAAACCAACTTAAACATGATGTGTACAGTTGGCGTCTCAAGTACAGTAAACCACAGTAGCATTACAGCTTGCTTCATTTGTTGTGATTCTGACGTCAAAATGTATTATTAAATCCTTGGATGAAAGGACTTAACATTTTGTTTTGTACCAGCTGATAAGATGAGGGCTATAACACAGTGGTAACTATCTTAAATATTTTACAAGTAAATGCCTAAGGAATGAAAGTGTAACAGATGTGGCTGTGCCTCCAATCGGAAGTACACTTGGCCAACGTTCGCCTGTGACTAGGCTCGAAACTTCTACCTCTGACACCCTGATCAGGACCACTAGACCACCAACAAAAAGCTAGAAATTTGCTAGCGCGGCTGCTTTGTATGGATACTTGAGGCGTGTGTTTAACTATATATACTTTATAGTTTATATTATATACTATTCAGACAGTGTCCCATATGTGCAGGATGGTGTGATGGAAAAAAAGCGGGGGAGTGCCTGACAACGGAAAAAAAAAAGTTTGCGTAATTGTTTTGAAAGGAGTGTGTGGTGTGCCATCAGTTGTCTCTTAACAAGTAGAACCTGCTGTTTATGCAATAGCCTATTGATACAAAATTCTGTTTTGAAACAGGGAAGTCTGACTTGTGGGAGAAACGTACATACATACCTACATACTTACATTTGGTCTAACAGGTTAGAGGGTGTTTGAGGGTGTATCTGGTGTTTCCAATCCACCACACCTAAACCAATGTCAGTTTAGGACAACAAATGACTTATTCTTCCGTCCTTAGTCACTGCTGAATGGAAGAACACAACTGCAAATTGAACAATTTTCACTTTAGAGCATTATTCATGCCACTTTAACGTTTATCTAGCTTTATTAACAATCCAAAAATGTTGCCCAATATTTTCAAGAATAAAGGCTATAGGATACTTTCTTTGTAAACTCTCTATTTTTGGATTAGTTACTTTTTGTCAAGCCACTTTTTAGTGTGGTGGCTGAGAACAATGACGTCAACGACGCTAGTTTGAGTTGTAATTCAGTAATGGTAGCGAAGAAAGATGTGCGCGACCGATTGGTTATAGCAGGTCCAGAGTGGTTCTGAACAGATCCAATAGTTTTGAACTTCAACAGAGCACCTGCCTTCAAGGAAGTTAACGCTTGTATGCATGGAGGGACATGTGTGTGGCCAGGTTAACATTTTGGGGCATCTGTGTCCTAACTGGATGCGAGCAACCGGATGCCGCACAGAGAGACAGGTCACGCTGTACAGGCTGAACATTTTAGCGGACACATACGTTCCAATTAAAGGAAAAATAACATTACTAGCTTGGACCAAGCCCCCCCCCCCCCCCCCCAACCACAACACACACGTCGATACATTGCACCTAGACCAGGGTTAAAGAGACGTCACCCATTCTACACCGCCCCCAATTTTAAGAAGGCTTTAAAGTGAGTGCAACAACAACAATTTCATTAAACCAAACAAGATTAAGGACGACTAAAGTTGCCACGGTGTAGGTCCTACATGCTTGGAAATGGACAAAGTTTCATGGTGTTTCGTTTTTTTGGCGTATGTACATGCTTCAGGTACGGTATATTACATTAGGAAATTGTAAAACTTACTTTGGGATGATAAAAAGGCTACATTGGCTCAGGCAATGTTTTGTTCTAAATGTCTGTAACTACAACGTCGGACACAGTTGACTAAATGTTTTTCCACAGCTCAACTTCCAAATTGCGGTCCACCACCGTCATATCCTCACACCAAGCTTGATGAGAGGAGAATGAACATTCCCGATAAATCGTATTACAAGTGCGATGAGGATTATGTCTCCTCCGATGGGAGTCGCTTCATCGAGTGTGTAGATGGAACATGGACAAAGTTAGCACTAAAGTGTAAAAGTAAGTTTACTTTTGTCACACATTTGAATACAAAATAATTAAAATGAGCAGAGATTATACGTGTTTGTTGGAAAGGGAAAACATTTTGTTCCTGTGTGGATTTTGTGTCCCGAATATGGGATGACATAACGTTGCTCTACACACTCTGCTGAATAACAATCTGCTCCCTACAGAAAAGTCATGTGGTCCTCCACATCAACTCGTCAATGGCCGCTTTGTTTATCAGGGGAGTCTAGTAGGGGACCAGGCTGCAGCAGTGTGCAATGATGGGTAAGCGTCAAAGTAATCTGATATTTAGACGTATGTTTAAATGCAATAACCTTCTAAGCTTTCACCCATTCTCTTCAAACTACATACAGATACAAACTGAAAGGGTTCAATGCGAACATCACGTGCAAGAGCTCTGGCTGGAGTGAGCATCAGATAACTTGTGAAGGTATGAAAGACTCATACTTATGTTGGAGAGGTTCCTAGAGATGACATATCCCGAAGCAGTCAGTTAGAAATGGTGGTAACTGAATGTAAAGCTGATTCTGTTTCTGGTCTTGTTCCTATACAGAGAGCAAGAATGCCTTGGTGCCATCTGTCATTACTACATGCCAGGAACCTGCCATAGATAATGGTGTGTTGACTGGAGACAGTGTGGCAGTGTACAGCATTGGAGAATCTGTGACCTTCACCTGCTACCCAGGCTTCTATATGTCTGGGTCTCCACAGATCTCCTGCGGTACAGAAGGCAAGTGGATGCCTCAGCTCCCTTCGTGTCTGAGGTCCAAAGGTGAGTGGTGAGATCCTCTAAGTGTCATGATGGCGTTTCTACCATACTGACATCACTCTGTATCTTTCCTATGTGGAATGAAAAGAACGCAGAAAATGTAACGATGACATTTGCTTGTGTGAATCTACAGTAGAGAATCTTTGATAATCATGCCTCAGAGACTGATTTGAACAACCTTTGATCTTGTTCATTTGCTTTTGCCTTCAGCATCATGCAAACCTTTTCCAAACAAGAAGATTAATGAAAACACAGTGGTGGTGGGAATGAAGTCGGAGTACAAAGCTGGAGATTCTCTGTCTTTCTCCTGTAAACATTTTTTCACTTTGATCGGATCACCCACCGTTTCATGCGCTTCCAATGGAACTTGGAGCTCCTCCCTTCCCAAGTGCAAAAGTAAATGAGACTTTTTATGTGCTGGATTGTCATTGAAAACACCTGCAGTATGACTGGACCCTCTGAGTTACAGTTTTACTTTTCAAGTTTTTTCAAACATCTTCAAGGCGGTAGTGAAACTTGAGTTACATACCTACACAACCTTTTTAATCCCTCCATAAATCATGTCGTAGGACTCAAGTGCCCAGAATTGAACATAACTCATGGAGAAATTTCAAGTGGGCACAGAAGGGCTGGTGAAGAAATTACAATCAGCTGTCATGAAGGATATCAGCTCGGAGGGGCAGCAAAAGTTGTCTGTTTGAAGGAGGGAAGGTGGAGTGAGATTCCAACATGTCAATCAGGTAAGAATTCTGAGCTGTGGAATTAACTGATTTCCTGTTTAATTTCAGAATGGTTTGTCACCTGTGAAATGATATACCTTTCTTGGATTATATGGTGCCTAGAAGTTTACAGATATCTCACAAATAATGTGTCAACATCTACTACATTTGATTACTATGTGCTTTGAAAATGTCCCATAGAAAACCAACCGCAAGTTGGTTGCAAACAGCCAGATTACATTTCCATTGCCACCGTAAGTGCCCGCTACAGAGAACAGACCTTCTTTCCCGAGGGAGCTAAGATTCGTTATATGTGTCATACCGGGTATGAATGGAAAGATGGCCAACCGTACCGCACCTGTAAAGGAGGAACTTGGACAGCACTAGAAATGACATGTGAACGTAAGTACAGTGCAGATACAGTATTTAACCCTGGTTCTGCCTTTGGGTCACTGTGACCCACCGTTGTGGTTTAAAAGGTCAATCACAATGACCCCACGGCAGCACAATGGTTAAACGTACTCTTTTAGAACTTGATTTGATACTCAATTTAAGACAGTGACATTGGATGATGACAATGTTAAAGCACATTGGAGGGTAAAAAATACCAGACAGCATTGATTATAAGTAACAAACAGCCTATTGTCACTATTTCATTGTGCATAAAGTTCTGCTATTGACTGATAGGACAGTTTTGTAGTATGTCCCCAAAGGTCTGTGTTTGTTGGCCAAAGGAGGGGATGGCCGTATAAGATGATTTACCAGAATACACGTTTTGAATATGTTTGTCCTCTTACAGCTAAATCCTGTGGTAATGCTGGAGAGATATTGCATGGCCACTATGAGTACGCTGGAACCCAGTTTGGAGATGCCATCAAAGCAGTTTGTGATGAAGGGTAAGGACACATTAGTAACTGCATGGAAAGAATATCCCAACTGACACTGTAAAATAAAGTGAAAAATGTTTTGTGGTCTTTTTGTTTCCAGGTATCAACTTATTGGACGAGCTACCAGGAGATGTATGGCTGGATTCTGGGATGGACACCAACCTATTTGTGAAGGTAAGCGATCATATCGTGGAACGCCAAATGTTTGGAATATCCGTTTTGCCTTGCCACCCTTACCCAGAATGTTGCTCATTCCTTCTGTATTTTGTTCTTCAGCTGTGCAGTGTGAAGATCCCCATGGCGATCCCAACATGGCTATAATTGACTCCCAAGGACCTCCTTATGTGTACCAAAATACGATTGGCTTCCGCTGTCGCAAAGGGACACTGGTTGGACCAAAAAAGATCTACTGTACCAAGGATGGGACATGGAGCGAAGCGCTGCCCATTTGCAAATAAAGGTTACAGATGGAATTATAAGATTAAGTCATTGTTTAGTGGAATCTTTAGTGTCATTGTAGTGTAAATAATATGCTGGGTACACTACATTATATTTGTTGTATTTTTAATATCATATTAAGAAACGTAAAGTGAAATAGTTATTTAACCTCAGTTTTCTATGTTTTCTTTGAACAGAATCCTGGAAAAAGAAGATCTGAACATGAGTCAGTTTGACATATCTGCTTAAAGCAGCCAGCATCAACTGAAACCATCATATGCTACAGTAACAATCATATAGAACTTCAGGTTTTCTCCAATGATAAGCTAAACATAATTCTTTATTCAGACTTTATAAGCAATCCTAATGAACATGGACTTCATTTCAGCATTTTGCTAAATTGCTTTATTGCAGCTGACAGTAGAAAATCTTTATTATATAAATTGAAGAAAATTCGATGAGTATCAGGTATTGAGCCATTAAATAATTTCTGAAACTAATCTCAAGTACAGAATGTTTATTTGAATAAGTGTTTTGTGGAGTTAGTAACAAGTTTATAACCTTGTTTAATTTCAGCTCTGTACATTTTGAACAGTTGATACACATACATGTGCTTCTTGTTCTCTATGGACTGAACACAGAGTGAATGTTTTATGAACAAACGAGAGCTACAAGAAATTTAAGAACACCAATTCCATTCATTTAAAAAGACAATACAAAATCCAGACATTTTTACATGAGCAATAACAATTTTCAAGTGCAAATACCATTATCAACTCTATGATACATCATAGCAAACTCAACTCTTGTTAAAAAGGCAAACAAAACCGTTGTGTTCAGGTTACAGGACGAGGACGAAGATGCTGAGGCATAGTTGGGTTGTGAAAAGTGAGCGCTATGACCTGGTATATATTGGCAACTGAATTCTTGGATCGGGAAAACAATTTGACACTGTACCATCAGCAAATGAAAATAGACGGCTTAGTAGCTGGTCTTATAGAACACTCAAAGTAACATTGGGGCTGTGTTTGTGTGATGTACAGTACATTTAACCATTGTTCTTTGCCGTGAGATCGCATGGCAATGTATAAGGTGGTAACAACCCCCTCTTATCCCAAGCTCATGTGCTTACATCGAAGTGAAGGTAGTGTACTAAAGCTTTGGAGGTACACCTTTTTACATTTTTTATTAACAATTATGGGAAATATCAAAATGTCAAAGGGCCTCCAAGAATATCCATTTCACACAATAATTAAGAGCAGTGATATTCTGTTAAATCTTTTATCAACAAAATGTTGACTATGTCATGATTACCTACCATAATTGTCATTAGCTTTATACTGACAATGCTTTTGTCAGCAAAAAAATTATACTACAGAAACTACATTTCTTTTCTCAATCAATTTGGCGTTTTTTAATGTTTAAATGAAGTTAACATGGTTGTCTAATAGTTAATCTAAATGTATTGTATCATTAAATTATCAATGTATTAAAATTACACTTGTGTAGTGTTGATAACATATCTTTTATTAGCATACATATATGCAGTTTGGCAGGCTGTTACATGTAAGTTCATTTAGATGATCTACTATTTTGAGAGCAAGGAATTTGAAGCAACGCCAAATACATTGAGAATTGCTGGGCTGTTCTGGTGCACTTCAATGTACTGTTTGTTTTAAACCAGTTTTCTGATGAGTGAAAATACTTTCTAAGTAGAAAAGAGATATCCCCTTGTTATAGTTAGGTGTGTTAATATTACATTTCTGGACACATTCAGTATTTTATAATATGTTCATGTGTTGTCAGGTTTGGGAGTAAGGGAATGAATCAAATGGATTTCATGTTGCTGTGGGATCCTAACTACTATACTTACATCTGCAAACACCCACAACTGTGGTCTCAATTATTCACAAGTTATGTAAGTACTACTAAATGAAGTAGCACTGCTTTAATTCATTGCACAGGCTCCATAGTTCTTGTCCACAGCATACTAAACTGGGCTGCCTGAGAGGCAGTCTTTGGAAGAGCTAGCTGGACAAGGATAGGATGACAGGGGCTGTGTGAGCTGGGTGAGAGGGGGCCTCCTGTTTTTGGATTAGAGTTGGGGGGGGGGAAGAAAATCATTTAGGGATCTGCTCAAGATAGTTAGGATCAAAGACTTTAACCCTCGTCTAATTTATTTTCATTATTTACAAGATTGAAATAAAAACGGTTTAAAAAAAACTGTTGGTCCACGGAGAGACATAGGGTGTGTGTACTTTTCTTTTCTTTTTTTAGAAGAACTGGTGATGGAGATGTTTGTACTTCTGTTAAATCAACAGACTATTTAGTGTGGTAGAAGTCAGAAAACACCAAAAAGACAACTTGAGGTTGAAGAATTAAAGTGACCTTTTAAAAGAAGCAGCAAACTTATGTCCCTCAAAGACATTTCTCTGTCTCTCTCGCTCACATAGGCGTAGCCCAAAGACACATCTCTGTCTCTCTCGCTCACATAGGCATAGCCCAAAAAAGATATCTCTGTCTCTCTTGCTCACATAGGCGTAGCCCAAAGACACATCTCTGTCTCTCTGCGGCTCTCCCAAATCTAGTTATCCATTTCCTCTCCAAAAATTCCATTATCGTCTGGAAATGATAAACTACATTTTATACGCTTTGTTAAGTTAACTTGAATATAGAATAACAGAAAGGTTGTAAAAGTAGGTAACAGCTACACAATCATGACAGAGGAAAACACATACAATATAACTGTTTTAACAGTAATACCTTAATAAGGAGTTGCTCTAAGAGCACAAATATAACAAAGCTTTGAATGAAGTGGAATGTAACGCTAGCCTACAGGTTCTCCTCCTTGAGGAGAGCTCACTTAGGACTAAGATGCATCAAAGGAACAGACTGGTCAGAGCAGAGTCGTCCTATGTCGAACTACGGTGGAGCTGAAGCTGAAACTCAGGTGTGAAATGCATGATACAGTTTCAGCCCAAACCTTGTGGCAAATTTATCACCCTTCTAATGCATTTCTTCTTTTCTCAAATAGTCACCACTCTATTTTGTCATTTCACAGACTTGACAGATGAAACCACAGACCCACCCCTAGCTGCAAAAACAAGGGACCACTAAGGATAGGACGGTGAGGCCATCTGCACAAAACAAGAATGACAACACAATGGGGCGGCGATAAATATTATAGTGAGAGAAAAATCCTTCAGTTAGCCTTTGCTTTGTCTTGAGCTGGCTAACCTCAATGACTGTTTGGGAAATACCAAAACCAAAAAACCAAACAACTGGTAAAGCTGCATAGGAAAGTGTGTTCTCAAAGCCTTAGGAAATCATATTTTAAAAAAAAAGAAAAAACTTGTTTGACTTCCTGGGAAAGGGGTGTGGTTGCCTGTATCAAGGGGCAAGGCCTGGTGATTGGCAATATGTGTACTGACTACTTATATGGTCGCAGGAAGGCAGACACTTTGCTGCTTATGAGGCGGATAAAGGAGCGAGGCAGCATTTCGTTGGACTCTCGAGTGGTGTACTTAAAATAGTTGTTAGGGTGGGCGAGCACATCAAACAAAGTCTTAATCAGCTTCTTATCCTGAAATTAACAAAACAAATGACATTATTTAGTATCTCATTAGTCTCAAATCAAAAATACAGATGATCGGCCATAGCGTAGCAAGTTCTCACCTTAAGAATTTCTTGATGGTTTTCTGAGGCATACAGTCTACCATCTCTCACAATGTCCTCGACCAGCTGTTCATAGTCCTCTGTGAAAACACACAAACAAATGAAAAATAACATATAGCGCACATCCTAGTTGAGTCATCAGTGACCTCCTGTCATGTGATTGTTTGCTCGTAGCTGAGCAGTTACCATCATAGGTGACGTAGGGGATCTGGAAGCCCCTGGCACTGTTGGCCTCGTTAGACTTAAAGTTGATCCAGAGGCGACGCGAACGTGCAGTGAAGGCGATTGGCCGCTCGTACGTCTGACAGGTCTCGTAAGTTGTGATGGAAGTGGCAGACCCTGGATGAGGAGACATGGCGGAGAAAACACTGAAGCACAGTACAACCTAGGATGCATGTCATACAGGAACTCCTTGATCAGCTGTTCTCACTCTAGAGGGTGCTCTTCACAATCTAATTGAATATAACCCAGGGGATTTAGGACTCACAGTTCTTCCTCATAACAAGCACATCTCCACAGTCGTCCTCCGAGGGCAGGAAGATTTCAGGAACCACGATGAGGATCTTGCGCTTACTCGGGGGATTGATGTTCCAGATACACTCTACATTGGCAGGGTAATTCCCTGGGTAGTTGGGTGACTCAATGTAACCTGTGAACTCACCCATCTCTCCACCACATTCTCTGTCTGCAGCACACACAAATGAAACCAAATGGAAGTCAGTCAAATGTCCAATTAAAGGATTTTTTAGACATAAGTGTATTCCACTTACTCTTGCACTGAGAGACACTTGTGGCCCCATCAAAATCTGTTGTGGTGTTCCCCGGGCAGGAGATGCAGTAGTTCTGTCTGAACTCTGTCTGGTACGTGCCCAGGGGACAGCGAATACAGCGGTGAACTGTGGTGTTGTAGTAGTGGCCAGGAGAGCACTGAACTGCAGGGATGAAGAGGACGCACACACAAAGTTACAAAGCATCCATGAGCGATGACAAGTGTGTGTTCATGGGTATGAATCATTATTGGAAGAGACTATTGATTTCTGACCTTTGACCTCACAGTCATGGAAGGAGCTGGCACCCTCCCTCTTGGTGCTTAGCCCACCACCACAGGGGAAGCAGAGGGTGCGGCCCAGGTCTGGTTGGTAGCTGCCCTGGGGGCACGGCTGGCAGGGTTTGAACCCGTCACTGGAAAAGTAACCAGTAGGGCACTGGCCTAAAATACAACAAAAACATCCCACACAAGTAAACACAAACTGGCACAGTAACTACTTACTAGCATAGTATAGTCACTTGAAAAACATCCTATCCTCTGTAGCACGACACAAGGCTGCTGCAGCATATGCTTGTACAACCAATTAAGAACATTAGTTTGCACCAGTAATGTCCGTATACCTGCACAAGACGAGATGTTGCGTGCCCCCACAGGTCCATGCCCGTCACTTCCAGGGCAGAGATCACAGGCCAGCTGACCTTCCCTTTCCTGGAATGTGCCAGGTGGGCACTGGACACAGCGCTCCTGCTCCCCATGATAGTAAGAGCCTGGCAAGCATCTGACTGAGAGAACAGCCACAGAGGCTCTGATTAGGGAGCTGGACACACACACCCACAGATACTAGAACAATGATGACAGTGACGCACTAACTCATGAGGGCCTGAAAAAAGATGCAACCCACAGTAACCCACAACCTTTGGAACACACGCTTACACGCCTGCTGCTTATTTAACACACATGGCGAGCCACTTGTTGTAGACGCATGTTAACACCCCACTGTTTTCACTCCCCAGATCTTACCACAGCGCCCACTGTCCTTTTCGCGTCCGGGGCCACAGTTGTCCTGTCCTGTGGTGGTTTGGGGCAGCTTCTGGGCCACCTCGTACTCCAGGCCTGCCACGCGGATCAGGAAGCGCTCCTGGTTGATGGACTTCTTCAGGGCCTTGATGTAGGTCTTCACCTGCTTCTCCATGCGCTGCCTCAGACAGCTCAGGTTACAGCTCCCTGACATGACACCAGGACTGCTTGTTACCAGATGTCCTCTCACTAGCTTAATCCTAGTCCTAGCTTTATCCTTTTCAATAGGAAGTCTGGATAAAGTATTAATGACGATCATGTATTATACAGTAATGAAGGTTTAATTCTGACCTGTGGTGTCACCAGGCTTGACCTCTGCCTCCAATTCCAGAGTGATACGTGTCACTTCCTTGTTGGTAGGGTTACGGGCACGTCGCCCTTTAGCCTTCTTAGACGAGTCACATTTGAGGTTGACAAACGTCACCAGGCAGTTACTGCAGGGCTGTCCACCTCCTAGAAACACAGTCTTACTAGTTCTGTTACTGAGATCTGAGACTGTAGTCAATCATGGGTTAGTAGCGACTTCAAGAGGTTAAAATATAATCTGTCCTTAAGAGAAACCACCATAAAACAATAGGGGTTGTTGAAACATAATGACATGGCCAACTCCTCACCTGGCCCCAGTGCCCGGCCCCTGTCCTCTGCCCGGCCAGTCAGCTTGGGGTGGAGGTGACACTTGGCATCTTTGATCTTGAAAGAAGCCGTCTGCTTCACTGGAGGGGCCATAGTCTCTACAGACAAACAGAGCAGAGTGGATGGGAGGGTGCAAGTGAGCTTGACTTGACCCCTCGCCCACCTCTGGTTGTGTGCTTACCTATACAGCTGTGACTGTTGCTGGTGTTCAGTTTGGATGGGGTCTTACCCCGGAGGATGGGAATGCCACAGCTCACACTGTAGCTGCTGTCAGACTCTGAAAACAGTCACACAACATAATCATAACCTTAAACATTTATTGCACACTGTGCATTTGATATTGGTCTGCGGTTGGACTGTCAGTATGTGTAGACGAGCCCTGTGTCAGTCATTCACCTGCCAGATAATGAGCTTTGGAGGCGCAGGTGAGGGAACAGCTTTCCTTTTTGCCCGTCTTGCTGCAGGTCAGAGTGGCTTTCGGAGCCACAAGTCCAGACAGACATTTTACCAGCTCTAAGAGGATCATCATAAAATACAACATCACACAATCATACAGTTTTATGACCCTGAAAGACCTATGAGAATGTTATCTAACGAGGACTGTGCCGCTATGTCATTGTGTTGCTACAATGTCAATGTTGAGTTACAGCTTTTTAGCCTCTGGATGGCAGTGTTGTTCCATACCGATGCAGTCTTTCTTGTTCCAGTGAAGCTTGTATCCAGGAGGACAGGTACATTCGTAGCTTCCCAGTGTGTTAACACAGCCAAATTTACATCCACCGCGGTTTATACTGCACTCGTCAATATCTACATAGGAACGGAATTCAGATGATGACAATGCAAACACAAACCCCTTGCCTTTTCACTCAATGTATTCATTGTTACATCCCTGTAGAGTGTGTGAATGCCTGTGTATGTGGCTGGACTGTTGCTTCAGAGGGCATTTTGGACAGTTAAGTGAATGTGTTCTGATGACTGTAGTTGCAGAGCCTCTGTGAGGTCAGCCCATGTGATTATGTCAGTGTTCCCATCGAGGGAAGATGAATGTGTGTTTTTATAAACACGCTTGATTGCTCATTTGATCTTTAATCCAGGACATGTGATTTATCACCCCACAACATTTCTCAGTTGGAAATTATTTCCTCTCCAAAGCTATACGAAGAAGAGTTGGAAGCAGACTGCAGAGAGGGATAGATTCAAAAACCTTTTTGACACAAACAATAACACACTCACAGTCGCGCACAAACAGTCACACACACACATATGTTAACACACACAAGGAATCAAACCACTCTAAACCAGATGGAGCTGGGGCATGAGGCAGAAAAGGACTTTATTAGAGAATGAGGAGGATGATGGAGGTGGTCTAAGTGATGGAGAAACCAAGAGAGAGGGTGTGAAAGACAGACAGGGATAATGTCCATGATTGATGATGTGGCCTGCTGATATACAATGTTCTTCCCTGTCCAATTCAATTATTCAGAGTGAATAAAAGCAGTCTGCACGCCTCCTCACTCCCAGATGGAGATGATGATGACTTCATCAGGAGTGTTTGGCTGCTGTTACGCTGCCAGCAGCACTCACAGATGCATCAGCCTGTCAGACGCAACGCGTCCTTGCGAATGTCTGACCTCCATGGCAGACGGCCCCATTTCAATAAGAGAAAAGCCCCTCGAAACCAGATAATATGGAAGACAAGTCCTCTCCAATCTGTTGATTTTCAAGCCTGCGATGAGCAGGCGCCATGGAGTTCATTCTTCCTCTCTCTTTGTATAAACGCTCCGAGGCAGTAAACTCTTGGAGAGCAGGGCTACTTGAGAGTGTGAGGGAGGAAAGCAGAGGATGCCTTTCAGGCGCTAACCTAATGAATCAGCAAGGCCTGTGTCTGCAATTCTTTGTTCAAGTCATATCAACATTTGTGATGACACCCACATGTCAGCCAGGCTTAAAAGACTGAACTACAGAGCAGTGTTGCAGGCGTAGCACTAGGATCGCTGGTCTGAGAATAGAAAGGCTATACGATAACAGATCTACATTATTGTCGGAGGGGCCTTGTGGAGTTTCTCTTTGTTTGGGTAACAAGCACCCTACAAAGTCGCCGGATCTAAGCTTATGACTAAAGTTATGGATGAGACAGAGGGAGTTACCGATGCTCACAAGAGTTAAAATAGAGACATTTCTGATTACTTATGGCCATATATGAGGGAGATGTCAAACGGGTGAACGGTGAATGCACTGCATGTTCATATATAGTGTATTTTCATATGAATGTATTTCTTTTTCAGGCAACCTTTTATTAAGAAAAACACTTAAACGCTTAAACAGATAGTAGTAAGGACTTG
This sequence comes from Plecoglossus altivelis, assembly GCA_036571765.1. Classification (NCBI taxonomy): domain Eukaryota; kingdom Metazoa; phylum Chordata; class Actinopteri; order Osmeriformes; family Plecoglossidae; genus Plecoglossus; species Plecoglossus altivelis. The sequence goes on along the minus strand of BROE01000021.1, from coordinate 10,719,388 downwards.
GAAAGATTTGTGTACTTTTGCCATCTCTGCCCTCAGCTCACATCTGGGGGCAGAGTTTGAGTCCTCAGAGTGTATTGGGCAGAATGGGAGAGAGCCAGAGAAGGTGGTTTGGGCTGAGCCCATTGTTAAGTTGTGATCAAGGGGTGTTTCAGGGGTGTTTGTGTGCTGTATTTCTGCTGATGCACCAGACAGGGAAAGACCTAACCTCGGTCACCCCTGGGAGGGAGGGCAGGACGCAGGATCTGGGCTGTAAATCCCTGGGTTATCTAACAGTTTGGATGCTGGGCACAAGGAGGATGGGGAAGTCATTCATCACCATCTCTCTACAATAGCATGAAAGACTCGCGCTAACCGAGAGATCATCTACATTCCTTACCACTTAGTTTTTCTAGGTTTACGTATGCGTTTTAAATAATATGTATCATGTATTTTACCCTCATGCACCTAGCATTTGCCTCATTGCATTTCCTAGAAGCTCCAAATACTGCTGTCATAACATTCCTGGAATGGTAGACCTGTCAAAACCACAGGTGACAGAAGAATTGCAAAATAGAAATCATTGCAGCGTTCTTGGTATGTGTGCTGAGCGAGCACACCATATCTCTGTGTCCTCCACCTCTCCTTGTGCCTTCAGGCTCTGGAGACAGTGGCAGATCCTAGCAAGCAATATACACACACCATCAAAGGTGACGCTGAAACAGGCTTATGCGTTCCGGGAAAACTCCCTCATGCACCAACCTCCCACCCCCTATCCCTTTTACTCTCTCCTACAGAAATGTAGAACTGAGCAGCCGTTTGGAACACAGCACTCTTTCTGTTGTCTCTACCACAGCGGGCTGTTCAGAAGCACCAGCAGAGAGCACCACAACACAGCCCAACTGACACATCTAACCCCACCCCCAACCCCACCCCCAGCCCCACCCTCGCCATAACCCATACCCCACACCCCATCCGCAAGTACTAGACTAAATACTGTAGCATTATTTACCAGACTGCCATGAACTACGGTACACAGAGGAAGCCTACATAAGAGGCTATACTTAGCAGAAGTACTGCCATAATGACAGTTCAAGTGTATTGTGGTGTTCTAAACAAACCTGAGATGTACAGGAGAGAAGTTAGCAGTGAGGTGTGGGATCTAGAGGACGTGTGGTGGGCCTGTGATTGATGGGATGGAGAGAGGAATTGAGTGGGGGAATAGAAGTGTCACCTCACCTCCACAATGTGCAAGGCCATACAGAACATAGCCTTTATGACAGAAGCACTGGAAACTACCAGGGGAGTTGACGCAGGAGTGGTCACATGCTCGGTCGAAAGAACACTCGTCGATGTCTGCAAAGAGAGCGGGGAGAGAGACACAGGGTTTTAGATTTGTAGAGAAGACATCTGTTGTGCAACTTCTTAAAACATGTTTTTATAAACTAAAAAACCACACTTTGAACAACAACAAAACTTCACTGCTCATTTGCCCAAGAGCAATGTTACATAAGCTCTCAAATAGTTCACACTGAACCAAAATGTTATTTCTGTGACAGCTTGGACTAGTCATAAATTACAATCAATCATAAACCTGACAAACCACAATTATAGTTTTTTCTAATTTGAGAATGATTTTATGTGGTTTTAGAAGGTGGCTGCCTGCCTGCATACATGGTGCAAACATACAGGAAACACACAGGAAACACACAGGGAACACACAGGGAACACACAGGAACCACGGAACCACACAGGAACCACACAGGGAACACACAGGAACCACACAGGAAACACACAGGGAACACACAGGAAACACACAGGAACCACACAGGAACCACACAGGGAACACACAGGAAACACACAGGAAACACACAGGGAACACACAGGAAACACACAGGAACTACACAGGGAACACACAGGAAACACACAGGAAACACATAGGGAACACACAGGAAACACACAGGAACCACACAGGGAACACACAGGAAACACACAGGAAACACACAGGGAACACACAGGGAACACACAGGGAACACACAGGAAACACACAGGGAACACACAGGGAACACACAGGAAACACACAGGAAACACACAGGAAACAAAGGAAAACCACCCTTACATCAGGTCCACGCTGTACTTCACTGCTACCTGTCAATCACCTCCCGTCTCCGTTTCACCCCCACTTTAAATGAGGCTTTCATTGTTACTAATGATCCCTTCCTCCAGTCGGCTATCTCTCTGCCCTCTCGGCCTTAAGGTCTGAGGCCATGTGGAGATCGTTTGTCTAAGACGCAGTCTTGCTTATCAAGGAATGCAGAGAAATGTGAGAACAGAGCAGGGTCAGGAATCTGTCTCCAGGGCCCTGGCCCCCTCATGTTCTTCCAGCTTTCTCCCCTGTACCTGACCCTGCCACCCCTCCCTGCCACCTGCCACCCACTGCACAACAACCTCTTCCTGTCTATTGTTACCTTTTAGTCTAGAGCCTCTATGGGCTGAATAGAGCTGCACTGCTCCCCCATACATGTTCTCCTGTTCTGTCCTTCACAGCACAATGGACCCTAGATCATTAGACCCGTACAGGGAGTCAGGAGGCCATTTGGCTTTTGAAGATTGAAATGTCAGTAATGACCAGGGTCATGCCCAGACAGCATGTACAGACAGATTGGCTAGGAAGAGAATGGAGGCTTCTTATGTCTTTTTATGGGATTTAATTGGCTAAATTGAAAAGAACAGAAATGTGTAGAAGCTCCCAAGCATATCACTGTCTCATCGCTCCCACCATGACTCTTTTTTCTGCTTTTAAAGAGCTGTCAGCCTTTCAAACACATGATAAAAGTCTGGTATATTGTGATGATGGTATACATTATGCCAATTAAAGGACAGAGGGAGGGGGGAACGTGAAACTACTGGGTGCCTAGAACCTAATAAAATGTCAGATTTAACTTAAGGACTTTGACCTTAAGCACAATGATCCCCATACACTGACACATAAACCATGACTCATATTAACAATGACAGAAGTTGAGTGTTCGACTGCAGGTCCCTTGTGAGAATACCCTCAACCAGAGAACTGAGCTTGGGTTGAGATTAAAAGCTTATTAAGTGATCATCTTTCAGAAGGATGTCTTCAGTGCTCAAGGAGGGACACAGAGACAATGTTCAAAAGTTTTCAAATGCACCAAGAAGCCTTTTATTACAGCAATTTTGCAAATGGATGTGATATGTCTCTAGCTAAAGTGGTTGTGATACTTATGTAACCCATATGGAAGTTCAGCTCTGACTGACACTGAGCGTTGGGGAAAAAGAGAAGTGGTTTATGTTTCATATATTTTGCACTGTGTGAATCGCTCCCCATGACAACCAGTTCACACTGAAATGTCTCCTATTCTGTCCTCTTGACAGACCTGTGGTCAGCCTGCATGACAACACATTATGTAGAGCCTGTGCTGGGGAAGGCTTAGGGGCTAACATCACTGATGACATGTCCCAGGCATTTCACATTTGAAAACGCTTGTGATAGTCTGAGGATATAACCTCGCTTTGTTGTGTCAGCCCTGTTTCTGGCAGGAAGGACTGTGCAGTACTTAGAGCAGCGAAATGACATGATGGTGGCTTTTGGCCATGTTGAGCGATCCTGTATGATGGTGGGGTTGGCAGGTGGGCCGGCAAGGTGAGGTATGCAGGAGGCTGGCAGGGCGAGGGGAGAGTGTACGTGCTAGAGACCACGAGACCATAGAGGAAGACAGACACAGGGAACACTGGCTGCAGGCTTGGAACTTAGACAAGACAGTAACATCCTTGTCTGGCCTTCTCAATCACAGCATCTCAGTTTCACTTAGGCAATCTATTTATGGGGTGCCATATCACTCTCACTGAGCAAGATGAAAATCTACAAGCAGAGCTACAGGTCACCAAAATATTGACGTCCTGTCTGTGTCTGTTAGCTGACTGAGACTTACTGCCCCAAGGCTCACCTATGACCTCTGCCTCCCCTTACACACAGTCACAACCCACAAGACCAAATACATGTTTCGACAATAGAATAGTGAAACAAACCAGGACAGAGAAGAGGATAGGCTGTTTACGGAGAACAGATAACACCCTTATCATGGATACTCCTTCACCAGAAGACGGTGGATCTGATAAAGTAACTCCCACAATGCCCCCATGGGACCTAGCTTGGGATGGGGGGTGACAGTATGTGTTTGTGTGTGTGTGTTTGTGTGTGTGTGTGTGTTTGTGTGTGTTGACAGTGAGGAATGCCTGGAGTGGGTCCAGCAAGCTTAGAGTCCAATCTGCACTTCACTAGCCCCGGTGTACTTTCTTGAACAACACGCTAAGCCCCTCAATCTACAGGCGGATACATTGCAAGTGACACGGAGCTGGATTCTCAACGCTTCAATTTACTTTCAGGAATGGCTCTAATTAAATCAAGTGGCACTTTATGGCTAGCATAATTGTAAGATAACAATCAACAGCTTTTCAAATCGAACACACAATTTGACAGTTGTGATCTGATAGATTGATAGCATAATTTGCAAGCTGGATCTAAATGTATGCAGAAAACCCAAGAGTGATTAGCGACCGAGCCAAGCAGTATATTGTTGTTGAAGTTAAATGATTAAACGACTATGGTAGCACTGTTTAGTCTTGTGTGTTATACTTCGCTGTCATTGGTTCAACTACTAAACGCTGATATTGTTCCATCACAGTTTAGAGGTCACTAGTTGTACTGTTGGCTTACAGCGGGACGCTCTATCCATCTATCTAAAGCCACGTAGCAGAATCTCAGGCCTGCTTTGTGCCAAGGCGTTCTGAAATGACACAGTATGCCACAGAGGGCTTATGATACCATGGATTACTGTACCAGCTGCACCAACCTGTAAGCAATTTGAACACAATTACTCTTTTACTGTTGGGCGTGGTCTCTTTTAGCCTCTCTGCTGCAACTTGGCAGGTAGAGAGTGATGAGAAGGAGGGTGGGAGATCAAGGACTGGGAGGAAAAGAAGTAGGATTGGGATGAATCTGTGCGCGGTGTAACAGAGGTTTGTTGCATAGCGTGCTAAAATGACAACGCCTCTCTTAACAGAAAACAAGATTTATCAAAAGCCCTCCCACCAGACAAAACAGAGCGCTTCAGTACTCTGCAGCAGTACTTTGTAACAAAACACTAAAGCAAATTCCAAGCTCCGTGTCCTCAGAACACCACAAGGCTAGACTGTCCGTATATTTTGGATAAGTTCATTGTTCAAAAAACATTGAATTATTGAAAATGATTAATAATTTTCAGGAGTTGTTGTTCACCGGGTTGGGACATAGAATGACTGCTACAGTCCATCATTTTACTGTGCACATACTACATAGGATGGTCCAATTCAAAGCTGAGTCGCTTGCATGACAATGATCCATACCAGGCTGGATATTGATTGACCACATCAATAAAGAAAGAGAAAGAAATGCACGTCATCTGTTTTTCCACTGCGTGAGTCCTGCAGTCTTGGCCTGGCCTCCTCTCTTTCCAGATGTTTCTAAGAGGGTTGATTCTGCCCAAGACACAGCGGTTGGTTCATAGCTGTAGTTCTAATTCTCCACACCTGTACTCCGCCACGGTAAACTCTTTATTTGTTCTGCAGCTAGTTCCCCGGTCCCCCACTGAGCTGTGGCTACCATAGCCTTTCCTTGAGGCCAGAGAGGCCAGAGAGGCCAGGTCAGCGGCCAAAACACTCAGGAGGCATGGTGGGCATGGTGTGGACCAGTACAACTTAAAATGACCAACAACTGTCAGTATAAAAGGCTTTAGAACGCCCCAGGAACCCTAGCATCCACTACAACCAGGTCGTTTGGAGGGAACCACATCAGCCAGACAAGAAGGATGGCTTCCTACCTTGACAGGTCCTTTCATTGGTCAGCAGCTTGTAGCCTTTCTTACAGCTGCACTCGAAACTGCCCACCGTGTTCCTGCACACGTGGTCACACCCCCCGTTGTTCAGACGACACTCGTCAATGTCTGGGGAGAGAGAATAAACAGTCAGTTTAGAGGGCATCGTGTGTAGAATGCAGCTTTCGGCTGGGTACCGGACTAGCTGATTTCCTAAAGGACATTTGCAAAGGAACTTCAATGATTTCCTCACTGACCCATGTTCTCTCGGATCCAACCACAACATCTCACGGGGAACAACTATGGCGCAGTTCTGCCTTTATTCATCAATGTGCACAGGTTTTTTTTCTGGTCGATGTCCGATCGATTTATCATGTGCTCACTGTTGCTTTATTGGTGGCTAGGCCTGGCAGGTCTGGTTGTGGTTCTGATTAAATCTGAATCACAGTTCTAAGCCGTTTCTCTCTGGAGGGAAACCATATCATCTGGTTGAAATAAATGCATCAGAAAACGGAATAAAATAATATTCTCTTTCTTTCTTTCTGTCTCTCTCACTCGGTCTCTCCTGCCTGAGAGAGAGTGTCCCCTGAAGCCTTCTGCTGTTTTCTGGTGCCAGTTGCTGTCTGAGTTTGCTTTGCTTTTCTTACTTTTCAGACCAAACTAATAAAAGCCAATGTGCTTTTATCAGAGTTGTTAGTGTAATGTTATGAGGACTGGAGGGGAAGCATATTCCTATTCTTGGCATCTTGGCAGCAGGAATGGTCCACTTCTTGTCCAGAACGTCTCCCTCCCTTTGTCAATGTTACATTTTCTTTGTTTGTCTCAAGCCTTAACGTAATCAAACACATGTTTTCTCTTTGAATAAATTACATTGCACATGTCAAATGGGAATGATGAGTCAACCTTCAGAAGTTTAAGATGCTAAACAATGATGATGAAAACCATTCCTCGCTGGTTTCCTGTGCGAGAGGCAGGGAACCAGACATGTCAGTAGTACATGTGTCCAGTCATAGAGTGTGAACATCAGTGCAGTGGAAGCCCAGCTCGACTGAATGTTAAGCAACCTGCTCAGAGGTGAAGACATGACATATGAAGTGTTTGAGTGTTGGATGTCTGAATGCTAGGTTGCAACAGGTGTCATAGCTGTAGGATGAAAAAAGAGAGCAGAGCGAATGACAGGATTATGGAATTTTGTGAATAACAAAGTGTAGGTTAGGGTAGGTTAACAGTCATTATCCACTTGATTGACAGCCTGAGTGAGTGGATTGTATGGGATTGACATGTGAAGAGTTGTGTTTGTATGAGGTGAGTGACAGGTGGATGAGGGTGGGCTTGCTGAGGGGTCATGGACTCTACCTTTGCAGGTCTTGCGGTCTGGCTGCAGAGTGAAGCCGACAGGACAGCTGCAGCGGACCCCTGTGACGGCGTCGTGACACGTGCTGTCACAGCCACCGTTGTTAACAGCACAGGTCTCTGCAGAAAGAGAGAACAACAGCAGCAATAAGACTGTAATAAGAACAAGGTCAACCTCAACTTTTACTCCACCCCAACATAGATGATCATACAAAAATTCACTAATTCCAGCTTATGACATGGTTTTGACATAAGACATATGGCATGTGGTTAAAAGAATTGGATAAGTAAACAAAAGCTGGAAAGATTAGTTTTCTGTGAACTAAAGGGAGCTGGTAGCTGAGGGCTGTTACAGTTAGAAATCCAGCAACGATTCATTAATTTAAATTAAATAGCGTTGAAAGAGAAACAATTATATTATGTTACGCATAAAAAACAGAGCAGGAATGCTGAGATAGTTCTGTTAATCAGAATACACATTACCAAACATGTTTGAGTGTGAGTAAGTGTGTAAGTGTGTGTCTGTGTGTTCCTGCTCTTGAGCAAAGGTGACTCAGGACTCCCTCAGAGACACATCAGCCTCGCCTCATCATGAGGACCAATGCTGCACTTCTTCACAGATGTGCTTCCTCAAAATCGCAGTTTATCACGGCTCTGACAACACCTTCCAGGCATTTGGGGGATAAAGAAGCAATTTCAGCAGCCCAGGTTTCTGCGTTAGCAAGACTTATTTGAGGAGGAAACGGTATTCAGACAGGAACGGATAGCCAGGTCCTCATCTCCAGATACGGTCAAATTCCACCGAGACTTTCACTTAAAAACAGAGGAAAATATGTTCCTCTCTTTAAAGAGCTTGCAGTCATAACAATCTTATGCAGCATCTCCAATGGCTTAAAATAACTCCAATAAACCCCCCAAACCCTGTGTGCAACTTTCGGGATAATCAGGTGAAGTAGCTCTGTTGGCAGCAGGGATATTGGTCGGCAGTTTATTCACAAACCAAGTCTATTAAGGACCCATGAGCCTATCTCATAAATGGCAACAGCACAGCTGGAGTGGCTGATGGCTTCACCGCAGAACGCTGGTGGGGCTGGGCTGGACTGGGCGGGGCGGGGCTGGTACAGAGGAGCCCTCTCACACGTGGCACTGGAGAGGAGGCACCGCTGCCCCACTTTCCACACAGGATCCAGCTCCCTATGGGAAAACACCTCACTCTCTTCTCTGTGACATGAAAATGCACAAAAGGTAGTGTCCATGATGGGCAAGAAAGCTACTGTAAACATCCCCTCGGCCCTGGGGCTGTCTGTGGCTCCACAACCCTGTTAAGGTGCAGGTACCTTTGGGCCCTGTGGGTAGAGTGAGTCCTCCTGCCCAGCCATGAGCGTGTGGCACAGAGTGTTTTTATAAATTGCACACTACGAGGCACTGCGAGTTGCCAAGCAGAGTGAGAAGACTGTTGGGACATGTCTACAAAATGCTTAGTCAGTTAGCAGACAGTCATCTCACCAAACAGTAATGATAATGTGTTTCAGGGGGAAAATAAATATTTATGACATTATGGCATTCCAATAAAAAGGGAGAGAAACACTAACTCTGGTATGCGTGTGGGTTGTGTTTTCTGGATGGAGACCAGGCACATTAACAGTATATTGGGTTGTAGCCCAAAATGAACAGTGGGCAGACTTTCGTAAACACATCCCGATATGAAGGTTATGACATGTCAAGTGCGAGGTCTTTATGGGTTCCATATGTTAATGTGATGTAAATGCATCTCACTCTGCAGTATAGCAGGCATCGTATGATGTGATGACTTGGAACATATTTTACTAATGGGATGACTGACTTTTCATTGACTGCCAATCCAACACAATTAAGGTTAGATTCTTATGGATATATAGCGGTAGGTATGGTTTGGTCTGCATTCTCATTCAAAATCCCAACAAATAATTGCTAATATTTCCGGCATGTCACCAATAGTTTAACCATTTAGCACATCAACTTACTGGCCAAAGATTATGCATGTGTTTGCTAGTTTTTACATTCAACATATCCTCATTTATTTAACCTTCACACTAGCTCTTGCAACTCAACTCTATCAATGCACAAACAAGGTTTATTCCAGATCTGTCACAGCACTACAGCTAAGCTGGTGTAGTGCTCCTACAAAATCATACATCACAACAACTTCCTAATCATTGTGTTTAGTGTTTATTATTATAGAGCAATACTTATCTTGTGACACATCAGCAGGACTATTCACCCTTTAAAATAATAGGGCTTTAAATGGAACACACAACAGCAAGCTACTGTATCACCTAGGCCTACATACTGGTCTGTATGTGTGGAGCTAGCAGCAGTCATTCAGTCAGTCACTTTGTAGAGAAATCTGCTGACTGGAAAGAGAATGAGATCAAGAGGTGAAGGCTGTTTCAGCACCAAAAAAACACAGCTGATCAGATGATAACCACCACTAGTTTGTAGCTTCTTTGAAATCAACAGGGGAGTGTAGTTATGTCATGGCTGGTTGTGTCCATGTCTGGCCTCATTAGGTAGCTGGGAAGTTTAGCAAGACTCCTGCTATGACCACACGCCGCTATGGCAACAACTTGTTACTCACTGTTTTATAACAATCATTGTACCGCCTCCAACCTTTAGAAGGAAGCTAATTACTTGACCCCCCACTTCACACATTATATCTCTGTCTAGCCCTATTTCTTTGAAGTGCTAATATCTGATATATTTAAATGAACTAGATGGATGAGGTTATTTCCTTATCTTTGCTACATCACAATAGTATCATTAATCTGGAAAATTGGGCTCACATGTATTGTGTAGTCAATTGGCAGGGTTCTAGAATTTTTACAAGATTCTATTTATCATAATATGGCAATTTCAATAATCCAACAGTAAAAACAATGTCTATAAAACAGCAGTTCTTGTAGTAGAACCTTCATTCTTCAATTCTGGAAGACATTATATAACAAAGAGCATACTTTACAGGCGCATGATGACTCGTAAAAGTGCTATTTTGTATATAAAACATTTGATCCGAGTTGACATGAACCATGAGAGTTGTTGACATGAGAGGTGTCGTGTGTTCCATCGGTACTGTGGCAGAGAATCAGCCCAGGGCTGCCTTCTGGCTCACTGTCAGGAGCTGAGACCATGCCAATGGAGGCCACGGCAAGGCCGAGGCAAGGCTGAGGCAAGGCCAAGGCAAGGCCAAGGCCAAGGCAAGGCCAAGAAGCCTCAGCCCAGCACACTGTGGTGCAGCTTAGTCTGTGCATGGCAGCTGATTGAAAACACAAATAAACCCAGAGCTTTTTGGCCGGTTCTAAAGACCCATCACAATAATTGGATCAGAGAGGCCGGGGCCTTTCAGAATGGTCAATAACTTTCTAATTCAGTCATTAGTAATATATCTACAAGGATCAATCAAAAGGTACTCAGATTCTATAAGGGTCAATCACAGATAAGACAGTAGAATAAGGAAAACCTAATGATGAAAACTCAAGAAAATGAAGGACACTGATGGAAATGAAAGCCGCTGATGTTTTGATACTATCAGGTAGCTATTTAGGGTTCATGGTCCGAAGCTGTCCTACACCAGCTGTGTCTTAAAAAGGCATGGTGTGACACAGGCAGCCACCATTGTTATTGAAATGGCATTCACAGAAGGAAGAGGAAGGTGGGGAGGGGTCAGGGGTCAGGGGTCAGAAGGATGATGCCCTTCTGGGAGGGAGGGGTCTAGTCAGCATGTGATAGGTTAGTTTTCCCTTCTCCCAACACCCAATCAAGACACCCACAGGGGAGTCAGAGGAACAAAGATATTTACCATTGGGAAACAGCTGAGGGACTGCCGGGGGCTGGACACTCCTCTCCCCTGCACACACACACACACACACGCACACACACACACACACACACACGCACGCACACACGCGCGCACACACACACGCACACATGCACACATGCACACACACACGCAAAGACACAAACGCAAAGACACATGCACACACGCGCACGCACGCACACGCACACATGCACACAAACATGCATTCGTGCACACAAGCATTCACACACACACACATTGCAAAAACACTGCTTTAGTGTTCTTTGTTAAACCATTTGCCAGAATACCTGCAATCAAGACAATCAAAGCTGCAGTGTTGATGTATGTAAGCTTGCTGGTGTTCTACAGAGTATGTGTAAGCACACTGTGTTGCCTTCTGGTATAAAATGAGCTATATAAATAAATAAAGTTTGACTTGATTTAGATTTATGTAATACATACTGATCCACCCCATCCATCTCATCTGGGTTACACATTCAAACATTTAATAAATAAAGACTAATTTGACACGAGCTGTCATGATGAGCTTTAAAAAAGGCGAAGGCAGATCCATTATCAATGGAAAGAGTGAAGGGGACACCTCAAGGAAAACATACCATTTCCTAAAATGCGTTCATGCAAACACAAAAACCAGGCAGAGTTGCTGTTTTTTAAACTAGCATTAGTATAAACTGTTGAAAAGTTATGATAGAAGACAGAAATTTGGCAGCATTAAGCAGGCAGAGAAACGATAGCCAGACTCATTGTCCCAGACTCAGACCTCGGTCCACTTTGCTGTCAGTCATTCCATGGGATGTTTAGTAGTCAAATAACTGTTATGTGATGACTGCTACCCTGGTTATCCAATCATGACTCTGATGTCAGATCAATGACTGATAACAACTCCATGCCCCGCCCCTTTCGTCATAGGAACCCATAGAAGCAGTGGTACTTCTCCTTGGCTAGAAGACCGCCCAGCATGCAATGTTTACATCCAGTGCCATAGTAACCCTGACATGACTCCATCCCAACATGCCCTACCCAAAGACCATGCTTCTAGGCTACGCAGAGAGACAGGAAGACAGAGCGCTGTCAGATGCATTCCAACACACCACTATACATTGTGAATACATGGACCACCCGAAATGCAAGTATGTTTGTGAGTTACTCGCTTGAGCATGTGGACAGAGCAGCTCTTTGTGTTTACATGCATGTATATGTCGTGTTTGTGTCTGTGCATGTGGGTTGTTTGTGTATGTGTGTGTAGGTGCGTGTGTATGTGTGGATGGATGGCATAGTGTGACTAACTCTTCAGATGATTGCAACTCCAAAGCATGTCTGCATCTGCCTGCTATTTGGGGATGTTTATGATTTGCTGTACTAACAGCTTGAATACTTCCACATGATGTCTCAACCTTTCTGCTGTGATAAGATGATCTACAGAATCCTTACGTATAAACACACTCGAGCACAGTGGGACAGTTTGCTGTAAATTAAACCTTAATGGAAATGATTTGGTAATCAAATGTGTTTTTCGTAATAAATTCAATCACACCACTTAACGTGTGTGCATTTGTGTGTGTGTGTGTCATAAGGTGCTCTAGACTGACACAGTAACCACTAAAAGCCAATGTGTTTTGACTTGTACTGTAACAATAAAGACAAAGTGATACCGACATAAAGAGATAAAACACAAACTGACTCATATGACAGAGCTGCACATTGCTCACTATTGTTGAATAGTGGCTTGGGTGTGGAGACAGACACAACACAATGAATTGAGATCTGCTAGACTTCACATGAAACACCACACACCATTAATAAAGACAAGTCTGAAGCATGCTGAAAGAACAAAGTGGATCTTCTAAACCAAGCCATTCACAGGGTAGCGCGATTGTGCAATCTGAGTGTTTCATTAAGTGTTGGAGGCATTCACACATGTATGACACAGAGTATAAAACAGATAATGTGCTGATGGGTTTCTAAAGAAACGGTATCAAATGAAAAACTCCCCATACTAAGAATGAGGGAAGAAGATTTAGCAACTTGGTAGCAACATTTTGGTATAACCTTTAGGTGCAGTAAGAGTTAGGGAGAGTATAACCCTTATGAACAACAATGATATGTTCATGAGGCTTAGTAAGGTTCTATAATGACTGATGGGACTAAAGACTGAGGACCTTGAAGCTGCATTTTCTCTCACATGGACCGAAAACACAACATTAAAGTTACATGATCAGCCATGAAACTACATAGCAATACTGACGATATTAAACACAGAGGAACATAATAATAGGTATAGTATGTAATTGAATGGCATTAAGTGTTAGGGTCTAGGTTATTACAAAAGTGTCAGAGGACACCATGCAGGGGAGATGTGTACGGGGTGAGTGGATGTTATAAAGGGACAGCTGAAGATTGGGTTATCAAAACAAGATCAAAGTTAATATCCACTTACCAGTGGAAAGTCCAACTCCCCTTATTAAGTTTCCCTTGTGTTGTAACTTGAACTACTAAACCATACTGAACTGTAACTACATAGCAGATCCTCCTATGCAACTCCAATACTGTTACTATAGATGACTATAGAATGTTGTTACTATAGATTATAGATGACTATGTAGGTACAATAGTAGTAAATGTAACCTTAAGATAAAGTAATGCCTGCATTAAACTAGTTAAGACGGATTGGATTTTTGCGTGCTTTAAAACGATGACAAGTTTTTTGGAACCAGAACAGAATTCCTTTCTTATCCTGAGAGCTTGCTTTCTCATGAAGGTGGCTGTCCTGGTTGGCAGATGCAGGGCCTAGTTGAAGTTGCTCCAATCATCCTGTCACTCACTCTCCATTCAGGGCCTCTTGGCAGTTTGTTTGTTTTATAGGGATTTTATTAACTAATAGAGCGTCTGGGAGACGTAGCAACCACAGAGTGCTTCCCTGTCCACCCCTGGAACCCCAGAGGTTGTGGAGGAAACCAGAGCTCCTGCCTGACGGCCTGCTTGCCCAGCTGGCATGTCCGCTGCAGGTCTGCCTAGGCTGGAGAGCCCAGACTGAGACCTCTCATTTGGTTGTGGCATTGCGGCCTGGCGCTGAACAGCGGTAAAGACATGGTTTGTCTGACCAGGCCTTGACAAGGACCTGGAGCTGCTCAGCCCTGTGGTAAACAGGCCTGGCCCCAGACTGAGCAATGACCTGCCATCACAAGCAACCTTTCAGTCAAACATTCACTCAAACATGGAGATTTGTCAAGTGACCACAAGGCAACCGCCATCTAGTTAACCCACCATCAGAACCAGCCTGCAAATCTACCAGTCGCCAAAACCAGATAAACCATGCAACCAGCCTCGCAACTGTAATGTCTGAGGTCAGCCAAATATAATGAAACTGCTCTGTAAAAATCTGTCTTACAGTACAATTTAACAAGGCAACGCCTAAAGGTCAGTCTACACAGTTTAGCTCAGCTGAGAACAGTACATGAGCGCCAGATCCCAGTAGATCTGACCAGATGAGGTCAGCTCAGGTCTAATAAGAGTGGTGTTACTGACAAGCTGACCTGAGGCTTGAGGAGCTGTGTCTGTCTGGCAGCATGCGTGGTAGAGAAAGAGAGAGAGCAGAAGAGCTAGCAAGGCAGAGAGAGGAGAGGGCAGAGCACGCAGAACAGGGGCAGGGGCCAGGGCAGAGGCCAGTGCAGGGGCCAGGGCAGGGGCCAGGGGCAGAGAGGGTTACAGCAGTAACTACAGCAGCAGCAGCAGCAGCAGAGGGAGAGCAGAGAGATGAAGCCTTTTGACCTTGTGTGCCAAATGAGTAGATAACGGATATATTTTGATGAATAATTATGCATTTCTGTCAACATTTTAAAGAGTAAAAATCGTGGGTAGGCTTTATTCACATCTTTTTTTTATTTGGATCTGTTTTAGCATTAATACTATCCGTGTTTGCCGACATTGCCTACCAGTGTGTGAACAGAACTGGTGGGGTGTGTTTCCGTAGCCTAACTCAGATTCTAGCATGTCTTCTTGTCCACTTCCCCTCCAGGGTGAGCTCACTCACCTACACATGTCTTTCCGTCAGTGTGAAGGGCAAACTTCATGTGGCAGGAACATCTGGGCCCCAACTCAGTCTCTTCACAGATGTGCTGGCAACCCCCATTCCCGTAGTTACAGGTCACTGCCAAATAGCACACAGTGACAACATATGAGCAAAGAAATACACTTTTCACGTAACTATTATCAAAGATCAAAAATGAGATAGAAGCTGATATTGACATGTTGTCCCTCGTTCCTTGAATTTGTCTTGCAGGCACAAGAGATTTCATGCAGGCCACAAAACACAAGACACAAAACAACTGACAGAAAGACTTTCCTACATTTCCACAACATGACAATGGGTGTCAAATAGGCTTAGAGATGTTTTGATTGTGTGTGTGTGTGTGTGTGTGTGTGTGTGAGTGTGAGTGAGTGAGTGAGTGTGTGTGTGTGTGTGAGTTAAGACAGAGTGTTGTGTGTCGACATTAGCACTCTAAATACACCTGTGATGACAGACCGACAAAGAGTCATTCCCAGGATTCCACCGCCATCCTGTCTGCATCCCCACCCCCACCCCCACCCCCACCTCCACCCCCACCCCCACCTCCACCTCCACGCCTCCTGTCTTCTTCCTGGGCCGTCACGAAAAAACAGTAGAATAACACTTCTCCAATCCTTATCTAAACACAGACAAATCCCCCATCAGCCCTGGCCCCAGCCATGACAGGATGAGCCCCGTTGCGCTGTCCATTCCTCTGGTTCTCCCTGAGAAACAGGCCTGCTGGCCATTCTACACTGCACAATACCACTGCTCATTACTGCTGCTACGTTTACAGTCGTGGTTCAAAAGATCCCATCCTTGCTCAGGAAAATGGGATAGCTACTTCATCGTGTATGCATCCTGGAATTAGTTGGGTGTGGGTGGAGGGGTCATGGAGTGTATGTGTGTGAGGGGGTTCTATTCCCTGCCATGGACAGGTTTCACTGTGGTAACAGGTGGTTAAAGATTAGTCTGGTAATTGTCCCCCTAGAACCACTGTAGAGTGCTGGCAGGGTAGACACAGAGGAGATGTAGATGTGTTCATTTGCATACAGTTGTTGTAATCCTGTCCTCTGTGTGTGTCCACTTACACTTGCAGTCCCTCATGTTCCTGGTGAGCTGGAAGCCAGGCCTGCACTCACAGGCGATGCCTCCCTTGGGCGTCTCCCGGCAGATGTGGGCACAGCCGTGGTTCTTATCCATACAGGTGGGCCCTTCCTTAGTTCCCTCTGACGGCACTGCAGGTGGAGAAGGACAGGGGTGAGATGGTGAGAGAGAGGTCTATTTACCCCAAGACAAACACACACGCAAGCGCACGCACACACACACACTGTAGACACGAACACACAAACTTAATCAGTCTGCACGTGGTGACTGACATGGACAGCACCCTTTGCCAAAGGAGTGATGAAAGCTTGTTAGGACACGTTCTTTTTGTTAGGCTGAAAAGAAGAGACTGTGTGAAGAGCGGATCAAACTCTAACTAGAAGCACGTCCTACACAGCTAAAACCTTGGAGGAGGCATTCATGGGAAAGGCCAACGGAACACACTCAGGAAACATTTTGAAATGTTGCACCACATTCTACAGACGCAGTGGAAGAGGCCTCCATCGCATTACCTTCTCAGACATTAACCAAGTCCCTCACACCACACCCTGGTCATGCTAAAACACTCTGTACTCTCACCATTTTCAATGCAAAAAAAAGTGCTGGGATTCATTACTTAAGGATGACTTTAGCGGAGGACACCTCCAGAGTTCCGTGCTGTACCAGAGGTGACACTGCCACAATGCATTATTCATACAGTGTGTGATGTGTAAATGTGAAAGAGAGAAGCACAGGTCTTCTGTGGCACGAGCCTGAGACCCAGGTTACACTGATGTCGTCGCTTATTATGGGAGACAGTGTCACCTCCCCCGCTACAATGAGACACATAATACTACAGAGGCTGGGATCTGAGTCATTTCATGTACGGATGCATCATCACTACAGATGCAGTGACAAGTCCCCTCCTCCCTCATTAAAAACCCAAAGAGCTCTCTTTCTATCGAAGAAAGAAATATGTCTCCAATGAAGCCTTATTAAATCTGTTGACAGGCAGAGGACTTCATTATCTTACCAAGTCAAGAAGTCACAGCTTGTTGGAAGTCAATCACATTTGTAACACATTAGTATGCACATGATCGGCTACAATTATAAAACTGATCAACTCCTGATGTCTTGGTATACAGAATTGCAAGTCCAGAGTTATAGGCAGAGTATGATGTTAATCTTGCATTGAAAATTGCCTATGCTCAACAAATCTTCAAAGGAAGGCATGAGGTCCCATGAGAGGAGAAAGACTATCATTAAGTCAAAAGGTGCAGACAAATTTCAGCACAACGATAATGCAAAGTTGAATCCTTAAGGACTTATTTATACAGTTTAACGCCTGCCTCCAGAGTCTGCTCTAATGATACCCTCTTGTTTTCCACGTGTTCTGCCAAAAAACCCAACTGGCCCTTTTATTTATTTTCACTGAGGACTGATGTCAGAGATATATTTCCAGTCCCTCTCTATTCTGTCAAGCTGATGGTGCAAAAAAAGGATAAGCAATTTAGATAGCTGTCTTTAAAGCTTTTCATCACCTTAAGTCTCTTGGGGGTGCTGGGAGGTCAGATATCCACCCCAAAACGCCTGATCCTTTCTGATCCCTCAGCTTGGGTTTTGCAGTCACTTCCTGTCTGGCCAATCACCCTTTTCCTGGTGGGTCAAGACTATCCAACCACCTCACAGAGATCACATTTGTTTGACCTTGAATATGCACCAATGGCTCATCTATATGTAACAGCACAATGGGCCACACTAAAGCAGGAGTTCCAAGAGGAGTCCAAGAATTCCCTGTATGCTTTTAATGCATAGGCGAGATAGGCGCCACACAGAGGGGTAGAATTTCAAACTTGGCAACCTTAGCAAAACCCTCAGAATCACTTACTAAGGTCACTATGCATCGCAAGAAATCCCTACCCTCCCTCTGCAACTGTATTAGACCCCTCTCCCCTAATACCGCAGACCCATCCATCAAGAATGAGTCAGGCCAGGGCCAGAACCTGGGACCTCACCTCTCTGTGGACCCATAAAAGCCAAAGTGCTGACACAATGGTCCTTTTCTCCATGGCCGAGTTGTAGCCCACCCTTTGTGGTTCACTTCAACCGGCTGCCAAATACCTCCAGTTTTTATCATTGCTAAAGCTATCATATTTTCTATGGGGTCTCCATATACAAATGAAATAGAAATAAATTATAGGAAGCAGAGAGAAAGGTGTCCCTTCATGCTCAGATGGAGAAGTGAAGCTGTAGCCAGCAGATTGACAACACCCCAGTCCCCTAACACAAGCTGCCGACCTATAAAACGCCTACACATAGAAACCTTCTAAAAGAACATAAGCAACTTTACACAGAGAGAGCTGGACAAGCCATATGGGCAGAAGCCATGTGGCTGGGATGGAACCTTCCAACTATCTGTCCAGAAACCCACTGGACATCGGTTCTCACACGATCGAACACGACATGCCACATCGAAAACCACCGCACTTGTGGAAAAAAGCACACCCAGCAATTAAGCAAGAGCAGCAGAGAGAGAGAGCTCCTCTCCGGCAGCCTTGCCACAGCGGTAACCAACCAAGACAGGTCATGACCCGCCCAGCATACAGACAGACAGACAGACAGACGCTCATAGGGAACGTGTAACAGCAGCATTGGCTCAGAGCAGGCCTGAGTTTAAATATACTCTGTAGAACAACAGTCCTCACTGCCACAGACACAACAGTCTGCACGCTCAGGGCCAAGCATGGTGCACCATTCAGACAAAACACACAAATACTGGAAATAACTTTTTAAAGAGGCACTGAGTATGAGTTTCCTTCCTCTGCAGGGGCAGTAAAGAATAAGACTGTCTCTTGTACAGACAAAGAGATGAAACTCATGATTCAATGGAAAAACATGTTGATCATGCCAACTGTCTGGAATTCAATACTTTACATGGCTGGATAATGTAGTCGCCATCTAACAAGACTTCATTAACACTCCAGAATAAATAAAGGATAAAGGGAAAATGTTAACACAGTCTACATACAGTAGCTGATAAAGATTATGATTATGACTTATTATCATACCCTAAGTAACTGCATAAATGGAAGACTAATTATAGACAGTATATCTTGACTATGTTCTGACAACCAACGGATGTCTGAAACGTGGGGGCCAGTTGAACACCAGCCTCTCAGGAAGAGGCTGACACCAGGCCTCCCAGGACAAAGGCCCAGGCAGAGACTCCTCGCCTCCTCACCACACCTCGGCCCTAAACAGCAGACGACCAGTCAGCGCCAGCTAGCCAGCCGTGGTCCGCTCAGTTAAACTTTAGGGCCCATGTAGTGGAGAGGCCCCTACAATAGAGCGTGAAGTGGTGTATGGACATGCTGGGCCTTTACAGCCTGATTGGAGTTTTTGGGACAGTGAAATGAGGAGTCATGTAACAGCAGACGCCCATTTTGTGCAAGGGGCGCCGGGACAGAGGGGAAGCCCCTGGGATCAGCAATGCCTGTCATCTTTCTCGGTATACAGCAGCGTTGGTTGGTTGCTAAGAGAGCGTGGCCTAAACATGGAGCCACCAGGCCATTAAAGCAGCATTCCTTCCTCTTAGATAATGGGCCCTTAAAAGTTTTAACTGGAGGATAAAAATGTCAGCGCATGGAAACAGGAGAAAGGGAGGCAGGCCGGGCTGAGTCTAGCCGGGGCCAGGACAGCGATGGGCGAGCAAAGCGACAGAGCAGCCAGAGGGTCACAGTGTCAGCGTCAGCAGGTCCCAAATGCAGGCTGTACTCAGATGGAGACAGCCAGAGAGCCAGACACAGCCAAGTGCTACTGTTCGGGCTGCTGTGCCAGCGCTGATTTCCCTTAGCTCCCAAAGGCCTGGTTGAGACTGCAGAGCACTCCCATTAAGCATCAGGGAGGGCAGAAACCCTCAGTGGCAGGGAATGCAGCCTTAGACAGGAGGAATGACATTCTAATAGGAGTTTCCCATAGAATATGTCTGCACCTCTGTGATTATGGGGACAAGCACCGAAGGTACTGTACCAACATACCCACATTATTCATTTCCCTGTATATGCTGTCTTCCAAAACAATCCAAGCATATTTTCCAAATGAGTCTAACTATTGTACGTTAAAGTGGTTTGAATACTTTCGGAGTAAGATACTAGAATAGACTTGTGCTTCTGAGGGCTCTTGGCAGTGTGATATATAAATACCTGTATATAAATATTTTGGTTCTGTTGTTTTGAATATCTGTACAGTATGTTTCTTCTTGTGCCATTTAGCATTTTGTTTACCATGTTTCTGCGTGTTCTGAATGTGAGTATCTGAATACAGTGTCTGAGTGTGTCCCTTCATGTGAATACGTGCATGAATCAATGCTACTTTTGCGCATTTGTGTTTGTGTGTGTGTGTGTGTGTGTGTGCACTCATGTTTGCGTAGCACCTGCTGGGGAAATGCCACTCCCCTTCACTCCTTCTCTCACTCCTCCAAGGTCACCTCTGCTCTCCCAGAGGAGAGAGCCATCCCCCTCAGCCAAGCAGAGCAAGACACGCCACCACACCGCCTGACCAGGCTTCTCAGACTGCCAGCACAAACAAAGGATACTTACTTCTTTAATAAAAAGAGAGATGTCATATCAGAGGCACATTCCTTCTGAAATCAGAGAGGAAGCAGCTAAAAGCAGAGGTCTGTCTGAGCCTTAAAGGGCTTCAGTCTGGCCCACTGGGTAAAGCAATGACAGAGATGTGTTAGTGGAAAAACCCCACTGGCACTCAGGCAGCCTGGCTTAGAGATGGCCTTCAACAAACCCCACGGCCAGAGGAGATGCCGTCTGAGAGAGAAAGAGAGAGAAAGAGAGAGAGAGAGTATAGAGGACAGCAGCAGGCCACAGCCCAAGCCACTGATGTATATGTTTGTTCGAGCGTGGGGAGCCATGGGGACTATGAAAAGCCCAGAGTAGACAAAAAGAGGTCGCAACAGAGAATCATTTAGAGAGACACAGAGAGAGTATAAGAAAGAGAGTTTAGAAAGAGAGAGAGAGTGTGTGAGAAAGACAGATAGATAGACAGTGAGGAGGTCTGTCCTTAAACCACTGATCACTTAACAATGATCAAAGATAATGATTGCTTTTGATTAGTTTTACACAGTTTGGAATGCACTGATTATAATAAACAATGTTTGAATTGTACCCTACTATATAAGCTGATGAGAACAGGGAACGTCAGGGTCATTTCTAGGAGCCATATCTAAAGCCTAAACAAATGCAATCTGGCACTATGAATGACTTAAGGACAGATCTGGGAGAGAGGGAGGGAGGGAGGGAGAGAGAGCATGTGAAACAGACAGACAGAGACACAGATAGAGACAGAGAGAAAGGTGTGGAGAAGTGTAGGAGTGGAGAGAATGAAGATGTGAGAGCCAGAGAGAAAAAAAGAGAGTGACAGACAGAGAGAGAGAGCTAGGTAAAGAAAGGTGTGGAAGAGAGTGCTGGAGGTAAAAGAACGATACGAGAAAGAAGATGAAAGAGAAAAATGGGGAGACAGAAGGGAATAGAGAGAAGAGATAGGAAATAGTGAGGGAAGAAATGGATGAGAAGACGGACAAGGAAAAGGGGCTGAGTGTCCCATAGGTGGGCAGGAGCACTGGTCTTTGATGCTGGACTAATGGTAAGCCTAACCCTTAATAGGTAGCCATGGGAGTGCTGCTGTGGCCTGGACGCTCCCCTCTCTTCACTCCCTCGGAATAGGAAAAGAGCTAGTTACACGGTCAGACTGCAGAGCAATGGAGCAGTCGGCCCTCTACTTGTAAAAACACATCTGCAGCCAGTTCTACACACACAGAGAGACAGACAGGAAGGCAGTCAGGAAATTAGGCAGACAGGCAGGCAGAGAGGGAAGGCATGTAGACAGGCATTGTAGGTACAAGGCCATTTAATAAACTAGCACAAGAACTACTTGTACATTTTATGTCGTGTACTGTCCAGGTACCGGATCCATTCGTTGTGACTGGATAATAAATGAGCAGTTGAAGAAGTCTAACATGGACTTCGGAGCATTTTTGTCTTTCCTGGGCAAAAGAACATTATAGAAATTCCGGATTCAGGCCCACTAATTTTCCACCTCAGTTTTCTCATACTGAGGGAATGTAGTAGCAAAGAGGAAAAACAAACAGAGAATATGATGCCACCATGTGTAATGGATTTGATCACATTTATTGGAAAATTCCTTGGACAGCAGCAATTGTAGACTGTGCACCAACAATTTATCTTCAAGTGAACATGGCGTGCTCTGCATCAAAATGTCAACATAGAATGGGTCTCAAAAAATGGCCTAAAGCAAAATTAAATTAAATGCTCCTCCGTGTGTGAGTGTGTCTGACAGAGAGACACCGCCAATGAGTCGTGCTGCGCAAGGGGCAACAACCCCCCTGGGAAGCTAATGAAAGTTCCAAACACAGGAAGTGGTTTTCAGTGACAAAGTAAACATTTCCTGGAAAGGCGAGGATACTCATTTTCTACAGCAAGGGGAGACATTATGAGTGGAATTCATAATCCGACTCTGTGGTCAGGTGGCTAATACAGACGGTATCAGTTTTGATTAAGTGAGTCAGTAAGTTAAAAAAAAGACAAAATAGTCATGTATTTGGATACTGTGTCAGAATGAATGTAGCTATGGCAACCAATCTTAGAAGGACCTATTGAGAAATTTTAAGAGACCCTCGTCTACCAAAATAGCATCTCATTAGGAGAATATACACTGGTCCTGATCACATGCGTCCCCACACTCCAACGCAGCACCTTTTCTCAGAGGACTGCAGCAGCAGTAGCACTGGATTCATTAGGTTCAGTACATTCTATATCCTTGTCCATGGAGATGAGAATCTGGTCCAATCAGTGCATAGATCAGCAGCCATTATCACTGAACGTTGACAGTTTCCTCCTATGGCTAAACCCTTACAGTATGTTCCATGCGTAGAGTGTGTGCCCCTCTTATTTTCCCCTCCAAAAAGTTGAAAGCTTGAAACTGAATACAAGACGTTACATAATAACCATCAGCATACAATTGTGGTACTGCTATATTACATATTGTAGAATGCACAGAAGGGGTGGGGGTGCATGGGGGTGTGTGGGGGGACGGGGACATTCCTTCAATGTCCCGGTTTCGGTCTCACGCACACATGTGGGTGTTATCCCCCAAACAGAGAAAGGGGACAATAAATCACAAGCAAAGAAGTGGAACCCTCCTTGACCTGAATGGCATTCTGATCAACCACTAAGCACCTTGGCTAGCCTTTCAAATAAGTGGATGTCTGGAATGGGAGAAATGTTTGGGGAGAATAAATGAACTGTTACATTCTGCCCGTGCAGCCAGTTGATGGGAGCCTTGGTTCGAGGAGAGTTATTCCTGTTGGGGGGTGAGGAGGGGGTGGGTGGGTGGCGGTGGGGGGGGGGTCTAATAAGAGACAGGCCAGCAGCAACCTTGTCATTAGCCACAGAGGCTGGCAGACCCCTGCTGCCTAATTGGCACAGCCTCTCCACTAACAAGGGCTCCCAGCCAGCAGGGGTACAGCTTGGTAGCGCCCAACGCTGCACTGACCACCTCTCCAATGTCTCCATAAGCACCCCTCTGCCCCACCAGGGAACACCTACTCCATTGATGAAAGAAATAGGGAGCTGATGTCTTTTTAATGAGGCCGATAAAACTCATGAGCTAACTGCACCCCAGGCCTCGTCGCTTTAACAGCAGGACTGGCAGCTCAGTGTAAATGGACTGAGGGTCGCCTGTAAGCACACTTGGCAGACCCACTCCAACATATTTAGTGGTACAGATATTCAACTCCATATTTTCTCTCAGTGACTTTGCCACTTACACATCGTTTTCCAATAAAGCACGGTACGGTAATGCTTGGGATGAGTGGTGGGTTATTGTCCAATAACTGGGGTGCGCCACTTCCTCCTCCGTTTCCATTTCCCCTCAGCACACACTGTTGTAATAACAGAAATAATAACAAGCAGATGACCGTTGTTCCGACTGTTGTTTTGGAGTATAATGAAACAATGACAGGGCAGTGATATGAATAGTCAGTCAAGGGAGTTTGTAGATTTATAGCAGCTTTAATCTCGCCCTCCAAATGGATCTCATCTGGAAGCAATGGAGCCAATATTAACATGAAAAATGGAAGATTAATAAGGGGCATTTATCAAGGGAGAGGGAGACCAGAAAAAAATAGAACAAACATGAGGAATGGAGAAAGAGAAAGAGAGCAAGGGATGGAGCAGGACAGAGAGAGAGTGAGAGAGAGTAGGGAATGGAGCAGGACAAAGAGAGAGAGCAGGAGATGGAGCAGGACAGAGAGAGAGTGAGAGAGATCAGGGGATGAAGCAGGACAGAGAGATATCAGGGGATGGAGCAGGACAGAGAGAGAGTGAGAGAGATCAGGGGATGAAGCAGGACAAAGAGATATCAGGGGATGGAACAGGACAGAGAGAGAGAGATCAGGGGATGGAACAGGACAGAGAGAGATCAGGGGATGGAACAGGACAGAGAGAGATCAGGGGATGGAGCAGGACAGAGAGAGATCAGGGGATGGAACAGGACAGAGATAGAGATCAGGGGATGGAGCAGGACATAGAGAGAGTGAATGAGAGAGCAAGAGAGATCTGGGGATAGAGCAGGACAGAGAGAGAGAAGGCCCAGTCCTCAAGATGTGTCTCTGAGAGTGTTGAGAGGGGCAAGCCTTTGAAACACATGATCCAGCCATTTGCTACACTCAAATAACACTGTGCTTATGAAACGTAAACATTGACAGTTCACTAGGCCAGAATGATTTCGTAAAGCAAGGTGACATCGTCCCTGGTTTGCCATCCCATCCTGAGGCTGCGAGGAGACCTACAGCCTGGGTCCCTGCCACTCACTAGAGCTTCCTGCTCCAGGAGACAGTACAGGAGAGCTCTATAGCTACTAGTGTGTTCTGGACCTGCAGAATGCAGTTCCTCTACCTCTGTCTGATGAGGACTGACAGCAGGTTGGCTCTGCACTTCCTTCTCTCCTTTCTCCATCCCACAGGAATGCTCTAAAAAAACAAGAGGTGCTTTCCCCCCGGCTACAGCTTTAATCGTTTTATCTTCTCTCTCTCACCACTGATGCTTGGAAACACTACTAGACTTCAGATTGGTTTAATTTGATAGGATAGAGAACCTCCCTTTCTCCTTGTCTTTGTCTGTCTTTCTCTCTCACACACACACTCACAAACACACCTTTGTCCTTGATGGTTCTTCACCTTTGTTGCAGACCTGTTGGGGCCGATCCTGCTCTCTCAAACAGCAAGTTTAATATCCTTCTATTCATGTCATCAGTCCGCAGGCACAGGCCCATCATTCCACTACTGTGGATCACTATCTCTTTCAACCTCCTCTCTACAGGCTACTGATTGGCCCACTGTAGAATGAGGTGTTTCACTGATACTCAACATGAATGGAACGATAATGAGGTTGTGACCTGACCAGTTCACAATCCAGCCTTGGGTCAGAGGCCATGCCTAATGAGCTGCATGGATCCTCCCATTTCCCATAAATCTTGTGTGTGTGTGTGTGGGTGTGTGTGTGTATGGAGGGGGGGTGTACGTGAGTGTGTGTGCCCAAGCGTGTGTGAGGAAGGGAGACTGACCTTTAGGTCTCTGGATACAGGTGTGCTGGTTGTCACTCAGAAAGAATCCCTCTCTGCAGCGACATTCATAGCTGCCCATCATGTTGACACAGATTTGCTGGCAGCCACCGTTCCCCTCCGAACACTCATCCACATCTGCAACACAGAGAGAGCAGACTCAGTACAAATACTCAGATCCTACAGTAGCATATTTGTTGTTTATCTCATGGTCATGGAAAAAATACTTTATTGATTCAATGAATACAGTAACAAAATGCAATTATGAAAGATATTCCTGTGAAGAGGAAATACAGCAAGCTGCATTTCAGCGCATAACATAACATGTCAGAAAATAAAAAGTGAGAGAAGGAAGGAAAACCAAGAGAAGTTATAAGATTGTCTGAAGGTGTCTGGAAAGGTGGTGTGTCGATTAATAGTTGTACTCCCCCCCTACCCTCCACAAAAGCCCATTGCCCCCCTCACGGTCTGACAGGTTCCAGCAGTGCAGAACTAAGTCGTGAAAGTGCCCATGCAGCACAATCCTCTAGTAGAGAGGTAACCTGATCCACCTGGGACTGACGACCTGCTGCTGATGAGCGTCTGTCAGCCCCTGACTGCAGGAATGCAGGGAGACGGAGGGAGGAGGGGAGAAGAGGAGAGAGGTGGGGAGCAGAGGAGGGAGGTGGGGAGACGGAGGGAGGAGGGGAGAAGAGGAGAGAGGTGGGGAGACGAGGAGGGAGGTGGGGGGAAGAGGAGGGAGGCGGGGAGAAGAAGAGGGAGG